>CM057810.1:51722661-52172661 GCA_030067965.1 Latrodectus elegans
AATGAAAAAGACAAGACAAAACAGCCACTTTAATGTTAGTTTAAATACCTAAGGACGATTTAATTTCTTTTGGATAAAAAAATTGTCATAATAAAAGTGTTACCAAATCATAAGAATTTGAGCTTTAGTGAATGGTATATACAGCATAAATACATATTTATAAACATAATATAAATTTAAATGGAAAAAATATCAAAATTTTATATTAATTCACTAACACATAAATTTTACAAATAGATTTCAAATTTATAGGCTTTATATACATACATACACACACACATATATATACACTACTGGCCATTAAAATTGCTACACCAAAAAGGCGACATGCTACAGACGGGAAATTAATACAAAAGGAAGAAGGTGCTATGATATGCAAATGATTAGCTTTTCAGCGCATTCAGACAAAGCAGGCGCTAATAGCGACACCTATATTGTGTATAAATGAGGAAATTGTTCAGCCGGTTCCTCATACACAAATTGCATTTGAACGTTGTTGCCTGGTGAAAAGTTGTTGTGATGTCTTGTGTAAGAAGGAGAAATGCGTACCTGCACATTTCTGACTTTGATAAAGGTCAAATTGTAGCGTACCGGGATTGCAGTTTATCTTATCGCAGTATTGCTGCTTGCGTCGGTCGAGATCCAATGACTGTTAGCAGAATATGGAATCGATGGGTTCAGGACGGTAATACGGAACGCCATGCGGGATCTCAACGGCCACCTATCACTAGCAGCTGAGAAGACAGGTATATTATCCGCATGGCCGTAATGGATCGTGCAACCACGTCACGAGCCGTGAGTCAAGAAACGGGGTCGTTTGGAAGACAGCAAGTGTCTGCTACAACAGTTCGACGACGTTTGCAGCAGCATGGACTCTCAGCTCGGAGACCATGGCTAGGCTTCCCTTGACGCTGCGTCATAGACAAGAGCGCCTTCAATGGTGTGATCAACGAAGAACCTGGGCGCACGAATGGCGAGACGACATCTTTTCAGTTGAATCCAGGTTCTGTGTACAGCATCATGATGGTCGCATCCGTGTTTGGCGGCATCGTGGTGAACGCACACTGGCCTCGTGCATTCGTCATCGTCATACTGTCCCATCACCTGGCATGATGGTATGGGGTGCTATTGGATACACGTCTCGGTCACCTCTTGTTCACATTGACGATGCTTTGAACAGTGCACGTTACATTTCTGGTGTGCTACGACTCGTGGTTCTACCCTTTATTCAAGCCCTGCGAAACCCTACGTTTCAGCAGGATAATGCCCGACCGCATGTTGCCGGTATTGTACGGACCTTCCTTGATACGGAACATGTTCGGCTGTTGCCCTTTCCAGCACGTTCTCCAGATTTTTCACCAATAGAAAATGTCTGGTCAATGGTTGCCGAGTGACTGGCTCGTCACCAAATGCCAGTCACTACGGTTGATGAACTGTGGCATCAAGTTGAAGCTGCATGGGCATCTGTACCTGTACATGCAATCCAATCTCTGTTTGACTCAATGACCAGGCGTATAACTGCTGTTAATACTGCCAGAGGTGATTGTTCTGGGTACTGATTTCTCAATATCTATCCAGCCAATTTTTTTGAAAATTTAATCGCTTGTTATTTGTAGTATAATATATTTGTCTAATAAATAACATTTTGTTATCTGCATTTCTTCCTGGTGTAGCAATTTTAATGGCCAGTAGTGTATATAAATATATATATATACACACACACATATATATATATAATTATGTAAAAGAACTTAAATAAGTTGTGTAGTAACTGCTTACATTTTTATTTAAAGTTATATGAACTTTTTTTTAATTTAAAAAAGCACATTCTAAGCGCATAAGCACATTACATGTTTAAACGAAAGATATTATACAAGATCTTTGCTTGATTATTACTTATAATGGTATTATTATTAGAATGTTTTATAACATCTTATTTTTATAAAAAAAATATTGAAAAATATAAGAAAGAAAAAAAAATCGAAAATTCGTAAAAATACTTCATATTTTTAATTCAGTTTGTATTTATTTCAAAACAATTTCCAACTTTAATATTTAATATCTATCAAAACTGCTTCATCTTAGGTAAAATAATCTAGTACTATTCCGATTCACTAGCGGAAATCTAGCTATGTTAACATTTTTAATTACAATTCACGGAGGACAGATAAAGAAATACTAAACTGTTATTTAAAACAAAATTGTTTTGGACGGGTATAAATTTTTACCTTATTTAAAATGCTTTTAAAAGTAGAAATGTTAAAAATCAGGATGGTAAAAGCAGCAAATTGTGATATCTTGTTTCATTTGATAGTAGCATTTGGTGACATCCTCAATGCGCCGACAAAATACGAAAGTACCGTTATTTTCTGATGCCAATCATTTTTTTTAATCAGAAGTCTTTCCTCTTTTCTTAATAAATAATATTTTACATAATTATTATTTTATTAAGTTTTATAGTAAAAGAGAGATAACCTAATATAAAAGAATATAAATTATTTTCTGTAATTTTTGCTTCTAAGAGAAATGTCTTCACTATTCAATTAATATTTGCTTATTTAAACAGATAATAATGAATGATTTAATGCACATATAAAAGAGTAATCTGTGGAATGCCATCCCGTATGTGGACCAAGGCCTACAGTGACCTTATCTGTTTTTCTAACCATGGGCGCTGAGGAGCAAAATACATGTTCCAGTTACGTGGTGCCCGCGAACGCAGTATTCACATTGTTCAGTTGTCAAGCATGTTTGGTGCTCAGTTTATCAATCCATTAAATCATGGAAGTCTGAGTCGAAACAGCTCAACCCGAGGATCGTACTTCGAACTTTTGCTTTTATAGCACGAAGCGCTGCTACTAAGCCACAGGGCTGCATTCAATGTATATACAGGAATTGGAATTGTATTTGGAATGTGCTTATATTTTTCTCAGCTAATTTTCTAACTTGTAAAATTGTTGTTTATTTACAATTAAATAACCATTTCCAATCAAACATTAAACAACACTTTGCTCAGATTTGTCACCGTAACGAATAAGTGACCACATCTCGTAATTTTTTTTACATTATTTTATATTTGATATACATATTGCAAAATTTAATTATTATATAATGCGAAAGTTATAATTCCAAGAAAATAAAAGTAGCTAAACAGTTGTAAAATTCATTTCAAATTCGCCACTTTCAATATGAAACAAAAATTCAAGCTTAAGAAAATATCACGCTAGTGACGAGGATGATATCTTCGAGAGAGTAAAAGTGAAGAAAAAAGAATACGAGAAGTCATCCGCAGTCGTCATTTCGTTGAGAAATGAGAGACCTTCTCTTCTCACTCTGGCTCAGACGAATGAAACCTTCCTCTATCACCATGTTCATCAAAAAGGAGAGAGAGAAAACGTCTCGGCATGCCTGATGTCTCCCAGCAGACTGCCAACATCGCTGCCCATCAAAACTTCGACCATTTAACGCCAGGGCGTGATAAACATCTGTGCGAGGATCACCCTCCCCGTCTCTATAAACACGCTGCGCCCCGGCCCAAGGTAAACACGGTGCGATAGTTTAGCGGGCCTCATTTCATAGTAATGTCAGCTCATACATTACATCGTTCGCCGTCTAAACCAGTAATATATTACGTATATTATATACATTATGGGTTCGAAGGAGAATCGTTTGTGTCACTTTATGGCCAGGCTTGATTAAATGGTCGGAGTTGTTACAGGAGAGCTCTAGCAAGGCATGGAACTCCTACTCCCGTAAATGGTTTTCCAGAAACCAGCGCAGGATGCAGATTTCCAGTTTGATGGCCACAAGGCTTATTGTTACTGAAGGATATGAAGCCTCGAGTAGGCATCACATCAGTAACTGAGTGATTCGGTTAGTTTCACAGTAAATTTTTGCAACGGTAAATAATTTAACGAAGCATTCCTATTTTGTGTTTGTAGAAAGTATGAGTACTTTTTTCAGAATTTTAAAAGTGACATCTGTAAAATGAATAAATTTCCAAAAAATAAAATAGTTACAATAAAAGAATTATTTGATTCTGCTCTAGAAAGTCTGAGAAATTAATAATCTATTGTTTTATACTAAAGTTTTCAAAGAGCCCTGACTTTCTTAACTGGTTTCTTTTAATTTTTGTTAATTATACCAATTTTATTGTAAAATAAAATTCTAATAATTCTTCAATAAAATTGTTATTTATTTATATAGGTAAAAACATAGGTATTTTTAAAATTTTTTATCAATAAAATATTAATAATTATTTTTAATATTTCTTATAGCTGTCAAAATTTTATTGCTTTTTATTTTTATTAAATGCAAAAGTTTCAGAAATTTTCATTTGAATTATTTATAAAACTTATTTTATGTACTAAAAATAATTTTTAATTTTTGCTTTTTTTTATAACCGAGAATTTTCTTTTTATAAACTATGCTGCAATATAAATGAAATATCTACGACAAACTCGATAAATTGCTTCGATAACGAATTTTCTGCCTTCTGTTTCCTGTTGTTAGTTTCTTAAACTTCTACCGAATCTAAAGTATTTCGTAATTATGCAAAACACAAAAATCTGAAGAATTACTGTCGGGTAAATTAAAAGAAAAATGATTATCTGATTATTTTCTTCCCAATCAAAACATCCAACAAAGACTGACGTTCTAAATTCTTTGCAGGAAGTATCATTCATTTTGAACAACAGAAAAACTTAGGAATAATGAATTGGCTAGACTAAAATTACTCAAGAAAAACATAGCTTTTTTTTAAAGAATAAACATATTAAAATAATAGAAAACAAAACGAAGACTGAAAGTTGAATTTCTAAGTATTAAAATCAAGAAAAAGATCATCAAGACTTCGAAGATGATATGTGGCTTTTTTGAATAGAACAATTTGCATTTCTCAATTGGAGCAGTAATTCCTCAGCAGTCGGTGATCGTTTACAAACGGCTTACTCGTCAAGAATTTTAAGTTTTATTTTTTTCGAAAACAAAAATTAAATCCGTTGATCGCTACGACATTGATTGATCATAGTTGAACTGTCAGGCTGGTTTCAAGTTATGTCACTCTAGAATGGGCACTTCGTAATTAGAATAGCTAAAAAAGGAATATAATAAAAAATGCTATAAATAAAAAGAGTTGTATGATCCAAGGTTAGCGAGACTCTTCAAATAATAGAGTATTAGGTTGGAGTTCCATTTCCTCAAACAAGGCTAGCATTTTTTAAACGTCAGCCCATTCTTAGATCAAAGGAAAGTAGAAAGGATTCGAAAACGTCTGAAATGCTTTCACAAAATGATGTATGGCTGTGACAGCTGCGTTTTGGTTCGTTTTCAAAGCTTCATCAAGTGGTCTTTTGTTTGCATTTAATTGATACGATTTTGTACCGTTCGGAGTTGTTTCACTCCTTCTGTTCATAAGAATGAATAAATACCGTTTGTTTTTTAAAAAAATATAGGGTGGTACGTTTTTATATATATTTTTTTTTTTGAGTATTTTTTTATTATTCAGGTAAGTTTTACTGACATTTGTCAGTAATATGATGGATTTACAAAAATTAGCACATTTATTTGTTTGGATCACTGTTTAAAGTCAAGGATTAAAACTGCAATCAATAAATATACAGAGGTCAGATATAATCAAGCATAAAATGTGATCTATCATTTAGAAACTCTTAACAACTTCAGTGTTGTTTATGGGTTAAGCAGTCATCAAAAATCTAAATAAAATTCTCCAACAAAAAAAAAATTATACATTTGTGCTGATGTTCTTCATAAAATGATAATACTCCCCAATTGGGTAAAGAAACATTAGTGCTTAGCCAAATACAAAATCATACATCATATTCAGTTTTTGATTTTGTAGAGATCCACTATTTAATTTGCATGTTTAAAAGATAATTTTAAATTTTAAGTAGTAAACAAAAATGGTGAATACGCGCAAACTTAATTCAAATAAATTAGTTTTAAAAAGGGTAAAATAAATTTTCAGAATTTCGATATAGTCTTTCTATATTGTGTAAAATTATTGACTGATCTTAATTTAACTTTTTTCACCTTAAATAGTTTTATAAAAACATAAAAAACAGCAATGTTTAAAAAATTTTACTTAAATAAATCAATAAGTTGAATGCTTTTTAAATTTTTTATTTTTTAAAAAAACGAATTTTTTGAGTTTATGTTACACAAATCTTTTTTATTTATCAGAATTTTAAAATGTATTTATATAATTTTAAATTATTTTTTATGTAATTTTTTTATTTATATAATTTTAAATGAGCAGGATCATTGTTTTTCGGGTCAAGTGTATAAACCAACTGTCGGCATACCGCCGTGATAAAATTATACGAAGCAGGGCAAAATGAGACTGTCCACAATCAGTAACGTGGCAAGTGTGGTTCAGCATGAGCTTTAAATTACAGGGGTGAGTGACGGGTATTGAGGTACGATCAGGAGAATATACGCTCTTCTGTTGAGCAACTGCCCGCCCAGATGAACCAAAGGGGTGCCCCAACCAACAGTGCACTCCAAACTACAGTTCAACAAGCATTGTCTGATCCTTGGAAGCAGAAGCCTGGTTCATGCACCCATATATATTGCAATCTTTTGGCGACGAAGGCTAGAATTTGCAAGTGAGTACCGCAAATGGACTTCCACAAAGTGGCTACAGGTATCATTTTTCAATAAATTACTTTTTTTTATGCACATTATCAGTCAGATGGATGTTGGCGTATACGACGTGAAACCTCTAAAAGCAAACAAACTGCAACCATTACCGGAACGGTTCATTCTGGAGGTGGGAGATTATGGTCTGGGTAATGTTTTCCTGTCAATCTTTGTGTTCACTCATCATTGTGGAAGGCACAATGGATCAATACAAGAACGCATATGTTCTTGCGGACCATGTCCACCCGTATATGCGCATTGTTTTTCCTCAGGATGAGAGCCTCTACCAGCGAGAAAGTGCAACGTGTTATACAGATGACAAAGTATGTGCTTGGTTCGAAGAGCACTAAGATGAGTTTACTGTTCTTCGCAGGTCGATAAACTGAACTGACTTAAACCTAATTGAGAATCTCTGGAGCCATCTCGATCAGGTTGTTGACAGCACGAATCCTCAACCTCGTAAACTAGCGCAGTTGCCATGGCACTGGTTTCGGCATAGCTCAACATCACACAGTGAACACCTAGAGAAACATAACTAATTCTTTCTTAATGTCTCACAGCAGCCCGTTCTGCAAAAAGTGGTTATTCTGGCTTTTGACAGGTGAGAACATTAATGTGGCTGGACACTGAATTAATTTTATAAAATTTGCTAAAAAACTTATTTTATATATGTACTAAACTTATTCACTGAATCTACAGATCTAAGTGGACTTTTAAATTTTTAAGAATCCTTCTCCAAGCCACACTCTATTGTTAGAAATAATCCTCAAAGTTTTAATCTTCAATAATTCCCAATCTTCATGCTTATAAGTTGCATAAATTGCTCCTAGCTTTTATCAAAAAAATATCATTTAAAATATGATGTAAAAATATATTCAAACGAAATGAATTGCTTTTAGCAATAATAAAAAGAGATTAATGGTTCATAAAAATAAATGTTTCCTCATATAAAGAAGCAGGAATCAAGAAAAATTAAAGGATTGCAAAATAAAATGTATTTGCAGTTTTATTTGTATGCTTGCAATGTTTTGTCTATTTCTTCTTTTCTTCTGACTCATAAGCCCATAAACACATCCAATCATTTTGCAATATTGATCCATGGTCAAATAACGAGGCTGACACCTGTTGTTATAATTATTAAAGACTAAAAACACAATCATATTTTAGATTTTCATTATTATTTAATTCACATCATAATGCTGATACAATTGCTATAAAAAGTGCGGTGATGTATATTTTATATATCTATATTCACGATATATATATTTTATATATCTAGAGTCTATAAGTTTTTCCAGGGATAAATCTTAGATAATTTTTATTCATTAGTAGTTCACAGAACTGTATTTACTTTGAGAATTCTTTTAATAAAGTAAATATTGCTCTAGTTTAAAAAAAAAAGTGGGCTTAATACAATCGAAGACCAACCTGCTGAGAAGATCTAATCATGATAAATGTTTCTGTAGAGTATAATGTTCTTCAGCTAGTTTTAGAAAGAAAGATGGTGGTGTATATGATTATTTTGTCTTTTGGCAATGGTTCATTTTTTCGAATGATTGGCAATTTTTTACAACTTCAATCCATAGTAATATGATTCTTAAAATATATTGAAATATACTTTTTAATTCCCAGCATTTAATTGTAAAGAACCTTGTGAAGACGAATGGAGATCTAATGAAAGTTGTGAAGTAAATCACGTCTTAGTTTGTAATGTAAATGAGTTAAGTTTTCCAATAGAAGAAGATCATGAATAGTACTCATAAACTAGTATTGCTTTAGTACCTGTAATTTTTTAATTTCCTCGTGGACGTGCATATGTTTCTCGAAAATTCATTCCAAACTCAGATAGAATATCAGCGTACACTTTAGTGAAGTCTTTTAACATTTTCTGAGTTTCTTGAATTTTGTACAAAGGTTAAAATTTTCCACGTATTACACTGGTCAACAGTGGTTTTGGTGCCAAAGATTTTGGAGGTGATTTTATATGAATTCGATGCGCTGAATCCAAATATGCCATTAATTTTTGCCTATCAGCTTGAATTTTTAAGATATCAACATTTTAATGAATCATGCATTACACTATTTTAAAAGAAAAACCATGGTTTAAACAAACAAATTAAACAGGGAATTTTTATTATATTACATAGATATTGCTTATTAAATACAAAAGAAAACAGAAAAAGTCATGATTTAAACAAATTACTCATTGAACATTTCGGAAACTTCTTTTGCGTGACATTCTTGAATGTATTTTGGAACAATTCCGTTTTAAAGTCCAGCAGTAATCTGCCATCATGTGAGTATCCCATCTTCCTTGACAGCGATCCTCCATACATTTTATATCTTGGTGAAATCTTTCACCTTGCTCCTCACTAATGTCTCCTAAATTATCAGGAAAACGGTCTAAGTGGCTATGTAAATAGTGCACATTAATGCTCATGTTACACCCAAGGGAACTGAAATTATTCAGCATTTCATTGACTAATTCATCATAGATTTCAGCTTTGTGTTTACCCAGAAAATTTTGGACAACTGAAACAAATGAATTCCAGGCTTTTGGTTCAATCACATTCATTGAATTTATGAAGTCAGGGTCTTTAATCAGCTGTCTTATTTGTGGGCCATCAAATATTCCTGCTTTAATTTTTTCCATACTCAGCTGAGGCATTTTTTCCCCTATATATGCAAAGCATGATCCATTCTTATCAAGAGCCTTTACAAGCTGCTTCATTAGACCCAGCTTGATATGCAGTGGTGGAAAGATGATTTTCTCTCGTGGAACTAAAGGATCGTTGATGATATTCTTGCCCCAACATCCATGTTTTCTCTCCTAGGCCACTCTTTTCTAACCCAGTGTTGCGTTTTGTCTCTGCTATCCCAGAGGCACAAGAAACAAGGATATTTTGTGTGGCCACTTTGCTGTCCAAGGAGAAAGTTTACCATTTTTAAGTCTACACAAATCACCCATTGGTGTTCACGACACTTTATTTTTTCCAAGACCAAAGCTAAGGTGTCATATTGCTCTTTCATTTTCGTTGAGTGAGCAATTGGTATTGAGCCATATTTGTTCCCATTATGTAGAAGAACACATTTCAAACTTCTCTTTGAGCTGTCAATAAATAGGCGCCAATCATCTGGAAAATATTCAGGAAGAGCCATTTTTACCAGGAGTTCTCTAACAGCATGACAAAATACAAGATTTTGTTCTTCAGAGAAAAAAGGTAGCAGATCTTTCTCCCTTGTGCGATAGAATGTAATTTTCGTTCCTGGTTCAAGTAAATTTTTTTCCTTCAACCTGGAAGCCAGTAATTCAGAAGCTTCTTTCGACAGATTGAGATCTCTAGTGATGTCATTTAACTCATCTTGGTTGAAACATTGAGGAATTGATTATCGTTTCAAAATCGCTGTCACCTTCAGTAGTATCAGAATTCTGATCAGAGAGACAATAAGCGTCCTCACAGAGTTCTGGTAGCTGGTGAAAAGTTGGAATTGGCACTATTAATAACAAATTTTTTTATAAACAAATTTTATATAAACAAATTTTTTTTGTAGGTCTGTGTTATTAATAACAAATTTTTTTATAAACAAATTTTATATAAACAAATTTTTTTTGTAGGCCTGTGTTATTAATAACACAGGCCTACAAAAAAAAATTTGTTTCTTGGTGCTTAGGATTTTAGTGCAGATTTTAACTATATTTTTATTGCTGAATCTAAATATGAAAGCAGTTTTTCTGTATCAGCTCTAGATTTTTAGATAAATTCACTTATCTATCAATGCTTTTTTTCTATTTAGTACTTTCAAATACAAGTGTTGTAAAATTTATACAGGGAAAGATTCTTGTATATTTGCCCTATTGTCAGTCTTCCTTTGTAACCAATTTAATTTAAAATAATAATATTTAGGAAATAACTAATTATTATTTTTAAAAATTATTATTTTAATTCATTTATTATAAAAAGAAGACAAACAATATGAGATATATAACTTATTAGTTGACAAATTCTTAATAAATGGGATTCAATCCTACTTATTAGTGCTATCCAGTTAGTTCCATAGAAATCCGATAGATGGAGATGTCTGTCCACTATCTGAAGTGACCTTCAAAGCTTCAACCGCAGTTGAGAGTTGAGAATAGTTCGTGAATTCCGGCGGTGCAGATAGATAGAGGTTAGCGTCATGTGAAATTTCTCTTTAGTAACGAGTTGTTAAAAAGTAAATCTAAGTATTTGTGTTGTTGAATAGAAATAAAATGAGTTCAAGTAGAAGAAGCTGTGTACATTATCCTGATATTTTTTGCTACATATGCGGAGAATACACGCTACTGGAAAACAGAAAATCTATTAGTGACTTTGTAAAAAGGGCTTATCTTGGATATTTTGGTGTTAAACTTGGTGATCAGGATAAAAACTGGGCACCACATATTGTCTGTAAAACTTGTACAGAGCATTTATGACAGTGGACTTCCGGAAAAAGGAAAAGCCTGAAATTCGATGTACCAATGGTTTGGAGGGAACCAAAAAATCACTTTGATGACTATTATTTCTGCCTAGTAAATATTACTGGAATCAATCGAAAGAACCGTAATAAGTGGACTTATCCAGATTTAGTCTCTGCAAGACGCCCTATCCCTCACTCAGAAGAAGTGCCAATTCCAACTTTTCACCAGCTACCAGAACTCTGTGAGGACGCTTATTGTCTCTCTGATCAGAATTCTGATAATACTGAAGGTGACAGCGATTTTGAAACGATATCATCAATTCCTCAATGTTTCAACCAAGATGAGTTAAATGACCTCACTAGAGATCTCAATCTGTCGAAAGAAGCTTCTGAATTACTGGCTTCCTGGTTGAAGGTAAAAATTTACTTGAACCAGGAACGAAAATTACATTCTATCGCACAAGAGAGAAAGATCTGCTACCTCTTTTCTCTGAAGAACAAAATCTTATATTTTGTCATGCTGTTAGAGAACTCCTGGTAAAAATGGCTCTTCCTGAATATTTTCCAGATGATTGGCGCCTATTTATTGACAGCTCAAAGAGAAGTTTGAAATGTGTTCTTATACATAATGGGAACAAATATGGCTCAATACCAATTGATCACTCAACGAAAATGAAAGAGCAATATGACACCTTAGCTTTGGTCTTGGAAAAAATAAAGTGTCGTGAACACCAATGGGTGATTTGTGTAGACTTAAAAATGGTAAACTTTCTCCTTGGACAGCAAAGTGGCCACACAAAATATCCTTGTTTCTTGTGCCTCTGGGATAGCAGAGACAAAACGCAACACTGGGTTAGAAAAGAGTGGCCTAGGAGAGAAAAAATGGATGTTGGGGAAAAGAATATCATCAACGATCCTTTAGTTCCACGAGAGAAAATCATCTTTCCACCATTGCATATCAAGCTGGGTCTAATGAAGCAGTTTGTAAAGGCTCTTGATAAGAATGGATCATGCTTTGCATATATAGGGGAAAAAATGCCTCAGCTGAGTATGGAAAAAATGAAAGCAGGAATATTTGATTGCCCACAAATAAGACAGCTGATTAAAGACCCTGACTTCATAAATTCAATGATTGTGATTGAACCAAAAGCCTGGAATTCATTTGTTTCAGTTGTCCAAATTTTTCTGGGTAAACACAAAGCTGAAAACTATGTTGAATTAGTCAATGAAATGCTGAATAATTTCAGATCCCTTGGGTGTAACATGAGCATTAAGGTGCACTATTTACATAGCCACTTAGACCGTTTTTTTGATAATTTAGGAGACATTAGTGAGGAACAAGGTGAAAGATTTCACCAAGATATAAAATGTATGGAGGATCGCTGTCAAGGAAGGTGGGATACTCACATGATGACAGATTACTACTGGACTTTAAAACGGAATTGTTCCAAAATACATTCAAGAATGTCACGCAAAAGAAGTTTCCGAAATATTCAATGAGTAATTTGTTTAAATCATAACTTTTTCTGTTTTCTTTTGTATTTAATAAGCAATATCTATGTAATATAATAAAAATTTCCTATTTAATTTGTTTGTTTAAACCATGGTTTTTCTTTTAAAATAGTGTAATGCATGATTCATTAAAATGTTAATATCTTAAAAATTCAAGCTGATAGGCAAAAATTAATGGCATACTTGGATTCAGCGCATCGAATTCATATAAAATCACCTCCAAAATCTTTGGCACCAAAACCACTCTTGACCAGTGTAATCAGTTGTTGCAAGCAAAACATTTACTCAATTTTGTTTAATACCAGAATGAAGAAGCACAATAGTTTAAAAGAATTTGAAAATTTGAAATGTGAAAGAATATGATCTATAAATTTCTCGATTTTCTGAAGTCTTAGGATTTTCATTAAAAGTTTCACTCATTTACGTTGTTTGTCCTTTGTCTTAGAGATTCGGAGAAAGAAAAATACTTCATGAATAAAGAGAAAAGGACAGAAGTTTATAAAAATAATTTATTTCTGGGTAAGTTAAACTTCTTTCCATGGAAATATAGAATATTAGAATTGGAAAAATTCTCCACGAAAAATAGCCGGGTTCTATTCCTTAATCCTGGATAAAGCATGAAAAAAATTATACAAAACAAAAAATTACGTTAAACAGAGTATTTTACAGAAAAACTAGATAACTATGTTTGTATCTTATTGTATTCAGGGAAATATAATGGCAAAATAAACTCATACTATCAAATGCTGATCTTATTAATCGCTCTTTCCTCGTTTGAAATGCAGCATATTCAATCCTACATCCAATCTCTTGTAAAGGTTTTTATTCATCAAATATACTTTGGTTCAATGTTATTGGGGTGTAGAAGATTGAAAAGCATGCCAATTGGATCAAGTGCCAGCAACATCATTAGATCATAGCTCAAAATTAGATTATCTGCTATACACAGAGATAAGTAGTTGAAATTAATCTCTGTAATACCCCGAGACACAACTTTACAATTTTTTATTGTTATTATAGATAATAAAATTTTTAATTACACTTTGGAAACTTTCCATTTATTTCACTCAAAATAACAGCTGTAGCCTAACTAAGCAAAATATCAGCTTATCAATAAGCAAGCAAATAAGGAGCTTCTCAATACAGCGGACTAAAATTTATGGATACAAAAAATATTCTAGTAAAATTCTTCTTTCAAAATAAAAGAATTTAAAAAAAATAACACTATAATAATACCAAGTTATGTAAGTTAGTAATACAATCGGGGGTGTGATTTTTTTTTTTTAAACTCAGAAGCGTTTTGATGGAAAAATCACTTTAGTTAAATTTTTTATTATTTGATGAAGTAGTTTTATAACAAAATGTGATTCTCTCATCTTTCCCTTAGTAATGGAACATTTGTTTACTGATTTTTCTGCAATGAAGAAAAATATCACCTCATAGATTAAAATTATTTTCCACACTTGTTACTGATTCTGAATGGGAATATTTTTGTTTGAAGTACTATTAATTTTCGTGGAAAATTTCTTTTACTTTTTAAAACTTATAAATCTAATGCTATAACAGCTATTTTATTATTAACTTATAAAATTTACCAAACTGTAATTCTTATCTAAACTGATTTTAATGTTTTTTTAAGCAATTATTTAAATGAGGAACAGACTTTAAAATACGCAAAGGAAGTCTAGTAAATCACTGTCGTTACGTTCATCATACAGAGGCGATTACAACATGTTTGCTGTCTAGGAATCATTAAACCTTCCCAAATGGTACTGGTTAGGCAATCTGCTGAGGCAGAAAAAGTGATCAGAAGTAAAGGAAAGGGGAAAATTATCCATTCCCAGTATAATTGCTGATGAAATCAGCATATGCTCTTGTTGCGGCGAGTTCAAGTATTTATCATACGCCACAGAATGTTGGTGGGTGGGTCTAGATCTAAAGTGACTTCCACGGTCAGTCACCCTAGACTCCAGGAAAAGATTTCATCTGAGCCCATTAAACTGGATACGATCGTAAAGCAATTCATTGATTATCTCGGCGTGTTTATGTTAGAAATTTTAATGATTTGCTGATGTATTAAGTAGTTTGTTAGAATCTGAGAGGAAATGATTTTCATTTGTTGTAATCCTTATAAGGAAGTATCGAAATAATTTAATTGTTAAGAAAGTGTTGGAAGAAATTTAAATATTTCTGATTATTTTTTTTATATTAAATAATTCGAGTAAATGCGAATATATTAATCACTGTCGTTAATTTTCTTTAATTGCATTAAATTAATATTCTGTATAGTTAGTTACTTATTTTTAGTAATTTTAAAAACTAATTTAAAACTACAGTTAATTAAAAAAAAACGTCCTTGGAGTATAATTTAGTTTGTATGATAACTTAGAAAATTTAAAATATTTTTTATGTCATATAAGTGAAATCTTCAATATTTAATAGCTTTGTAAAATTAAGGATTTAAATCACTCAAAGCAACAAAATTCGAGTTATCAAATATTACAAAAAATAAATAAATAAAGTAATGTAGTATTGTTGTTTGTTTTTCTTATATTCCTACAAACAGAAAGTTTAGAAAAACTAATTTGTAAATTTCATTTTGTAATTAAAATTTTATTTTTAAAATAAATATAAAATTGCAAAATTATTTATAGATGTAACATTATCACATAATTTTGAAAGGCAATATTCTTGTTTTAATTTTGTGCTATGTATGATGATAATAATAGAGAATCTACATTGTTCTTTTCTTCAGATTTTAGATTCTTAAGTGTATTTATTCAGAAATTTTCTACATTCAGAATTCATTTTTTATTCAGAAATCAGAAAAATTAAAAATATTTACAATGCAAAATTATGATATTATGGATTAAGTAATAAACTAATGAATTTTTTTTTATTGTTTGTCTATGTTATGATTTATTTAATGACTGATTGTTATTGCTAATTATTAAGTCTTTTCTTATGGATCAGCAAATGCAAAGCTTTGATAAACAGACAAACATTCATAAAAATTTACCTTAAGTGCTAATCTGTAATAAAATGCTTTATAATATACACATATAATTAACACAAATTAAATTTTAAATACACATATGATTTTGTAGTTAAAATTACAATACTTATAAAATAATTAGGCCTCATGAAGACTGAATTTGAATTGCTTATGGTTTTAATAGCTGATCTAGAAATTTTCCTTTGAAAAACTTTTAATCAGGTTTTTCTGGTTCATATTATTAAAAACATATTTGTCAATCCATTCAAATGATTACTCAGACCAATATAAAATTAAATGGTTTAATCGAGTGTAATCTTTCAAAAAAACGATTTTACCTTTATTGTTGCAAACTAATTGATCCATGAGGTTTAATAATTCCTTAAGTTGGTGTAAGGATGGTACAGCAATAATTAAGAAAATTGGAAGTAATTTAAGTTAGCTCTAATGAATAATTATTGATAGTTTTTAAAGAAATAAAAAATAAAGTATGATTTCTTTCTATATTGTGATGAAATTTCATTAACGAAGATAATTTTTTCAAGTATCTAAAGCATCAGTATTTTGTGTTTCATAAATAAATTGCGAAACTTCGCATGGAGTATATATATATATATATATATATATATATATATATATATATATATATATATATATATATATATATATATATATATATATATATATATATATATATATATACATAAGAGATGCTCTTTTCAATTTGATTATGAAAGTATTTTGATTGTAGATATCTTGACTATAATAATTCCTTTCCGAAATATGAATGCATTAATCTATATAACAGTATTAGACCAAATAGAAATTTCGGAAGAGGAAACATCAGGTTTACATAGCAAGCTTTTTTTCACCGTGAATACTATGCAAATAACTTCCATGTATTTAGGGTTAAAGATAAAGGGAAATATATTATAATAAAAAAATAAAATCAATTGATTCACGTTAATATTTTGCAAAGAAAATTATTAAAGAAATATAATTTGTCTCTTTTCATGGTAATGACATTATATTAAGAAAAAATATCTCCAATTTTAATTTAAATTAAAATAATATTTTTGAAACATTTTCTCACATAAAAGGAATATTATAACTTATAATTAAAATATGTTGTATTACCTAATTTTTACTTTCTTGCCTGAAATAAGATGAACATTATGAGTAAATTGTGTGAAAATACTATATGAGAACGATGGTGGTTGATTTGTTTTTCTTACAGTGATTTCTAATTTTTTTCCCCAAAAGTGCAATACATTTACAGTTAGTTGCTCTCAATTATTTTCTTGCCTCTTCTCAACGATCTTTCCCTTTCTTAAACTTAATTGAATAAACTTGTTAATAATAATAAAAAAAAAAAAAAAAAAAAAAAAAAAATTGCAAAAATGTTTGCAAGTATAAATAAAAAATTTTCCTTTCTTTATATTAAACAAAGCCAAAATTACTTAGTTTGAATATTCTCAATCATTCGCTCTATTTTTCATTTACATGTTTGTTTTAATAGATACACTGATGCTTGTAGATTTTAAGGTGTGAAGATACTTGAAACAATGGTGGAACTCATAATTACACTAGAAATGGTAGAATGAGGATTACTGGATTACTGAAGAGAATTCTGGTTACATCTACGAAAAATTTAACTGTTTTGTAAAAAGGAATTACTTAACAATTCCTGATTATGATGCTTTAAACTATCATTGAAATTTCACGGACACGTTTATTCAATTTAATTTGTTAGCAGGGAAAACCTTATGAAAACTACACACTAGTGTCATTCAATTAAATGATGCAAAGAATGTGCAGTTCTTGAAAGAAAAAACTGCATAATCTTATTTGCATGATTGATAAATGATGTTTCTAGTCATTTAATGAGTGTATTTATAAGTGAAAATAATTTAACAAATCATTAATTAAAATTAAAATTTTAATTTGTCAGGCTTAGATTTCCGCTGTACAGTTTATTTATATATATTTTTGTTAAAGTTTATAAATTATACAACTATTATTGTCTTTAAAACATAGGTTTAAACTTATTTATCTTTCATAAAAATATGTGCATTTGTTCTAATGGAAATTTTATAATTTAAAAGAATGTGTTGGCCAAAATGATTTATCCTACAAAGTAAGTATCAACTTTTTAATTTTCTGGGCTTTGTGAATCTAGATTCAAATTCCATCAAAATATGCATTGATTTTTATTGATATTGATATTTACCTTCTAAAATCTATCTTTGATTTGACAGTTTAAAAAATGCTAAGCTTTATATAGGGAAATGATTCGCTTTTCTCTGTATCTATTTTTAAATTCTAGAAAACTTTAACGTACATATATAAATAAGTAAAAAAAAATTACATTTAAATTTATTATGAGAAATATTGAATTATATTTAGAATTCCCCTCTAAATTCAACTAATTGAGTTTTGATTAGTATTTATTTTAAGAGTTGAAAGAACAAGTTACGTTCTCCATCTTAAGCGTTCGGCTGTATTTGGTGCCTAATCGATTGGAACTTGTTATATAACAATACATCCAATTACAAAATAACAGCAAACCTCCTCTGCAGCACTATCAATAATCGAGTCTTGCCACATCTCTCTCTCTCTCTCTTGCAATTCATCAACTAATACAAGACTGGAGTAACAGTTCCTGACCCTGCGGAGATTATTGCACGTTTTTGTATCTTACCGTATCGAAGCCTTAACGGGGTTTTCTTGTGTCTTGGTGCCTTATCACGTACCATGGATCTATAGTTCTATAGTTGTTAAGTTGTAGGAGGAGAAACAAGGCAGCTAGGTGTTAATAATCATTCTGTAGACATAAATCATCCAACTGGTTCGCTATCATAAATATATCTTTTCTGAACTCAAAGCAACATTTTTCTCTTCCTAATCTGTTGTTTATTGCCAAGTTCTTGTCAGTAAATTCATTGCCCAACAAGCAATTTCACCTTTTGTCCATTTTTTTTCGTTTTTATTTTAATTGTAATCAAAAGGTAATATCATGTAAATGATTTCTCTCCGAAGCTTTTCTTTCAAGCAGTATTATTGATCAATATCTGTTTGTTTTGCTCCCATTATAATTTCACAGAAATAATGTGAAGTATTTCACAGAAATAATGTGAAATAATACTGATAAATCTAAGATTTGTGTTCACGATAGAAAATTCTGGAAAAGATAATCATATATTAAATAGGAATTTGATTTAATTATGTTTACTTAATCTAAATAAATGTTTTTTTGCACTTAATATATTATTTTTAACTTAACTCGAAAGATGTATTTTTATGCCTGAATATCTTTTCAAATGTATAAATCCAGTATAATTTTTTGCAATTAAATTTTTGTCATTTACAAAGTGTTTCTTAATGTTTAAAAATCAGTGAAATTTTAATATGCATAGGTCTGTAATGTTTTCATTTTTAAGCACTTTTTTCATTTCATCTTTCATTCTCAGTCAATGAAGTGTAAGCTATTTTTGAAAACATAAAGTTGTTGAAACAAATTTTATTCAGAAATTGTTTAGGCAAAATTCATTAAAATAATAAACACAAATTAAATATTTATTAAAATTGTTAACATTATAACACATTTCTATTAAATTTATAAACATAAACAAATATTTTATCGATGCATTTTTTGATAAAAATATATAAATTAAAGTTTTTTCTCAGGTGTTTTCTGAAGAAAATCTTAAGAAGGACATTTAATAATAAAAAAATACTAAATATTTCGCAAAAAAAATTTTTTTTTACTGTGAATTAAGCTTAACTAATACGAATATGTGATTTATGAGACTTTCAATAATGAGAAAATTTGTATTTTTATTTTAATGCATTTTGTTTGGAATTATATATTAACCGTAAACATTATAATAAAGACCTTAAACGTATATACGAAAGCTTCATTGATATTAAGACATACTTCCAGTGTATAAAAAATCATCCAAAATGTATTTGTGTAGTTACATCGATTTGAAGTACAAAATAACCTTTTGATGATTTTATTTATTTTTGACACTTTTTCAAATGAACTTAAAGTTATATTTCATAATTTTCAGTCCAGATTTAGTTGCAAAACCATTGCAGTACCTTTAAAAATAAGTATGAATATTTTTGAATAGAGTATAACTGTGTTTCTAATTGACTTATTTTTTTTGAAAAGGTAGCATGTGATTAATACCTTTCTTATTTTCCTAAATAAGTCACTTAATGTCAAATTAAGGAAGAAGTTCGTCTCAGATTGAAGTGAGATTCCTTGTAATCTAATTTTCTTTGTAACCTGATAATAAAAATTATAATTGAGGAGAAAGCGTAAAATTCCATTATAACTGATTGCAAATACTTAAGCAATTATTAATATGATAGCTAAAAATGTTCTCATTTTCCTTCTTTTATTTTGTTCAATTTTTTACTGATTTTGTTTTCCTTCTCTTATTTTATTCTTTTTTGATTGATTCTTGCACAGTATTCTACGTCTCTACTCAAGCATATGTGAAGAATAATATTTCTATGAGATTATTTAACTTTAATTATAGAATATCAGTCATATTGTGATTATTAAATTGCTTGCTTTATTAAGATGACAATTTTATGTACAACAAAGAATTGCTTTTATTTCTATATAACATAATATATGTTAAGATTGAATTCAAATATTTTTTCTCAAAATGCTTTTTCAGGAAAGTTTATTATGGTGATGAATATATATTTACTTTTATTTAAAAGTTATTTATTAATTCAATTATTTATTAATTAATGAAAATTATTTATTAATTTATTTTATTTATTATTATTAATTTTTTAGTATCTTGAAAACAGTAAAAAATAAAAAATAATAAGAATGAAATTTTAAAAAATGAAATCTTATTTTTAAAAAATGCGTTTTATATTTTTTTATTTTTATATTTGCAATAACTCATTTTTTACTTTTGTTTGAAATACAGCATTAATACATCTTAATCACAATCACAAATATTATCACTTCATCTTAATCACAATTATTTTATTTATTATTATTAGATTATTATTTATTATTATTTTATTTATTATTAAACTTTATTTAAGCAATAAGTATGCAGTTATTTTACATTTACACTAAAATTTTACTATGCACGAAAGAAATGGGAATTTTTATCATTTGGAGTAAAATAGTAATCATTTTTGAGCATATTCAACTGATGTAATTTAGAGTAGTATAATATCGTACATTTGGATGATTCCAAACATTTAAGCTTTATTCAAACCTTCTGTATTCCAGAAATAAGCTATTTGAAGCAACATTTTTCGGTAGATACATTTTAAAATTAATTTCTCGTACTACTTCTTATAGGTTTTTTCAATCTGTTAGGAAAGTTCTTTTATTTTAAAATATAGCAGGATTAATAAAGACACTTTAAAGATTAATTTTCATTTCTATTAGAAATTACCAGGAGATTTCAGAATGTTTCAATCCAAATCTTAATTGGTATTTCAGACACTATATCTCTCACTTGAAGAAAAACTGCACTCAGCATTTATTTAAGGCTCTTAATTGAAGTAGAATTTAAATTCTTTGCTCATCATTCAAACGAAGTGTGGAATTAACTCTAAAAAGAATTATAAATTATATTTCTAAATGACTGTATTTAGTTTTATATGGAAATTATGGTAGAAAGATGGATTTCTATGCGAAAATATATATTTTTCCTATTCGTGTACTGTAATAAATGACAAAATTGATTGAAAGTTTTTGAAAGGGATTGAGAAATTTGATGGAATTTTCTTACACAATTAATAAATATATAAGAAGCTTCTAAGGTAAATATTATGCCGAATTTTTCACTCATGGTGGCTTACACGAAGACAAACAGCAATAAACTAACTCAATTACCACAAACTTGTTTACATGAATTCCGATGCTATTAGATTATATAAATTAATAATACGTATTTACTGAAAATTGTATTAAAAATATGTACATATCTGTCTAAGTGTGACCACGGTAGCCTGATGCGATAAAGTGATTAATTTATAGTTGGAAAATTGCTGGTGAGATGACAAGGTAATCTGAAGAAGACCAATTTCTTTAAGGGTGGCTGCAGTGAATGAATGAATGAAGTATGCCCTTTAAATGCACATATATATATATATATATATATATAATCAAATTTAAGGATCTGCTTGGTCTAAGCTTTTTAATGACGAAAATCCGCTTTCAGGACAACGATGACATTTTCACTAGGTGCCCCCCTGTGCTAGTTGACATCAAATCTGGCGGTTATAGTCCCGTGGAGCTTAAAGTTCAGACGAGAACATGTGTTGGGTGGAAAAAAATGTGTTTATTGCGAGCAATTTTGTAAAATACCAATAAAATTACTCTTTTCATTTTTTTTCCACGTGATAGTTAGAAAGGGAAAATTTATATATTAAACAGAAATTTTTTTTTTTTGCCTTCAGATCATTTAAAATTTATCCACTTGAAAATCATCTCTAATATTGTCTATATACATCAATCCTGAAACTATTTAATGAAATAAAGTGCATGAAACTTGCAAAATTTGGTAAAAAATGCAAGCAGTCACACAGTAAAATAGATAACAGCTGTAAATAATCTTAACGCATGATAAAATGCCGTCCTAATAGGTTTAATAATCATTAGTGTGTCCTTGTATTCAACAATTATAAATTTCTGCATTACAAATAAATAATAAAATTTTTCTATATTATTAACATAAATCAATGGACATATTAAGATTCACGTAGATATACAATTGTTGCTTGGGTAAATCAAAAAAATATTTTTGTGAGAAGAAAATATATAATTTGAAAAAGATCCAACGCGTTTTGGTTTTAAAAGTAAACTCTTAAAAATAGCATAAGACTTTAATCAATATTCAAATTTGTATACCAAATTTTATAATGAAATAGGTATCTACAATTATATATCTTTGGCAGCTCTTAGTTTTTTATTGTTTGGGAGACGCATTTGCAGAATGCATATCTATGCTACTTTGTAAATGAATATTTAACTATATTTCAAATTATTAGGGTTCAACATAAGCTAATGATAGAATCGCGGTCTTCGATCTGTTGTCTGTTGGTCACAACTGTTGTTGACCAACAAGCGATGAATGGTAAGTTTCTGCATTCCTCTCTCAAAATATTCAGAGTGAGCCTTTGGGTGTTTACCAAATTTTTATTTTTGCTACACGTGAGTCCATCTTATTATTTGTAAAATGTTAGCACACGACAGATATTCATATCTGTGACAACGATCATCGATCTTCAGTCTTTTTCACGAACTCCATAGCTTTTAATTTATACTTGGAAGGTTGTTATGCAGGGTATTTTTTTTAACAAGATGCTAATATTTCGCCTTTACAGTAAGGATGTTGGTAACTAAATAGCAATATGTTGGGAACAATCAAAAATTTTGCTTACTGACTGAACTTTTCTTTAAAAAAACTCTATTGTTCGTAACATAAATTTAACCTATGGCCGCAGAAATATCATAACAAAATATATATTCAATGCTCATTATTAAATCACGGTAATGATATAATATGTTTTTCTCTTTTAGGAACATTATATTTTTAGTATATTATGAAACTCTAAATATTTAAATTTTTTTGGCATAAAAATAAGTAAAAAATGCATTTTTGGAATTTTTATGGAAAATTTTTTTTCTCATTTTAGAATACTATTAGTTAAAGTTTTCTTAGCAAGACAAAACCACAGTGAATTGTCACTAAAGCACCCTACAACAAACAGGTGCTTTTTCGTTGAAGATCCTGCTTTTTTTTAAAGGTTTTCTAAATGTTTTGCATTTTCAGAAGCCAGTAGTTCTAACCCTGTTATAAAAATCATAAATACCAGTCAATGTGTTAAGATTAACTTCACATGTTCTGAAATATTCAAGATTCTTGTGAGACTGTACAAATTGATAAACCCTTCTGCAAAAGTTAATATAGTGTTTTCCAACTTTAATGAATGGACAATAGATTCTAGATATTTTGACGTTTTTCTTATTTCTCTTCAATTTGTAAAATTTTTGTCTCATGGAAAAAAAAACTGAAAATATAATATCAATAACTGTAAATTGAGTTGTCAACAAATGTAAGTGCTGTTGTAAAATTCTCTGGTTAATATTGGATCTTTAGTTAACACAAAATAGTGAATAATCTACCAACTGAAAGTTATTAAACCTCAGTTCTTTTTAAATTCCCTTGCCAGAGAAGAAAATTTATAAGTCATGAATTTGACACCACGAAGACAAAAACTAGTAACTGTAACTGCCAACTGCTGTTGATAGGCATTTGATGCCCCATACGTGTTTCCATATCAATTGTAATTGAATATAGATAACACAAGAATTGTGGCCTATCAGGATTGGTGTTTATCTTTCCATGAGATTTATAATCACTTTGACAACTCTCATTATTGCTGAGTGAATGACATTGATTTTGCTTACTATACTATGAAAGTATGTTGGTGTAGGTGCCATGAGTAACTCTCACAAACTTGCATTCATCCTTGTCATCGAAACCTAACAATCACAATAATGATATGGATTATTATTTAGTATAAAATGTAGTTGCCTCTTGTTCTGTAATTATAAATGTTAACATCGAATCTCTCTTTCACTTATTAAAGGCATTGAGCCATGCGTTTAGTTATCTATGAATGGAATTCACGTTTTGTATTATAGCCAAAGATAATATAATTAAATTTTCTTTCATTATAATATATAAGTGAAATAAATGAATTATTTTTTCCCTTTTTGTGAATGACCATGAATGTGGTAAGGAACATAAAAAATTTATTTATGCATAGATGAAAATAAATTAATGCTGCGCCAATTCATACCTCAAATCTGACAAATATTTTCACAATGTCCAGTAATTTAAATAGTTAGTATTATATATATATATATATATATATATATATATATATATATATATATATATATATATATAACTCAATATAATGAAATCTTAATATTTAGCAATGCATTTGATTCTAATCATTTTGTACTTATGACGAATGTCTAGATAGCAGAGGTTTGAGCCATAATATTGCTATATACCAAATTATACAAGGAAAATCTACAATTATACATTTATAGAAGTGAGTTATAATATCTATCAATATTAATGTTTATTTTATATTCACTGAACTTTAAGAAAAAATGAATATTTAGTCGTCTTAATAAATTAACAGAAAATAATATATATATATATATATATATATATATATATATATATATATATATATATATATATATATATATATATATATATATATATATATATATATATATATATATATATATATATGTATATATATATATATATATATATATATATATATATATATATATATATATATATCCTTAAAATACCCTTTTTAATTTCGTTTTATAACAGAGATGATTTTGAAAATGTCAAATCATTTTTGCATAGGAACATTATTCAAAAGAATAGATTTTAAAGAATTTCCAAAATTTATTATTTAAAATATATTTTTCTTCTAAATTATTAAATATTAATAAACGTTGTTATCGAGAAAACATTAAGAAAGATAGTAAATTATCAAAATAAAACATTTATACCCATTTTATTTTAAATAGCATAGTAGACACAATTTTGAATTCAAATATCTTTAATATAATTATTTTTTTACGACCCATAATATTATCAAAAAGCGAATTAAACCATACAATACTTAATTTTAGCTAAATATTTTTCAGATTTCATTCTTAATTTAAAAATATTATTTTATAATTTATAAGTCAGGTAAAAGCACAAAATTAAAAACTAAAGTAAAAAACAAGACAAAACATAAAATGAATTTTAATTCCGAACAAATGAGAGCAAAGATTAAAGAGATTTTGTTCTTATTCTTATAGTTACTTACTCCAACATCATTAGAAAACCATTTGTAAGTTTTCCATGCAACAAATATCAACTTACTTTATTTTATGTCTTTAACTTGGTCCTGTTGATGCACGGTAATCTGTTTCAAACTAACTCATTTATTTCTTTTCTAACGAAATAAGCGATTTTTAATGATGACCTTTTTTAAAGTAGTTGAATTTTATTAAGCACAGAAAAGAATAAAAACACATTTCGAAGTTTGTTGGTGTTTTTCTATAACTGATTTTTAGACAAAGGATTCCGATTAGAATTAAACAAATAGTGTTTTTAGAATTTATACTAATACAAGCATATGACTCTCTTCTTAATAGTATGAATTTTATAATAATGATAATTGTTTTATTATTTCCATTTTACATGTTTTTGGCATGTTCTTATAGTCAGAATTTACCCGGTTAAATTGAATTTCTAACGAAATGTATATAAATCTACAAATTATAAAGTTTAAACATCTTATAATATATTCTTTAATATTCCAGGAAGCACACAGTCATCTGACTCAGAATAATTTAATGAACTGCATATGAAATTGACAAATATTATTGTAACATGGATAAATCTATAAAGATTGATAACTTTACAAGACTATTTACTTATAATCATATATATTTTTGATAAATTTGATTTCAAATCAAATTATTTTAATAGAATTTAAACAAAAATTTTGATTTGCAATTATTTTATGTACCATTTTAAAATCAGATATTGTAGAAGTTACATTATATTTGGTAATAAAGTTGTGTATTTTAGTAACACGAGATTCAACTTTATTAACACGAGATTCAACTTATTTATTTTGACAAACAATGTATTTTGTGAACATCTGTTTAATATAAATTAAGTTAAGGTCTGATATCAAATCAAATATTAGACATTAACTACATTTATATCTTTTAAAATCATGAGTAATTCCTTTTCATCTTAATAGTATAAAATAAGCTCCAATAGGTGATGTGACATGTAATTTTGTCATTCTCATGTAAATTGCTCCTTTTCATTAAAAATGATCGTAGAGGGGGAAATGAAATTTAACAAATAAATCGTGACCCAGTTTTCTGATTAATTTGTATGAAAATTGCATAAAAACACTAGAAAGATTGCTTTTATTGACATATGATGACTGGTCTTTAAAGCAATGAAAACTTTTACCACAGTGATTACTACATACATACATAGCGTTGCAGGTGAGCAGGAATATACCTTTAGGTTAACGGGCTTGGAATACTCACCCATCACCAAGTGCCTCGTAATTTTGAGCCACGATCTGGTTACGAGGTCACACCTGAGCTGGTACACTCCTCTCCTCATCCACGCCACACTCGCGGAAGGACTATGGATGTCACATATTAACGTGTATACGTCCTCAACTCACAGAACTCCAGCAACCCAGTGAAAAGAGAGTACGACATGGTCACCCTCCCAATCACTTCCCACAGCAAATGATGCTTTACCGCGGGCAGTGGTCACTACAACAGAACTTTATAGCACGCAAATTGTGTTTATCAAATTTTTTTCACCAATGAATTTTCTTACAGCAATACTTGTTGTTGTTACTTATGACGCTTGGATAAGACAAACTTGTTTTGCCGTCGGTATGCGAATTCAAGTCAGTTTAATCTTCCGTTTAATCAGAGCTCTATGACTTTGCTCGAAGACTCAAACATTATCCTCCGATAGATGGTACCACCAGAGGACCCACTCCCTCAATTTTGACATTGATCTGGAAAGGAAAGAAATTTTAACAGCATATGATAATTGCTCAAAGATCGACCTCAGGACATTTCACAGATTTAATGAGTACGTAAATCTCATGCACTTTGTGGATTTTTGGTGGCATTGGAATCCAAATCCATCCTTTTGGACGAAAGTCTGTAGCCCTAACCGCTAGAATATCATGGCCTACAGAAATACTTAAAAGACAATGCTATGTATTTCAATCAAGAACTCTGAATAGAGTAGAATTTTTATTGGAAATGCAAGCCAAAACGCTTTATATAAGTCAGTGGATTTTATTTAAGATCTTCATGTAATTCAAGATTTCCAAAGACATTAAATGTAAGTAAAAACCTAAAGGAAACTAACACATTTCCCAATTTTATTTTAGTTGACGAATAAATGTATGCATATTATTAATAATTTAAAATTTAAAATAAAAATTTACTACGTCGACGATGGAATGTACTTCTTACGTATTTGTGTTACAAATTTTGCTATTGATACAATTGTATAAAGTTGCACACACACACACAAACAAAGTTTAAATATTGATTATAAAATCATAATATTAATTATAAAAGTTAATTATTTTAAAGTAAGTTTACTTGATTTTCTTAGATTATTGCATGAAATTTTTAAATAATAAATTAATATTAAATTAATTAGAATATAGAATTCTGTGCATAACATTTTGTAGATATTCTAAGCGATTTCCATCTAAAATATGATATTTAATAAAAATAATTTTTTGATTACAATTATTTTGTTGTTAGATTATTATTTTGAATTTTCAATGTACTTTTTCAAATCCTAAAAACTATCCTTTCGGTTTATACGTCTTATAAGTTTCATATGATTGTTGTCAATGATGTTTTATTATTTTAAATTTGCAAAGCGTTGAAGCTTTGAAGGCGCGAAATTTTCTATACAAAAAATTTTAAGCTTATCCTTAATTTAAAATTCCTTATTATTAAAAAGTTTATTAGGTATCTAAAATAATTTGTACTATACATCACTTTTAAATTAAATTGAAAGAACTGTGTAAAACATAAAATATGAACGATAAATATAATTTTCCGATGGCATCAGCGGAAATTTATATTTATCTAAAATTATACTCAAGAGCAGATTGGGATTAGATATTAAAATATTAATTTGGATTATATATTATCTTAAAAGTTTCTATTGAATATTATTTGTACCTAAAATGAATACAAAATAATTTTTATTATTGACTGAAGCTACACAAAACTATGACAAATGGTAAATTGCAAATTTTAATATTTTACATAATTCACTATACATGGGAATTAGTAAAAAATGATAGTCAATAAAGTGTTATAACAAAAAGAAGAATTGGGCAATTATTTAAATAAATTTACCTCTTGTAAATCCACCTATAGCTTAGATTTTTTTAATTGATTATAAAGAAAATTTGTATAAGATTCTACATAATGTGTCTTTGAGAAATTCTAAAGCATTTCAGTCCAAAAACACCTAAAAAATGCCGTTTGGTTTGAGAAAATTATAGTTTTAAAAGATGAAATTAGAAGCCAAGAATACACATAAGAAATTTGAACATTACTGGTAAGGTTTTGACCATCATGTCAAGAAACAATTTTAGATTAAAATTGATATAATAATGCAAATACATGTGTAAGCAGCAATAAAAGAGAAAAAATTCTGTTAATAATACAAGCATTGACATAAACAATGAACAAATACCACCAGTGTTAGATATGCAGAGAACTACAACTGTGAAATATTTGATATTAGACTATGTCAGTAATAACATATCTGATGCAACATTTCATAAATAAAATGTAAGGAAGTCTTGGAAACGTACCATTAGCTTGAGATATGCTGAATTATTTGATGTGGAACACCTTATATTTAAAAGCAAACATATTTTTAGCAATGGAAAATGGACACTACAGTTCTGCTTTCAACTTTGTTGTGGTAGGTAAAGAATTTTTTATATTTTTATTTCTCACGGCACGTAATGTATGCCATTAGGTGCCGTGAGAACAGAAATATACACCCGGAATACAATCTATGGCAGATATTAAAGTGCCTTTCAACTGCTTTTAATTGTTTGGCTGCCCACTATATATATATATATATATATATATATATAATATAAGATGTAATGGAATTTAAAATGTCATATAACAACCTTTAGCTTATAGATCATCCATTAAGCCTTAACAAAAAGTTTGCATCTTTTCATGATGAACTGAATTACTTAACCTCAAGCTGCTGTATAAGCAGAATTCACTGGTGTCAAAGTAGAATATCACCATCGTGTCATTCGAAAGCATGACTAACCCATTAGTAAAATGTTGATTAATATGTTCTTTTACGAAAATTTAAGTATTCAAGGATACTCACCATCTTGCTTGAAAAAGATCTGTGCAAAGCTTGCTTTGATGGACAAATATTTGCAGTAAATCATAGTAATAAATGTGAAATATCCCTTTGAAACACTACATATTTACTACTATTTTCAAAGGGAAATAATTTTGACCGTGAAAAAATAGATATTTGAATATTCCCAACAGACATTAACGGAACAATTACACATCCCGTTTTAGATTAGAATTACTTTACTGCTTTGACTATCCAGTCCCAGGCAAGATTAGAAAACTTTGGAAAACTTAGAGGGTGTTTTAGGCTCCAAAATTTATTTAAAGAAAAAAAAAGAAAAAAAAGAATATTCTTATTTTCGTAAAGAAATGCTTGTTTAACTAAAGACGTCGCTATCGTGTCAGATGAAATTCCCGGAAAGAAATCTATTAAAAATTTAATTTTCTTTGGAATTTTCTTGTTATGATCTTTTTATTCCAAGAAATAAGTTTTTATACTAAAAAGAAGTTTTTACAACACTTTCTAACTTTCCCATGTGTTTAAATCCTAATTATTTTGTTTTTATAGCAACTCCTTCTTCTATACTTTTCTGCTGCATGTCTGTCACATTTTACTACTAATAAATTGATATGAAATGTTTAAATTGCTTACATATTAATTATACTTCGTTTTTATTAGGAAATGTGTCATTCAATCAATTTTTTTGCCATTGCATTTTGTGCAAATAGTTTCTTTGTTTTATTTATCTATATATAATTTTCGACTACCACTATTTTTGACTATTTAGATAATTTTCGACTATCTATCTATCTATCTATATATGTATATATATATTATATTACCACAAAGCTATGTTTCATGGTTATGATGTATAACAATGCATAGCTAAGTTTATAGTTTTAGTGTTAAGCATTATCTACAGTATAAGTGAAATTGTATGTAATGAATAAAAAAAATATTATAAAAAGTTTTAAATCAATCACAGTAAAAAATCATATTATATAAAATAAAATACGTTTTAATATATGAAACCTAAAAAAACAAAATAAAAATATAAGAAATTTTCGTATACTGAAAAAATCTATGTAACTTGTATTTGTTGTGGTTGCATTGTAAAATGGATGTTCAACAGTTTCTATACTGGGATCGTGAGATCGTGATCCTTTAAAATATTTTAAAAAATAATCCTTTCCTATCCGCACTATATCTTTTTCATTCAACTAGTTTTTTCACTGGGGCTTTTATCAAAAGGCGAACAGCGTTTTGTTTGTACAGTTTAGAAGAAAAAAGGGTAACACGCAGCTGGGAAAAATATATAGCTAGGTATTCAATGTTCTTGTATTTCATTCTAATAACTAAAGGATAAGTTGTAGAGTACTTCAAGCAAGAAAAACATACCGGATACGAACTCAAGTAAAACTGATACGATTCTCATAATTCAAATTAGAAAAAAGTACATAAACATGCTTGTTGTTAAAATTTATTGCGGCTATGTGCTACCTTTAGAAGACATTGCATGAGAAAGTTAACAGGTATGTGCCTACATTTTTTTTTTTACTCAACATCCATTTTCTATAAAGGAACAAGGAAAAAAAATGTATGCTTACAATAACCGTAACGAACTATGTAAGGATTAAAACTATCCCTATAAATCCCTCTTTTTTCCCCTCTCTTCCGATGAATAGTGGTATCATATTTCACTCCCTACGCCCAAACAGTGAATCGCAGAGATATTGGCAATAATTTCTCATCCCATCTGCTTTTCCCCGTCATTTGATGGTCCCTACACTAGTTTATCATTTAAAATAAAAAGGTGGGTGATTTGAGGCGACACTCGCCAAAGCCAGAGCGAACAAAAAATAATAATAAAATTGCGCTAAGGCCGTTGCATGCATTGGCTATATATATCCTTTTTGATACCTGAAAATGCGCCAAGGAAAGGTTCCTTTTTCTCAACCCGTCTTTGCCCTTTTGTTTACGTGACTTTGAGTGATGGTTTAGCTTTAAGACGGATAAAAAAAAAAGCTCGCGTCATCTTTGGGTTGAAGATAATTTATTCTTATATATTGAAAGACCAGCTGACAAAAATGACCATAAAGTATTATATTCCTCTCCAGTATATGCAAACGCAGCGTGTCGGAGATAATATATATTTTTTCTCTTCTTCTTTACCACTTACGCCACCTGTAAAGGTAGTTCGGACAATAGCCAGGCATTTAGTTTGGCATTGTACGGAGTGTTTTGTATCGCACAGAGTTTTAGCTGAAGTGGGATTTGATCTGGTAGGAGTTAGGGGAAAAAAGATATGGGAGTTGGCGATGAGTTATGGACGATTTTCTGGGCTTAGGGGCTACTGTTCTCGCTTCGAGTGTAGCAGAGGATAAAGGACAATAGATCAAAGTGGACAACTTTCTGAGAAACACGTTAGGTCTTTGGTTATTATTTATGGGCAATGGAACCCAATACATGGATCGAATTTTATTTGGTACAGGAAAAAATAATATTTTTTATAGTTTCCTCTATCATCTAAAATACAGTGGGTGAGTCATTTTGAATTTCGTGATATTTGTTTCAGGCCACTGTGAATATACCGATCGACTTCACTAGATAACATTTGATTTTGAAAATCACAAAGGTAACAAAATATTTTTATAAATGCGTGAATGTAAATGTTATTTTTTTTTCGGCAGAAGCATAACACAACAAGCATTGCTAGGTTTATGCTTAATTTAATTTATATAAATTATTTATTAAATTTGATAATGCAAAACCTTTCATTAAAGAGAAGAAATTTTTTAATGAAAGATACCAATTCAGAGATCATACAAAAATAATATTTTTATTTTTTTTTATTGAAGTAATACTGAAACAGATACTTAATTTATTTTAAGTGTAATTTTCAATGGTTAACATATTTAGTATACTGTTGCAAATGATAGAATCACATCAGTCATGTCATGTACTTTAATATGAAGGGGAGTTCACATTTCAACATGGTACTTATTACAAACGAGTAATCCTTTTATTAAACTAATGAATTCCTTCGAATTCCCGATCGACATAAAAATTATATCGATGAAGATTTTACATTATTTTTTAACATTAGCTTGATTACAAAATTACTATAAGTAAGATTTTTCAATATACTCTGATCTACAATGGGAAGTACAATTTTTTTAGTTTTTATTATAAGAACTAATGAAATGTAATTTCCAGATACTTTTACAGATATATATCAAAGTAAAATTACTGTTTATAGGTAATTACATCATATAAGAGTAGACATAATTAATTAGTTTTACTATAGATTATTCAATACATGGGTTTATCAATTTATAATTGACATCCCAAATAAATCATTTAATTTATTTGATTAATCAATCAGTTACTAAAAGAACCTCAAATTAATTGCTTAATTGTTAATTTGAGTCAGTTTTATAAGGAATATATGTTTCCTTTCAAAAGACTTTAATATTTAATGCTATGAAATGAAGCTCCTGATTCCAGATTAAAACAGAAATGAAGGTAAATAGTACTTTTCAATCCTTTATATTAACATTCATAACAAAACTATTTAAATTCAATTCAAACTACCCTTTCTGTTCATAAACAAAGATATTTTGTTAACATTATTAAATTCTACATTATTATACGAATATACACATAATAAATCTTAGTCAAAACACTTAATATTATATAATCATATACATTGCTTATTATAAACTCTCTAAAATGTATTATTATTTACAAATGCCGAACTTTAGCGCCTAAGCCATTAGTTCACGGGCTCTTCAATACTTTTCAACAATGTCCTCATACTGAGAAAGAACCACACAATTATTTAAATGTTCAAAAGTCATTGGTTGACCAGAGTCACACAAAACACAGTCCGGGGAATCCACCACTCCAATCCTATAGAGATGGTCCCGCAAACAATCATGTCCAGTTAGACCTCTAAAAAGGGCCACCGCAGTCTTTCTTGGACGGAAAACGGGAACAGCTCTTTCCTCCCCCAAAATCTTCCATCGCTTGTGCGTCACACGTAGAACCATATCTACTTTAAGAGTCTTCTTGAGAGTCAGGTTAACAAACAATTTAGTTGAATGAAATGAAAGATTGCGATTCGTGTTTAAAATGTCATATTTGATTAAATAATTTTTTCAAATAATTATTCGAATTCAGTCTATTAATTCTAATATTTTATAGACTGATAGAAATTTTTATTTTTACATATTCTGTGTGTGATGATAAACATTTTATTTTATTTTCAGGGGTCTTGCTTTTCCTATTTTATTTCTATATTACTTATTTCAAGAACAAAACACAGAAAGTTTAATGTATAGACATTTTAAGGGCTATGTACTAAAAAATTTATAATTATCATATTTTAAATATGGACACAAAGTTATATGAGTATATTTTAAAATAACAATAATAATTTTAAAAGTGATTAAGAAATTATATATTCAAAAACAATTTTATCAATATTAAGACAAAATTAAGGTAAACAATGTTAAATAAAAAAAGACAATATTAAAATTTTTCTATATTCGAAGCAAAAATACTTATAGAAACATTTCAAACTAGCATTATTAATGATATTAACAATTTTCATAAGTTGTAAGGGGGGGTTTGATTTGGTTTATCTTTAAGTTAAAGTCAATTTTTGTACACGAAGGTCAATCAAACTGGAGTACACATTGAGAATTGAAAGAAATTACGAAATAAATAGTCAGAAAATGAGATGTTAACGCTGATTATATATATTATTTATTTAATTTATTTCAAATAAATGGTTTGAGTTATAAAATGATCTTTTCAATTTCTTTGCATTTTTATAAATGAAAAGATTTTAATGCTGATTAAGAAATTTGGTAAAAGCTTATAATCGAGTACCTTTTGATTCTTTGGAAATTATTTTTTATTCCAAGATAGAAGAGAAGCTCTCATGAGAATTGCATTTTGAATATAGAAGTGCTTAATTTCTGCGAATTTGCACCATTATTTATAAAAATTTATATGGAAATCCTTATCAATAGAAAGTTTATTGCATAAAAAATTTATATATAAAATTAGTATCCAATATATTTCTTTAAACATTTATTGCTTGATGACAAAGGTCTCACAACAGAGTTTTGAATTTGGATTTGCTCTCTATTATGAATTTTATTCATGATGATTAAAATGACCAGGACCAAAGATTAGAAGTGGATTTCGAGAAACTAAAAATATGTTCTGTCAAAATGAGTGTTAAATTGTTGAACTGTAGCATTGATGGCTAGAATTCTGATTGATGAAAAAGCAATTTCTTCAACACAAATTAATTAAGGAAACATATCCAATTTGAGTAGAAATAATGTATTTAGTTCACAGAAAGTTGTGTCATGAACCTGTGAGTAAATCAGGTTTTTATTCTCAATTTAATTACATAAATAATCCTTCTTACCAAACATCAATAGATGAGTTGAATGTAGTTGAATAGTGAGCATGCTGGTTTTCAGTTCAACAGTTTGTGGGTTTCTTCTCCTACCTTTTCCATTAGTGTTTCTCTGTTTTGGAAGAATATTAAGTCTTAGGTCTAGGTTAAATTAGCAAAGGATATTCGTTGATGGACCAACCAAAATGAACAAAAACCTATCATTATCAAACGCTTTCTGGTTCCAAAAAAATTATCTTTATCAAATTCCCTTTACTTTTCTTACCTTTGTTGGCGAGTTATTTTTAATTGCTATGCCATCAAGTACATTGAAATCAAGAAGAATATGTAAGGATTTTGAAGACATAAAGACTATATTTTAATTGGCAAGTCACATTAATGAATGATTGGATAAATGTAAAATGATTCCTGTATAGAGGGGGGGGCTTGTTTGATAACAATAAAAAAAATCGGCTGGCAGATGTTCAACCTGAAAATCCCAAAGTAATAAAAAAATGACAACAATAAAAAACAGAAAATATACACGCAAAGAAAAATTATTTTCTTTGAGCACACACACGCATTCATAGATCAAAATATAAATAAATAAAATAGATGAAAAGAGTGCAACCATCCAAGTGCGACAGAGAGAGAGAGAGCAGGACTGACGATTATCGCCAAAATTACCCTGCCTGATTGATGAAATGTCATGCAGGAAAGAAAAGATTGAATCTAGTCTAGTAACCATGAGACGCCATGACGGAGGGGGGAACCAGGGCTGCCAGGGTAATAACAATGATAGTAATAAAAACTGGAAGAAAGGGAATGAGGGGTTTTCTGATGATAAATAATAATAAATAAAATGGAAACGATGAAAAAAAATATGAAAAAGGGTGAGAGATGGTTGTGGCCGCGCTTTACATTTGGCAGAGTTTGGGACAAAATGACGCCAAACGTGGAAGATTTGGAGATTCGCTGTCGATAACGGAACTCCCAAATCCTTCAGAAGCTTTGAATTCTTTCTTTTTCAAATTATATCGACAGTTTCAATGGATAAAAAATGTATTATAAGCAAATCAACGCATTTAGAATCTATAAATTTTACAATTTTTGGGAAGCAATTTTATTTCCCATCATTTTTAGATTGAAATGAAATCCTTCAATTCAGTAACTAAAATAATCATAAATATTGTTATGAGACATGATTAATTTAATAACAATTATTTGTAGATATATTTTTAACTTTCTAGTATAGTCTGAAGTATACTTTCTGTCAAGTTTCACATATCATGTAGACATAGTATCATGTATAAAGTAAAAATAACTTTAATCCGAATATTACTTGAAAAATACCTCTACCCTATAATCAGTTATTTATAGTTAGTTGTAATTATTAATTGAAAATACTAATCTTATTTTTTATTTGTTTCCTAAAAAATAATAATTCGAGAATAATAATTCGACTAAAATACACTGATTCATGTTAAATAATTTTTGTGGTAATTTTCCATCTCAATTTCATTTTGTAGGAAAGTTCTCAATTTATATTCATTCTTTCACTTATCTCCAAAGTATAATTTAAACCTTGTGCAACTTTTATGAATATATCTTATATTGAGAAAAGAAACTGTGAAAAATGGGGTGATAAGAATTTTTACAACAATAATTATTTAATAAAATTTAATCTAGAGTAATCTAATCTAACTATGGAAATAATTAATAATTCAACAGTTAATATGAAAAAACAAAATCTTTTATAATTGCATATTTTAAGATTCCTTAAATGTTTCCCAAGACCTAGTGACATAAATCATCGTAATTTGAAATGAAAAATAAAGTAACGAAGTTTTAATAAAGTAGAGAGCAAGGTGAAGAAAAAATTATTAAATTTTCATCTACCACACGCATCCATCGGGTGAAATTTTTATAATTGGATTCAATTAATAATGCAGTTTTCATAACTTATTTTTTAAAATAAATAATGATTTCATAAAAAGCATTACAGATTTGTGTACTCAATTCAAATAAATAGGGAAATAATTAAGAATAAATAGTCTGATGCAGGCTTTCATGTTTTTAATACTATAAGAAGATAACTCATATGAAATAAATTTCTCTTTGTGAAAATTATAGCAAATACATAATGTTTTCCACTATCCACAAGTATGCTTTATTGCGTCATAAAGAAACATAGCAACTTTGTAGAAAATTTTATTATTAGTTTAAATATATTTTGATTTTAAAGGTATATGAATTTTTAAATTACTTTATTTCAATTATTATCGTATTAATATCATTTTACAAGAATCAGAATTTTAGATAACTATATATATATATATATATATATATATATATATATATATATATATATCAGATATATTTAGATAACTATATATATATATATATATATATATATATATATATATATATATATATATATATATATATATATATATATATATATATATATATATATATATATATATATATATATATATATTTATATTAATGAGAATATTGATATCTTTATAATAGACATTAATTGGTTTTTTTTTTGAGATGAGAAAATAAAACATACGCAAAAATAAAATAAACATAATAATAATAATGATAAATTATTTTTGTATTTTATTTTGTCGACTTATTCGGAAAATTTTTTAAACATAGTCCGATAATTAAGTTATTTGATTTGAGTCTTTGTAACTATGACTTATCTGAAATCCCATGTAAAAGTTATTCACTGGATTTTGGAATACTTCTTATTGTTTCTACTCTGAAATCTTGACGGAAAGATTGCACTTATTTCGAAACTCATTACAGAAGCAGAAAGTAATAATTATAACAAAGGTTGTGTATGTTCTGTTAGACAATAACCGCATTTCATGCTAGTTATAAATATATATTCAAACATATCAAAACTTCCTGCCCACAAAGAAGCAATGAAGCCTGCCACTAATTGCCAAGTACTACAGTGAGTAATGATCGGGGTAATATTATAGGACGTCCTATAGTTTAACAATGAGCTATATATATAGTAATACTAGAGCTTTCATTTTACTAAGAAATGAAATATTTAAAAATATACAGAGTTGCGTTAAAAAATAGACAAAAATAGTGAATTTCTGTATGTAATATACGTGAATTATAATTCGTGGGGAATACTAGAGCAAAACTTAATTCTAGATAGGCAATAATTTATGAAAAATAGGAATTAATTAAATAAATATTCTGATATAATAACATTTTTTTAATTGTACGTTTTTTTAAAATTAATTTTTTATATGGCTTTAATGTTTATAAATATGATATTTCTATCGTAGTTTCTATATTTTTATAGATAATTCCGTTAGCTCATTAAATAATTTAATTTTTCAATATCTATTAAAGTGGCAAATGTGTGTATTTTAATCCTTTAGTTACTTGTGTCTCATACAAAATTAAAGAATTCATAATTAAGGAAATATGAATTAGAATTAAAAACAATCAATATTATTTTTAAATATTATGTAAGAGAATTAAATAAGTAAATATTGAATCAATGAATTGTTTACATTTGAAACAGTAAAATAATTTAAATAGTCCAACCCACTTAAAATATAATTATATTTTGAAAGAAGATTTGTATTTAAATTGACATTTTCTTCCGTATTATAGTAATCATAAATAATAATGTTATCTGAATGCTTATGCTGTGTTTATTAGTGATATATCAAATCTGCAGCAAAAAAAGCTCTTAAAGATTTATTAAATTACTAAGTATTCTTAGCTAAGTTATATTCGTTTGTAAAGAAAACATGTCACACCAAAATTAATAATTGAAATACATCTTGAAATTCAACTTCAGTTCTTGATAAAAATTTAAATGTGAATGCTAAAATTAGCATTTATATAGTCAAATAATCAAGTCAAATAATCAATTAGATAACATTTCAACGCCACTATTAACAACAAAAATTATGCATTTAACTATCGAAAACATTGTGGGATTACTTCATCTTTATCATGGTAGTGTAGATATAATTTTAAACTTCTATGTTGTAAAGGAAGCCGACCGATAGCGGAGAGGTAACCGTCCCTAACTTCGAAGCAAAATGTCCCCGGTTTGAATCCTGGTTAGAACATGGCTGCTTCTTTCTCTCTTTGTGTCTCTTGGCGCACCCACTGGGTGCCCCATGGTGTGAAACACCCTCCTTCCATCGATTATAGAGCTGAATAGATATATTCTAAAGGTAGACGGTCATTAGTAAAAGAAATGTTAGAGAGAATTCATATATATATTCAACGTTTTATTTTAAGATTCATTTTTCAAGCATAATAAAACGCTGCTCCATATTTACGACACTTTGAGTAATTGAATAATAGTTTGCATGTTTGAGTAATACAAATCACGAATAATCAAGGAAAAATATGAAAACTTGGAAAAAAATTGAGAAATCTGTGAGCTGTCTGGCACTGTCTTGTTAGAAAAGGGCTCAGAGATAAGAGTTATGATAAGTAAGACAAGGAACAACATGGTAATATCAATTAGGATAATTAGAACTAAAATGCTGGGGTGGTGAGCTTCTGATGATCTGTTAACACAAACCATAACATTTCTTATCATATCATCAGAAATATTGGGTTTTGTAATATGAATCATGATTGGAATCGCTACTCCCATTTCTTTCACCGAGAATAACACAGTAGTTTTTATTTTAATTCATAGAACATTTTATAAAAGCTGATAATTACTTTTTAACGTAATAGCAACATAGTTAAGTTAAAAAAAATAAAAGTACAGGTGATTTTTAAAGATATTCTAACTGAAGCATTTATACATTATTAGTTTGTTACACGTAATATACATTAGTCGTTGCACATTTAAAATTCTTGTTATAGTTGAAAACTAACATTCATTAGCTTTAAATATTTCTTTGTGAAAATTAGACTTATTTCTACTTATTCATAATTTTCTTCCGCATTTCTTTTTCTTCAATCCTAGGAATTTATGAGGATACAAACTGACTTTCAAATACTTAGAAAGATTTTGAAAAAACTCATTATAAATGTTATTTTTTTTTTCTGTTCTAATATTTTTCTATTTAAAAATGTTATTCAAGATAAACTATTATGTTATCGTATGTGACCATATAAATACATTTTATAATTTTCAGAAATTATTCATAATATTTTTACTTGATTAAATTATTAATTGTGCCAGTTAAATTATGCATAAATATATTAAAAATATAAGATTAAATAAATTCATATAAACACTAAGGAGTTCTAATTTCAGATTACTTCCATTCCTTTTAAATTTAAAAATTACTCTTAAAATTACTATTTTGTATTGAAAAAGCTTAAAGTGAAAGAAAAGAATAAATTGATTCTTAGTTATTAAGTTTTGAATACATTTAATTTACAATATAATCATTTAATAAATGCAGTATGTTCAAGACAAGTGATGAGATCACTTTATAAACGCAAGCTATAAAAACAATACAATAAATTAAAATTTAATATTTTTCAAATTAATTTTCAGCAGTGATTATAAAAATATGGAATTTATTTTTGAAAATATATTAACACAAATCATACTTTGCATCAGAATATTTTAAGTATTAAATAGAACAACACAAAGCTCATTTTACATCAAACTTATGTTCATATAAGTAATAAAAAATATAAATGTTAATTTTGCAAAAATAATGAAACTAATTGAAGCTATTTTAATATTAATATTAAAAAGATTTTTAATATATTGTAACTGTGTTTTACTTTACTGCTTATAATACTTCGTAAATGTTACAGTTTTGGACAAATACGACATGAAAATAATAAACTTATTTTAAATTACAAACATTATTTATAAATTAACTTTAATTGTATTAAAATATATTTAGAATTTCTGTAGAAACGTAGGATTTTTTAATAATCAATAGATCATATTTGAAACATTGTCATTCTAAGCCGCTTATAACTCACTATTTTTTCGCCAAAACTCCATTTTCTATTTTTTCCTTACATGGATTAAATATCAAATAAAGCGATGATTCGCCAAAAAACCCTTTCCAGCAGAGTCCAAAAGTGAAAGCGGATGGAAATCCAGTGTTTGGGTTGGCTGAAATGTCACCAGGGCTTCTTGATGGATTGATGTCAGGGGGGAAGGGGTCCGCATGGAAAATTTGGAACGGCCTGGCAGTCCATCAATGTCCTAGACAGCTAGAACTAGTGTCTCTCCCCAGCCTGGGATGTCCACGGAAAAAGGACATATTTCAAATTAGTCATCATTCAGTTGACAAGGCCGGGTCATATTTTATCTGTTCCGTAATGTGGAGGTGACGCTTGAAAGCCCTGCTTGATTCACCCTCCCCACCAGACCACGAATTCGAGATAGACCCCCTCAAAGCCGCTTGACACGAGGGGGGCTACACAGCTTGAAAGACAGCGCCACAAAGCTGCTTGACATATGAGAAGCTCTGTACTTGCTTTTTGAATGCTGGAAGATGGACCGAGAACCGCGATTTTCACTGGGATATTTTTATATTATTTTGCTACGGAAGAAAAAGTTTCTTCTTTCTCCCCCGTGTTTGATTTCTTTTTTTTTCCCTAAATATTTTTCTGTTTTTATTCGACCACTCAAAAAGTATTTCGTAGTAGTTTGCACATGGTGCTTGAATGAGCATTTACAATATATTTTTGGCAAGTTCTTAGGAATGCGGTTACGTTTTCCTTTCTCAATCAGTGTGTATGTGATCTGCTAAGATAATTTTCTCGGAGGGAGGAAATGTAAAAGGAAAAAAAATTGTAGTGTATTAGTCTATTGAAATTTGTTGTATTAAAAAGGGCTAAAATATGCTGTAACGTGGCAGTTACCTTTTATTTCATTCATTTAAATTTTGTTCCCTTTTGATATCAATAGCTTGGAAATTAGTTTTAATGAATTTATTGTATACTTTTCTGCTGCATAAGTTATTTTGTATATTATACTTTCAGTTATAAACGTTATTTTACCCAAAATATTTTATACATAAAAATAAACAAGATGTGTACAAAGATTGTGTGTTTATTTGAATTTTAATTTGAAAGTTAAGGTGTGTGATCATAAAAACTTTTATGATATAGCATAATATTTGTATCGTTACTCTGATTAATGATTTATTTTCTGTAGTGACCAATAATAGTACCTTTATTTTCAATTGGTTCCTTGTTGTTTGAAAAAAATAAAATTTTTACGTTGTTTTTAATTTATTCGTAGAATGAAACCGTAAGTTCTTTCCTAATTTTCCCCCTTATTTAGAAAATAAGATATGTATTAATGCAGTTAACAAAGTTCTATCAAACTGATTGCTTTTTAATTACAAATGTTTCTATAAACTCAAAAACGTGGGAGAGAAAACTGGGTATATTGTTAGAATCCACTATTTTAACTTGTAAATTTCTTCGATAATAACTTAAAACACTACCAAATTTTAATGTACCATTTAATTTCACAATAGTTAATTATTGTTCTTATTATAATGAAAAAATAGTTCGGTCTTTTAAAGTTAGAAGAACTATATTATTTAAAAACATTTTCCTTCAAATTTTAACAGCGCATGTATCTTGAATAATAATTGCACATATTTTTATAGTGAATTCCTTTAATATTAAATTGCTTGATAAATCTATATTCACTATGTGCTAGAATCATATGTGATGCACTAATAACTGTAGAATATTAAGTATATATATATCATTTACTTAATATCTTACTAAAATTACGTATTTTGCCAAACATTTATATGATTGTATTGTTGCAATTGCACCAGCATGTTCTTACCCTGGGGTGGATTCTACCAGTTAGATAGCCAGGAACAGCCAGGTGGAGTCTGTGATTTTGAAGCAGGGACTAAACAAAAGACCCTCAATGCTTGGCATGCCATCGCCAGAGGTATCCTTTCACTTGGTGGACATTGCAATCACTACATATTAAACCTGTCTTAGCCAATTTTAGCGAACCCGACCGATCTTCTGTTAATAAGAGATTCGAGTTAAATATTTTCTGATAATGATTATTGTATTGTAAAATATATATATTCTATAATTTTCGCTTTAAATGAAATGAGGAATCGTCGAAAAATATCATATAGGCAAAAATATTATTTTCTCAATAGAACATTCAATACATTATTTAAGATGGCAAAACTTGTGTACATTAATTAAAAATATTTATGGACTGTTTGTTATAGCCTAAAAATAACTGCATTAATTAAAAACTGCATTAATTTAAAAAAAATGTGGCATTAAAATGCATAAATTATTATTTATAAAAGTCGTTACGTTAACTGTCTTGAAAAAAATGTAAACCTCTAATCTAATTTTTGTTATTTATTCTGAATATTTAACTTTAATAGAACATTTTTATGAATAAAATATACATTCTTGGAAAATTACGTTAAAATAAACATTAAATTCATTCCATGTAGCTTGCACTGAAATTAAAATACATTCTAATTCATTATCTGACATCAGTATTTATTTTCAAACAATAATCATTTATTTCAAAATACAATATTTTTCTTATACGAAATTATTTTAGAAATGAAAATTTCTAATAACCTGAAATTTTAACAAAGCCTCACTAAAAACAAAATTCAAATAAAATCTTCACTTCGAGAAAAATAAGCAAAATGAAATTCTACAGTATTCGATAGTTTTAATGAAGTAATTTATTCTTGTAGAGAATTTAAAAAAAAGAGTAAAAAGAATGTGAAGATTAAAATAAGTGCGAAAATAAAATAATCAAGTAAAATGAGAATTTAAGATATTGAGTTCTTAATTTGGAACAAAAATGCCATGTCTGAAAAATGAATACAGCTTCGAAAAGTCATCACAATATTTCAGGATATTGGTAACCATTTCGCTTAGATGGCAAAATTAACATCTTTTTTGTCTTATCATGGATTTTCAACTTTTTATTGTATTAGATAACCAGTATTGGTTAAAATATTTGAATAAATGTTGAATTTTCTTCATCAGTGTGTGCCATTTTTTAGACTTATGTTTTTACAAGACAATTTTTATACATGTGAACAATAATAATTTATCTCCTAATATTGATTGATCTAATGATATTGATCTTTGCAATAAGAAATTAACTCAACTTTATAAAAAAAAATAGAAATAAGCATTATTTTACTGTGAATGCTACATCAATATCATTTTGTGTGTGTGGGTTCTTTTCATTTGGTTGTAATAGTTTATTTCTGGATCTCAAATAAAGCAAGAGGGGAGCAAAATATTTTTATGTCAAATGTACGCTGATTAGAAGATATTAAGATGATCGAAGAATTTCTATTTTATTAAATTTATTCAAGTATATTTTCTCTCTTTACTACAAATATTTTATACGCAGAAGTTAACATTAAAATTTTCATGATATAGACAAAAATTTTCAATATCTGACGGTGGAACAAAATGATATAATTCATTTATAATAGCTAAAGCTACAAAGCTTTTGTAAAAGGCATTATGTAGGCTTATAGATGAACTTCCTGTAGGAGAGAGTATCATTTACGAATGGCAAAAGAGAAAATTTGAAAAAATTCTGTAGTATTTATGTATTTAATGATCGAAAGGAAAAATGTACTATGAATTGTTCAACAATAATTGAAGTCAAAATTTAAATTTTCACTTTAAAAAATATTATCCTGTCACTGTTAAGATCATGACATAATTTTAAAAAATTACTACGCTGCTCAAGTTATTTGTTAAGCTTTTGGTGTTAACAAAATTGTGCAAATACCTTCGCATTGCTAATTAATATCAATTAAAATATCCATAATACAAGAACAGAAGTAATCTTGATACACAAATTAACTTTCATGATGTCATAAACTAGATAATGCAAAAATCATGGTTTCGTAATACATTTTTTGTACCTTAGATAAATTTTCTTTTAAAAAAACGGTGTCTTAAAAATGGTCTGACAACATGATGACAATAGGTAAAGCTTTATACATAGAGAATCTTGAATCTGAATAAAAATGTAAGAATATAAAATGATGTCATTTTTAAAATTATATAATCGATTCAAAGAAAGAACAAATGTTACACATGGACCAAGAGAATATTATGCATATGCTTCTGCCATAGCAAATGGTGACTAACATACAGGTGATTATCAAAATAATAGAAACACTTGTGAATAAAAGGGACATTAAATAATTTCCTTTCGTAAGCATTAAAATATAATCTAAGCTACCATATTTTTTTAGTATAAAAATATATATATTGGTTAGTATGAGAGAGCTTTAGGAGAGCTGTGTACGTTTTGAATTTATGTCGGAAGCGTAAAATGTCAGACCTCACAGATTTTCAGAGAGGCCAAATTGTAGGAACCCGACTAGCTGGTACTACAGTGACCGAAACATTCTCAGCTTTTAGGCGTTTCTAGACAAGCTCAGCAAAGCAAAAGTGTGGTTGGAAAGAGAAAGTGAGTAAAAGAGACCAACAAATTGTAATGTCTAAAAAAAAAAAAAAAAAAAAAAAAAAAAAAAAAATAGCTGAAGCCAAAGTGACCGCAGAGCTCAATCAGCATCTCGATTCTCCAGTGTCAATAATTGCAGTTAGGAGATACCTTCATAAAGAGAACATCTACGGCAGAACAGCAATTCTGAAGCTACTTGTTACAGATGCTAATACAAGCGTCGTGTAGAGTGGTGCCACAACCACAAAACCTGGTCGATGAATATGTGGAAGACGAATCATGTCCCCCTCAAGTTCTACAGACCGTTTCAAACTGACGAGGGGGTGTACCTAGCCGGAATGAGTGAAATACGTCGGGAGAGTAATCTCCTGGTAGGGCCACCCAAGGCGTGAAGGTCGTTCCATTATGCTCAGCCAAGGTCTGAATGGCAAAGGAGCTAAGTCAGTCTTCTACCCTTGGGTGCTCCAGGCATTAGTGCTAACAGAAGCTGCTCTCTACCGTCTCCATGATATTGTTTTCACTGAATAGATTGTCTGGGATTTGCTTTGGCGGATGTTTATTCATGTCCGCTTTTGATACTCGATTTCTCTAGGGTTCATGGTGTCATGGATCTAATCTAGCTGCTGCTATATCTTTGAAGGATTGAAAACAACAAAACAACAGCAACAACGAATCATGTTTTCAACACAACAGGATGGTACAGGTTTGGAGAACACCTGCACCGGCGTATGATCCTGATTGTCTCCTTCCAACTGTCAAACATGGAGATAGATAAAATGATAGATATGTCATGGTATGAGCATGGTTTTCTACTGGTCCAATCGTAACTCTGAAAGGAAGGATCACTGGGGAGAAGTATAGAAAAGTTTAAGTTGGCCAGGTTCATTCTATGATGCAAACTTTGTTTCCTGCAGGCGATGAAATTTTCCCAGATTATAATGGCCCCATTCATGCCACCAGAGTTGTTTAATCATGATTTCATGAACATGAGGATGAAGTGAACATCTACCTTGACCCGCACAGTCCCCAGACCTCAATATAATCGAACCGTTGTGGTCTACTTTAGAGCTTTCAATCCGGAATCGATATCCTCCACCGGCATCTCTCACGGAACTTTCACAATATCTTCATGAAGAATGGTACAATATTCATCTGAACTCTATTCAGAATTTGTACTATTCAATTCCCAGGAGAATCCAAGCTGTATTACATATCAAAGGTGGTCCTAACCATATTAATAAAGGATTCCTTCAAAGTTTAAGGTGTTTTCATTATTTTGATAACCACCTGTATCTTGTTAACAACTCATCATTGCATTGCCCATTGGTAATGCAAGATAGAACGACAGTTTCTTTTGGTAACAAGACGAAGATTTTCAAAGTAACGAATCGGAAACAAATTTTATTTCCATGCCCGTAAGCTTATCATGTGCATTGCACTGAACATGACGATTAAAGAAAATTGCCTATAGATTAAACATCGAATTCAACTGTTAAATGAATGGAGAGAAATACTGCTTGCTCGCAATCTCGAATGTGACATAAGCCATATTTTCTATATAGAAAAAAAGTTTTCTATATAGAAAAAAAGTTCTGTGGGAGATACTACTCTTTTTTTTTTTTAAAAAAAAAAAAAATCATGTTATAGAAAACGTGGTTTAATGAAATGGACTCGATCTAACATAGTTTTTTGACCTGCGTATCATTCGAAAACGGGATAGATTTTAGATTCATAGATTAAAATTTTGCAATCAACAAACAAGATTTTTTTTTTTTTTTTATCGAATAAGCATTTGTCATCGCAAGTTTGAGAGTCTAACACATGAATGGCATTATAAAGCATTTTAACAATCTTTGCATACAGCCTTCTAGAAGGATTATGTATGAATATTGAAACGAAGGGAAGAAGAAATTTAGAAGATTTTTTCCTGCTTCTTCTCTTGAGAAGAAGTTCGAAAATCTTCTAAATATCTATTCCAACAAACACACGTTCAAGAAATAGAAACGAATAATTTATCTCTTGTTATCTTTCAGTAAATGGGATCTAATGTAGAATTTTTAACTCTGAAAAGCGGGGTTTTATCATTATGCTTCGGGAAAACTTTTAATAATTCATTTTAAGGCAATTTCTTCATCAATGTCATCAATTGTAATAACTATTTTTGCTTAGTTAATAATTATGTTGACACCAGGTTTACAGTAACCAAGGAGCTCACATATTAGAATGAAAGTTCATTGATTCTATTTCAGGCCACTATTGAATAATTCAAAATGGATAATCGGCTTAGACATTCATTCTGTGCATCTATTGAAGTGGGTGCCTTAAAATTATCTGATTTTTATCTCAAAGATCATGTGAATGCACTGAAATATTTTTTTAAACATTTTTTATGAATTTTCATAATTAATGGATAATTTCCGACTCTCGGCTATTCGTTATACGGTGTCAAATAACGCGTTGACTTGCGTATTATAAGTATAAAAATTAAAGACTATAGTTAGATTTTATTTACTACACTGTTCTCTCTCAATGGCTATCAAATTTTATCCTTGTCTTGGCAAGCTTATTTCCTAAATCTTCTCCTCTTGAGTATAAATGGAACATGGTTGATATAAATCATTAATTAGTATAAATTACTTAGGTGCACAACTGAAACTGATAAAATGGTAACTTTTGTTTACCTGTTTTTAATGTATGAGGTAGTTTAGAATCTGAGAATTCTCTTTCAGCATTGCTCGAAGCAAATCATTGAAAGATCAGTTATAATAGAAAAAAATGCTGTGGAAAATATCAACTTGTTTTCTTTTAGTTTATAATTTAAAGAATATGATCACCCACACTATATCATACATTTCAGTTAGAATAATATTATTGCTAATTATAACAGGGACATGTCCGATTTTTTCTTCTTAAGCTGAAAAATTTGAAAAAGAAAAGAAACCAATAAAAAATGAAGATACTGTTCAAAAAGGTAATATAAAAAAATTCAACTAAAACAGTATCATACAAAATATTAATAAACATTAAAACAACATTTGGAGGAGTTAATTCATATTTAACAAAAAAAGAAAAGAGCTTTAAATTTGGTTGGCATTCACGTGTAAATTTATTTCAATTTTTCAAATACAGGCACGCTTTTTTTTTTTTTTTTCCCCTTTTGCTTAAAAGCTGTGTTAAGCACTCAAGTTTTTCTTCTATACCGTAAATACTTGCATTGCCTTAGTTTTTCCCAGCTGTATTGATTTTATCAGAAAAATATTGAATCAGATATCTTCAGCCAGTATTATGAGTTGTTTTTAAAAACATTTTCAGGATATGTTGTGATTTTAAGAATTTTTGTACCTTTAGCTCGTGCAACTACTCTAAATTGGTAAAGGTATAATAATATTGATCCAAAAAATGAAATATTTTATCTATGCCTTCACAATAATTGTGAAAATAATTAATGTTATTTTTAAGACATTATCGTGTAAGTTAGTTACTTCAATATAATGGATACAAATTAACACATACTTTTTTATTTAAAACAAGATTAATGTTACAAAGATCAATATTCTACCAATATCAACTTAATAAATATTTTGCTACAATTATTCAAGGCCAAGATGGAATAAGCTCATTGAGAAGACCAGGACCCACACAGGGTTGTAGTGCCATTGTTGATTGCTTGAATAAAAGAAAACTTTTTCACCAAGCCGTTTTTATATTACATTTCCCCAAATTATATTCAATTTAGAAAAAGCTTACACAAATATTTACCACATCAAGTAGCTTCCAGGTTACTAATAAGAAAATGAACTATCATTTTTTGTGCTTCTTAGCAGTTAAAGGTGCCTTCGGAATTTGGTTTTCATTTCCTGTGATCAAATGCGTTGGAATTATGGATGAAATCTCATCTATATTATACTTTTACACTTTAATGCCTGTAAGTTAGCTTTTAATTGCATTATTTTTATAGACCTTTTTATTTCTTAAAAAATGGGATAAAGAGCAGTTTTTTGGATACACAATGAATAATATGCTGAGCAAAAAATCTTTCCTATAGTTGAAGTTCAGATTCCTGCGTCAAAACATTAGTAGAAGACAAAATACTCAAGTACCTTAAGTTAGAGTTAAGACAGGTACTAATCGCGATGAATGTAAATGCACACAGCGCGTTATTCTAAGTTATATAATTATTATTTAATTTATATAATATAATATTTATAAAATTATAGAAGGTATTAAAAACTGCGTGGCACGTTATAATCTTTGATTATGAAAGAGGCTGTGACTTGAAAATCATGTTGAGTTTCCTTAGACACATCATCTTATAATTTTATAAAATAGTTTTTATGCAATACAGTTTAAATATATTAGATTTTGAACAAAACTGTTTTAATTTATATTTACCATGTAATTTTAATTTTTAGTAGAAAAAGAGTAAATTTCTAATAACTTAATTTTTTTTTAAGCTCTAATATTTAACAAACACATTTTTTTTAAAGATATATTGATTATTATTTTAAATTTATTTATAAAATAGCAATGTTCCCTTTCTAAATACTAAAAAGTACTTGTTTTTTGATGAAATATAATTGTTCCAAATCAAAGTTTTACAGGAAAGATTTAATGGAAGAATTTGAAATTTTTGGCATGACTTCCCGACATCATTTAGATGATTTTATGCGTGGCCGAAATATTCGAAAGATCGAAGAAGGGTGAAAAATAACAGATGATGCCAGGGAGTTCGACATCGCTCACAGCGTTGTTTCACGGCTGTGGAAGTCATTTAAAAGTACTGGAATGTGTACTAGGTCACATGGGGGAGGTCGTGTTTAGAAGTACGACACCTGCAGAAGACAGATATATCGTCCTATCAGCAAAAAGAAACAGGCACACCACAGCTCAGCAGGTGGAGAATCAGTTTCTTGCTGCCTCAGGAAAGCAAATCTCCCGAAAAACTGTTGTCAGACGTTTGAGGGAAGGAGGACAATACGGCCGCAGACCTGTTGTGTGCGTCCCATTGACCAGACAGCACCGTACAGCCCGTTTGCAATGGTGTCGTGAGCATCGCAATTGAACTGAAGAGGACTGGGCATGCGCACTAATCTCAGATGAGAAGAGGTTCAGTCTGTCATCGGATTGTGGACGCCAACTGATCTGGCGCGAGAATAATACTGCTTATCTTCCAGAAAATATCCAGGAAAGGGACCGATATCTGATATGCAGTGTCATGGTATGGACCGGCATCGTGATCAATGGCCGCATACCCCTACATGTGGTTGAGAATGGGACTATGACGGGACAACGATACATGAATGAGGTTCTACTTCCTCATGTTCGTCTTTTCCGTGGTGCTGTCGGTGATAAATTTGTTTTTATGGACGACAACGCAGCATGTCATTGAACACTCGATGTTCAGGATTGTCCAGACAGCGACGGTATTCAACGCCTCGTATGGCCATCACGTTCTCCAGATCTAAACCCCATTGAAAATATGTTGGATGCTTTGGGGAGGCGAGTTGCTGGTCGAAACTATCCTACGACAAACAAGAACACTCTCATCCGTGCACTCACACAGGAATGGGATAAATTGCCTCAACAACTGCTGGATAATGTTGTGCAAAGTATGATACGACGTGTGGAATGTTGCATCACACTCCACGGTGGACATATCCCGTACTGATACCTTTCCTCAAGGTGCCTGCTGACTTTTAGATGCATTGTTCCATTTTTCTGTATGCATCATCAAATGAACATTTTTTTCCTTCAGATGTTTCACAACTTTTGTACTTTGCAGAACAATAAATATTCTTTATTCTAATTTCTGAACAGTGTAGCAATTACATTTTATCCTACAAGGCCTCATGTCTCGCTTAATGTTATGCTACATTGCAATTTGTGATCCGTCTTTAGCAATTGTCCAGCAGTATATATTACTATAAAATATTATTCTAAAAACACACAATAATGCAATAAAAAATTATATTAATAAATTCTGTTTTTTTTTCTAAGTCTACTTGTAACTGTATCGAGCATAAATTGACAAATGGTGATACAATAAATTATTTCTGATGAAAACACGTCAGCAAAATCACTTATTTATAATAATAGAAATGAAATAAATTAGCGAAGAGGGTGGTATTTGTACAACTTTTTAATGTATTACTGCCCACTGTGCAACTCAAAAATATTTCAAATCGAGTAATTAGGAAACAATGCAAGAGCTTTTATCGCAAATACATTCATTTGAAATTATTGGGCCATTTATTCAGGCAACTTTAGTTGGAATCGATTGTAAAAGATTCCATATTTATTGGAGGGTGATATTCGCATAGATTCCAATGTGAGTGTTATAAAATTAAAATGCTAGCTGTAGAATTTTATGCCAGACCAAATTAAAATGTGCATTTGAGAATGTACGTCGCCAACCCTCTTTCCTCGCAAATTTGATGTCTTCCAAACAGCCCGATCGCATCCGAACACGGCATTTTGGCTTCGGCTCGATGTTACTCTTCAGAAGTAAGAAAATGCTCATTCTCTCTCTTGGCTACCGCCTCAATCAGTAATTGCTATTTCTACTTTGTCGCGCTTTATTCCCTTACCCTGAATTTGACACTCTTGAGTCTCAAGGGGGAATGAATTTTGTCCCCTTCCCCACTACTCAGACGCACATACACATATTATATATATAAACCCCACCAGCAATTACGGTCCCGGATCGTCGCGGATCGGCGTTCCTGTTTTTGACGGTTTATTATTACGAAAGTAAAAGCTTTTCATTTGAACTCTATGCCTTCTCTCCCAGTGCCGGCCCTTTTATGGTTTTGTGTTGAGTGTGTGTTCGGGGGAAGGGGGATTGAATCTCGTAACAAAATGAATTTGAGAAGTTTCGCGGCTCCGAGAAGGAAAAGAGTCTTTAAGGATTTCTTCGAATTTAAGTTGTGAAATAGATTCGACGAAGTAATGTGGAAGAAGAGGAGGATTTCAACCATCGAGCAACTGTTTTGATGGACATTTGCGGTTGTGTGTGACAATTGTTAGGTCTCCAAAGGGTCGTTTTACTGATCTAATTTAGGCACAAATCTTTTGAATTTGTTTTTGTTATTGGTTGTTTTAGCAAACTAACGAATGTGGTAACATTTATTACACAGTAAACAATGAGATGGTTGGGTATGAATATTACTGAATTCGTTACTACGTATTAGAAAAGAGAATTTCAAACCAATAAATATGATTTCCAATTAAAATGATATTTTTAAAGAATAAATATTAATAGATGTAGTTCAGGAAGAAACCAATACTTTATTAACTTTTTATTACATGAAATATAATAATTATTAAACTTTTTGACAAAACCAATATCGAATAGATATAACGAATATCGATCTATCAAGGAATATTTTTAAACGATTTATATACATACATACATACATAAATACATATATATATATATTTATATATATACATATAGATACATACATATATATATATATATATATATATATATATATATATATATATATATATATATATATATATATATATATATATATATATATAGGCCATATGTCTGGCTTAAAAGGAAACTTTTCATGGACACTGGGTGGTATTTACGCGTCCCAAGGAATAAAATTTAGGAAACTTATAATAGATGTCATAATAAGCCATCATAGTAGACCTCATAATAATAGAAGTCAGGTGATCATAATTCATTTTACGTAGTTTGATTGCGAGTAAGAACAAATTACCTACTCTAAAAATCCAGCTAAGAACTCAGTAGTTAGTGCCCTAGTTTACAATTCAACAACTCATGAATTTTATTGCAACATCAGGTTTGGGTATTATAGAGATCTAAAGTTCTCTTAAGGCTGAAGTTTCTGGCTGAAATAACGCTTGTGTGGGAAAAAAAAAAAAAATTGATCATAGAGTGATAATTAAATAAACACCTCTAACGAATATTTTTTTTTACTACTAGAAATGTGACCACAATTAATAAATTATTAGCTTCGTATGCGTGTTCTAGATATCATCAAACGCACGAAAGATTATATATTCTAGAAGAATATTTTTGAAATCGATAAATAAAATTTTCAGCTATGATTTGTAATGGGATACACAAAATAGAAAATAAGATTATAGCCATGAGACACTTTCAAAAGATATTTTGTTAAATAATATTTCTCTTATTTAAATCAAAATAATCTTCTTTCATAAAATATTTTAATATTTAACAGGCATAGTACTATATTAAAATATTTGAATGCAATACAAGTTTTCAAAAATTCATTCATAAGCAATTTATTATCAAAACTTTTAGTGAAGGTTGTTACAAAATTTAATATACCCTAAAAATATAATAAATTCGCTCCGTAAAAATATTCACAATTTCAATTTCACTTAAAGTAATAATCCTGATCATGTTCAGTTTTGATGGAAAAATTTTGAATGCATACTTTTGAAGCAATGAAGTTGCACCGGCAGGCTTTCAAGTACTAAGACCTGTGAGTTTGGCTCTAGCGGCAAGTCTTCTTGATTTTGAAGCAAGGATCAAGCAGAAAATTTTCAATACTAGGCATACCACCGCCACAGGATTATTTCACTTAGAGGACGTTGCGACCAGACACAATGTAGTGCACAGGTAAACGGCTACATATAATATTCACTTAGTACTGCTTTCTGGGAAGAATTTTCATAGGTTGTAAGTCGTAATCACGTGTAGCAAGGAAAGAAACCGAGAAAATTCTCTATCCCACCAAACGTCATGCTTAAGGCAGAAGAGCAACATCCATCTTCCGTTAGTTATCTCAGTGGCTGAGATCGTACCTAGGGCCTTATACACCGAAGAGCAATGCACAACAACTATAGAGGTAGCGGTGAACTTATGAATGGATACTTGAAATATAAAAAAGTCTTGCACTTTTTGTTGGAATATTACTCTCAAACTGGTATTTCCTTCATATAAACACAAGTATTTGAATCAACGCTGAATTTCAATTTACTACATCATTTGTAATTATTTCTTTCGTCGGGAATATCTCAAGAATCAGATTTTAGAACACCCGAAATATATTAAGAGTTTTGTTGGACAACAATTATGTATATTAGAAATTGATCTAATTATTACACTCGAATATATATAAAATGCTTAGCATTTTTAATAAAATGAAATAGGAATTCTCGACTTCCTCTTTACCTTAATAATAAATGACTGATATTTTTTTATGGATTTTAATCAAAATTAAATTCATATAACGAAATCAATACCTTAGATTTAATCAGAAAGCTTTATTAATTATATATATATATATAAACTTTTCGATTAATATTATTATTCACATCAAATAAAATTTCAGTTATAAATTCACAACAATATTATGTAATATCTTAGAAAAATAATCATACTATTATCATTCTGAATTGCTAAAATAAATTAATACATTTAGAAAAATTACACTTTAAAAAGTGTGTCCCTTAAATTTGAAACAAATTAATTTCAGAAATCAAAATTTTTTCATCCGACTTATATGTGATGGAATGTGTTGAAAATCAGAACTTTTAATCTAGTCCTCAAATATTTCTGGAGCCAAATTTTGCTTACATTTCTAAACATATTGATATAAAATAATGTTATAACTTCAAATATCTATCAAATACTGATGATGTTATGATGGCCGCTATTAAATTTTATTGACTGATTCTTCTCTTACGATGTCATTTTCCCTTTTTTTGTTTTTACTTAATTCACTTATTTTGTTAAAATTAATTTTAAAAGCAAAATGTCTCATTCAAAAGGCGCAATGTGAATGATGTCGTCACTTGAGCTTGTCACATTCCGATTACGGGTATTTCAACAATTTTCTCACTTAGAGTGACGTACTTATACTCGTAGATGACAGAAAAATGCCGTGATTGTGAATAACAGAATTAAATAATTTTGTTGGGTGCAACATATGATAGGAAAAGAAGTATGTTGGTGGGTTGTAAAAAATGACAATGTGTTTGATTTTTTGTGTGAGCAAAATCATAAATATTCAATTCGTATCAATACATTTAAAAAAGCTGGGTTGAAATTTATTTTCAAAAATTTTATTTTAATTCTATTCAATACTAAAATTCATTTATATACGAATTTTAGTTTTAAATAGCATTAAATTTTACAATACGTATCATTGTTTTTAATGTATATTTATAATTTATCTTATTTATTTTTCAAATTTTACAATTCTGTCTTTGTAAATTTACTATTCTGTTTATATATTAGGATTTTAATTCAAATTATATATAATATATATATATATATATATATATATATATATATATATATATGTATGTATATAATCCTTATTAATATAAAAAAGTAAGTCATAAAGTAAAACAAAAAATAAGTTCAATGATAAAATTAACCAAAAAATACTAGGACTGAAAATATTTTATTGAAAATATTTAATTGAAATTTTGCATTACATTAATTATTGTTTTTCATCTAAAATTTGTAACAGAAGTCAAGTATTTTCAGATATAATCAAATTTATTTGTGGTTTATTAATATTAAAACGATAGCAATGAATCAGGTAAAATAACTTGAAAGTGGCTTAAGTCATGAAGTAATGTGGACATCGAGATAGTTACGAGAGTCTTACATCGATAAATATGAAAATATCCTGGAATTATTTACGGATACTTTTGGAAATATTTTTGTATACAAGCCCTTCATATTGATTAATTTTAATTTTACTTTAAATTATAAGACATTATTAGTAATTTTTTTATTTAAGATACAATTTGGAGTGAAGATATTCCAAGCGTGTCATTAGCAATTTGCTTTGTACTTTTTTTATGTAAAATAATTATAACATATTTTATTTTGGTGCCAGATTCGTAAAATTAGAATTAAATAAATATATCCAGCTTTGAAAAATCTCGAGTTCTTAAATACTTATAGATTACAATTTCCTGCTTTTGATAAAACACAAATAGACTAAATACTTAATACTTCAAGCCGTTTGCATAATATTCCATATTCAAAAGCCTCACTTACCCTTAACCACTGAGTGATGCGATAGCAAATTATAATCAGAGTGATCTGTTATCCTTCATCTAATTACCAAGAAATATTCTCAACAGCTATTTGAATAAAGACGATAGGACATGATTCAGTTTCTCTTAGTAGAGATTTACTCGCCCTCGCTGTCCACTCTCACTCAGTGCCCATCCACCCCCCCCCATCGATTATTCTTGGAGAATACCTGTTGGAATACTTTTTACCTAAATAAGTGTTCACTTTTAATTTGTGTACCATACTTTCCTTAAGCAAAATACCATTTACCAAATGGTTACACTCTGTTCCATATAGATTGCATTAAATTGGACTCTTGCACTCTTTCGAATTGACAAATTTGATTTTCAAAACGTTAGCTGATTGGTGACGAATCGAGTAATCTACGGCAGAGATTTTCCTTCTTTGGTATACCCGTTTACCATATCCGCAATTAATATTAATTTCAATCTTGCACTTGAAATTTCATATCAGTTTGTACAAAACTATCAAGATAGTACCAACTGTCAAAATAACTTGACAAGAACTTTATCCTTTTTAAAAAATTTTTATACAATTTTTAGTTTCTTTTAAAATTTAAAATACTATTGTCATATTATTAATAGTAATTTACCGTTTTTTGGAATAACCTGAAAAAACCATAATCCTTTTTTAAAATTGAAAATAAATTTTCCTTAATATGCTTAAAATTTAACTTTATAAATTGCTTGTTTCATTTGTATAAATTTCTTTGTCCAAAGTACGATTAAATCTGTGAAAATTAAAATAATATATAAATAAAATGCAAAGAAACTTTCATAATTATATAATTTTAAGTTGTACAATGAAGATACATTTAATCATTTGTGAATTGGGTACCTTTTAATAATTGAGTATCTTTTGATCAGTTTAAAAAACTTTTTGAAGATATTCCAATGTTAATATATAAAGGTATAAATAAAAAATAATAGTAATGTGTAAAACATTTTAGCTGAAATCACTCAAAAGGTAAAGAAATACTACGAAACAAAATAAAAAAAAAGCAGCTACGAAACAGCTCAGGAATAAGGCTCACATCTTTGATTCACATCTGTATACTGAGATTTTGATTCGATTAATAGCTAAAAAATATCAAGAGCACAGTAAATATTTTTACTGAAAAGAGAAATTATACATAGATGACGTAAACTTATCTTGCATTGGGTTTTACTGAACTCGTAATATTTTTCATACTTTCAAGATAAAATTTTTTCAAAATATTTTTGAAATCAAGTTGCATATGTAATTTTTTGTTGAAAAAGCTTATACTTCACATTGGGTGATAACCATTGCAAAAGTTGTTTGAAAAATTGAGCTCTTATTATAATAAATTAATATTGTTGCAATAAAATAAAAGAAAATACGCGTCATAATATCTAGTTCATATTCACGTTTTCCCCAATGAATTAATACAAGCTAATATGACATTTTTTCTCATCTGATACGTCATACAAATTTCCTTAAGTGAGAGTTCACATGAATCTTAATTTTGATTAATCTTGTAACTATACAGAATATTGCTGATTTTAAAAAGGACAAAATTTGAACAAAAAAAAAAAAATTAATGTGAAGCAAGCTTCCTTTCAATGAATATTTTTATCGTTCACATTAACAAATACTGTTATATCCATCTAGCTATCTTTTAGCAGCCAGCATTGTTTTAAAAAATGTTTATATAATAGTAAAAGCAGTAAAATTAATATAACATTTTTACTTTCGTTTTTGAATAAGATTGGCCAATTTCATTTAGCCTTTTACTAACAGCCGTGAACACAAATGTATTTGTTTGTTGACATATTTTGTAAAACAATATTAACTATTCAGTAATAAGTTGAATTAATTTGCTGTGACTAAAATAAAATCTACAGTTTGATAATAACAAATTACAGCAATTACAAAATTATTTTCAGCATCGTTGTATCAAGAGTTAGTATAAGATATAAAATAATTCATTATTCTTGAAAACATTCAAATAATAACCCATTTCAAGTATCAAATCAAGTTCAAATGCATGTTAAAATGATTCATTGTTAACATAAATAATTACATTTAAGTAAGCAATAAAAATTTTGCCTTGGTGCTTTTTTGTTCTGACTTATATGTTTAGGGAAAATAGACCCAATAAAAATATAAATTCCTTAAGACATTTACTACTTTTTCAACAAATTGTAAATGATCTCCCAAGACTATGCCGTACATCTCCAATGGATTTCATTTCATGTCAATATTAATGACAATGAGATTGCAGATAGACTGGCCAAATAGAGCAGTGACGAAGATGCGCCAACTGGTTCATCACTTACAAACCAAGAACTTCATTCTAATGAAAAATCTAGACTACATTCAATCTGGCGAAGTCCAACTACGCACCAGTGGTAAACATCTCCTGGAACTCTTCTGGAATTAAAATGTGACCAAAAATCTTAAATTACCTTGGCCAGATTCTCAAGTGGACACCTAAAATGTTTATAGTTTGAACGTGGTATAAAAAAAAATCCCACTTGTAAAAAATGCTGTGACCATCCAGCCACGCGGAAGCATATTCTGGATTGCGTCGGACTTTCCCGGAAGGATTTATCTTTAGATCCCCTGCTAGTCATCGACTTTCTGACTGTCAACAATTTATTGGAGTTGATCTGACTAATATCAGATCTTTAAAGAAGATAAGCCACAACATCAACAACTACTTTTTCATATGATTGATCTCCTTTTTGCTGGCTGAAATTAACTGTCTTCTTGGAAATATTCATCAAAAGCAAATTATTAGTCAAAATAAAAGCGCCATTTATGCTAACTAGCCAAATAATTCTGTTTCCCAAAACTTCTAGCACATTCTTGTTACATCTATAAACTTAATATACTTTTGATAATTTCTTTTAAAAATAATATGCAAAACTATATTTTTTAAACTATTATGATTTTACACATTGACATCATATTGAATAAAATCATTTTTTCTTGACCCTTCTTTTGATTTTATATTGGACAGTAAAATATAATTATATATATATATATATATATATATATATATATATATATATATATAATTATATATATATATATATATATATATATATATATATATATATAATGTATCTAGTGATAATTATATATTCCTAAGAACCAATCTGCTGAAACATTAGAAAAATTGTAATATCATTTAATTTACGTTTGAAATAGCTAACAAATAAACAGAGCATATTGGAATAAAAGGTTATTTAATAACGAGAGATGGGTGTGTTTTTAAAGCGATTTACATGCTGAACCAGAGTTTTCCATGTTTTTTTCAGAGAGAATTTGTTCACTATTTATGAAAAAATCTTGCATAATGGCAATGTGGATGTTAAAAATCAGTTACAACCGTAAATATAGTATGTGATATCAAATATGAATTAACTATGACTTGTTTTCTCATAAGCAGGTTAACACAAAAAGGAATAAGCAATACAGTAAAAGGAAAGACAAAGGCAGTTATATTTTGTGCAGTTTATTTGAAAGGAATTAAAAACTAAAAATTCATTTTCTTATAGTTTCTTTATAGTAAAATTATAAATTCAGCTGATTTTGTAAAAAAAAAAAATAAATAAATAAAAATAAAAATAAAAATAAAAATAAAAAAAAAAAAAAAAAAGAATCAAAATTGCACAAATTATAAATTTCTAAAATAATATTAATTTTGTTAAATTGCAATTATAAATAGTGTCAATTAAATGGTTTCTATCACAAATCATAATTATGGACGATGTCTGGAAATGTAAAATATTCCAATAAAGAAAAAAAAAAAACATTTTTAACATAACTAATGAACCGAAATTGTTTATTAAAATTTCACTCAATATAAATTGATTCTCCGGAGTCAGTAAAAAAAAAAAAAAATGAATAATAAAGTAGTTTCTCTTAAAAATCACCCAAAGTATAACTATAAGAAAAAATGATGAGGAAAAATCCTAAAAAAAAAAAAAAAAAAAAAAAAAATGGGGAAAATTTGCCGAGAAGCGACAAGTTCTGCTTCGAATATGCATATCACTCCCTCTTGCTTTGACAGTTCTATGAGTCGCTGGGGGATTACGACGGCTGGCTTTGCACTTCTTTCCGACGGTGGTGCCCTCTATTGAGCGTTTGCCATGGCAAACTCATACATCAGATGTCACGTGACCGATACTTTGTCAAGATGAAAAGCAGCGAGATGGGAGGAGGCATTCCAGAAAAGAAGATATCGAAAACGATGAGAGAGGAAGAGGGGAAGGGGGGAGGGCAGGGTTGAGTGAATGAACGAACTTATTGTCGGAGAAATCCCAAGGATTAGATCCCAAGTCGGCGCTCGCTTTTCTTTTTATGATGTCTTTAAAGTGTCAACTGCAATTCATAAATAAATTTCTAATCAAATAACATAGTTTTAAAGAGTGCTGGCCAAACAGCGGTAAAGCCTTTTTACGTGTTTCTGCATAACTTTTCCCCGCCACTCCGTTGAAAACGCTTTTTGAAAAATGTTCTTTTCAGACGACGTCCGTGGGGGGGGAGGTGGGTGCGGAGAGAAGAAACGAAAAGGTGGAACAGAGATAGAATGAGAGAGAGATATTCTATACTATATTCGCGGTGATGGAAACTCATTGCAGTTGCTTGCTTTAATAGCGAAAGTATTTCACCGCCCTAGGTGACAGATATTTCAACATTACCGCCCCGGCCGACCGAAAGATGTGGGGCGCAGCACCAGCCCCTGCTTATTTATGAACGGGGGATACGGGTTATATCCACGAACCTTAAATTGCCCGCGCTCTTGGTACTTAACGCGCCAACTTCCTCCGCCGCGATATGATCCACCGAAAAGGATATGGCGCACATTCATTTGCATTTTCGCCAAGAGTTACGACAATTGGCAACTTTGTTCTCATTTGCACCTTTTCCATCCCACCCCACCCTTCGCCGCACACACAGATAATAAGCGACTGAGACGTCTGAGAAAGAAGGGATATAAAAAACAACGGGAGATCTTATTCCGTCCGACCACCACCCGCCCCAAAACCAAAGAGAAACCTTTTGTTCTTCCCCATCCTAGCCCAAAAGTTGGAATTTCTTTCTTTATTGGCTTGGCTTATATATGTACTTTTTAGCGCCATCACCACCCAACTTTTTTCGCCAAATCCAATCACATTTGGTAAGGATCGAAAATGGATTAAGTCCAAGTGTGTTGCCAATCTAAGGGGTCGTATCTTTTTCTCACACGATTCTCTTAAGTAAATCAATTTTAGTTAGCATATCTGAAAGACTTTAGTGAGATTGCTAACATCAAATATTTTAAGAAGGGAAAATAATATTAAGTTTTCAAATTACTGAGTTGGTCTCACAATTTTATTCTATCCATTATCAGCTTTCCTCAAGTAATCCGATATTTTTATTTTATTTTTTTTTCAAAGTTTAAATATTATCAATAAATCTGTTCAGCATTATGAATAGTATTTAAAAATTTGCAGACATTATTTGAATCAAGTGTTCAAACTTAGGAAGAACTTCTTGCAAAACTAAGGAAATATAATAAATTCTTGAAAGTGTCTATGAAGCCTTATTTATGAGGACTCTCAAAGCCATATAATTTTATTCTTTATTTTTTTCCTCTCATCTTTAAGAAATAAAAGAAAAACAATTAGTTTTATATTTTCATTTCGACAGCGTAAAACCAATTTTTTAAATTCAAAAGAATTTACTTGTCAAAGTACCACTCACAAAACTAAAATTAAAATATTTAAATCATCAGCAAAAATAATTTTATTAAGTCGGTGCACAATGCTCTAAATAAAATACATTTCAAGTTAATTTTAAAATTTACTAAACGTCAGAAATACTATAATTAATTAGTCATAATTTCGTTATAATTAATTATGAGTAAGTGTTTGGATTCCTCTTTAAGGTAATATATATTTTTACATCTAAAACACACACACACAAACAATTATTTCTGAAATAAATATAAAAGTCTCGCACGGAGATTTTTTTAAAAATTTCTTAACGTCCAACAGTTTTAGTAATTTGAGTTTGGATTTTAACTGAATATCTTGGATATATTCTGGAGTTGTATAGTTCTTTAATTACCTAATTATTTCTTAACATTTCTAAAATGCAAGTTCCAAATTATCAACTACAGCCCAATATAAAACCCTAATGTGACTAAAAAATAAAATACTAATGATTAAGTTATAAATTTATTGAACAAACATATGCGCAAGAATATTGTTTTATTGCAAGATAATATGGTTTAATGTTTAATAATAATTTTTCAGATAAATAGAGTAGACAAGGTTATTTGATATGGATAAAATAATGTTTTCTATAGTATTAAAACTAAACTAACTAATTTTAAATGATTATTTTTAAGGTAAAGAATTATAAAAATATATTCATACAGCATTTTTATATATGCTTACAAATTGAAACTGCTTAAAAATTGCACTTAATCATAATCATTCCTTAATTACTTTCCTGCCGGCCAACTTGTCTGGTGGTCAGTGTGCCTGAGTATGGATAGGGAGGTCCTGGGGTCGAATCCCGGTTCAGGCATGGATGTACTTTCTTTCTTTCTACCCTATCTTTGTTCTTTCCTTGTGTGTGAATGAGGTATGAATGGTTGCCTACCTATAAACGAGTCCCTATGCCATGTGTGTGTACTGAAGACGTCGGACGCCACACCAAATATGGTTCAGATGGAAAAGTAGAGCAGCGCACTTGCCAGCCTAACTGGCACACTAGAACATTAATTACGCTACTGATACAGAACCTGATATTATTTATTACACTAATATATTTTATAGAATTTTTTTTCATGTTTGGAACAAAAAGATCAAAGCGAATTAAATTGATATTTCGGAAAATTATTTTCCCGCAATAAAATTGTTTTCATACATCCGGAATCACGTTCCTTTAGAAAAACAAAAATATTTACTATTAGGCCCTAAACTGCAAATACAATATATTTTATTTTCATAATACACACACACAACTCAATCTCTAAATTATTTTGAAAACAAACTTTATATATATTTTATATGTTGAAGATAAATCTTTAATTATTTAGAAACTATTTTAGGAGCTACGCGTTGTTTATTTCTTATTGTTTAAACGATTTTAAGAATTCAAATGAATTGTATTTGATTCTTTTCGCAATTCTAATGACCAATGTTTAGTTTACAATAAATAGGAAATATGGGATATAAAAATACGTAGTTAAGTAGAATTCTTGTAAATCAGCTAAAATGTTGAAAGAATCTGCGCCTTTTCATAATGATTTTTTTTTTTAAGTGTAATTATAAAAATATCAATACTCTTTTCGAATAGCATTACGAATTCTTTATATTTGATGACAAAATTTAATTTAAAAATAATATGCGTAGGTATTTAAGTTTGTAAATTTATAATAGAACTACTTACCTTTCTGAAACATATTTGCAAATTCATAAATCTGGTTTTATTTTAAGAAAATGAGAAGATGAATTACAATGGGAAATAACAAATTGGGATAATTATAGCGACATATGCATAATTTTAACCATAATATTTAACAATATTTTTTAATAAAATTTAAGTAATTTTAAGTACCTAATACATTTATCTACCTTACAAAATACTCTAAATAATATTTGTTTTTCCTTTTTTAGTAAAATCAAATATTACTTAACTGAACCAATATGAACTTATTAATAGTTATTATAAATAAAAGAATATTTTCACATTTTATGAGAAATGGCAAATAAACTAATATCATACCTTTATATATTTTTAAATGTCTATGACTAATATTTCTTTGTATTAGTACTAAAATGTAGATATTTTCTTATTGTATAATGTTTGAAGCATAAATCCGTACTAAATTTTTTTAAGTAAATGTTTCAACTGAAGAAATGCAGCACACATATGTGAGTGAAAAACTTTCACAGATAACAGTACTTTAATTTTTTCTTTTTCCAATAATTACTTTTTAGCAGTTCAAAAACTGATTTAATTTACATGGTAAAAATATGATAATGCATATTTATATAAATATTAAATCGAATAAATAACAGAAATATTATAAGGTTCTTGTCTTATTCATCTGAAAAATTTTCAAGCATTTTCTTGGGTTACTTTAATTGACTTTGTACCTTTTCCAGTCTAAACTCTTGATGGGAGACGATTTTGTAAAATGTTAATTATGGTATAGATTTATCCTCTCTCTCCCATCCTTATTTATTATGCATACATACCAATTTTGTTTTTTGCTAAGAAACTGAATGCATTCAATTATTTGGATTGAAAAAACACAAATTGTTTTCTTCATATTTATAAAAACAATATCATATTCTCGGCTTTAACTATTTTTTGCAAACTGTTTCTTTTTATATTCTAAATATAGGCAGAAAATAATTTCCTCACTTGATCTAAAGCAACTGTGCATCTACTTAACAAAAAACGCTGCATGCACATAAATTTTCGATATTGAGATAGAAACTCTGTTTTTCTTAGAACAGGAGAGATGGTTGCATAACTTATAGTTGTTAGATAATAGTCTCTGTCGGTTCTTTAAATATTGCTGACATCCATTATACCTTCAATGCATAAAAATAACTAACGTTCATTCTCCATTTGTGCAAGATCAAATTCTTACTTCAAAAACCGAGTTTCTTTGGAGAGTTGTTACACATATTGGAAACCTCTTTCCTGTTTGGAAAAAAAAAAAGAGAGAGAGAGAATTTGGAAAGCCTTGGCATAGTTGCGTAATTGTTTTTTGCGTCACGTTTGGATATTATGTCTTAAATTTCAGGAGGTCCTCGAATAAAAAGGGTTATCTGACTTTTTTATGCCCAACCTTTGTAGTTTATAGGTTGGGTGTTATTGCGTACACCTTCTGTATCACCTCCCAAATTAAAAATCAAGCGTCGGGAATGCCGTATAACCAATTTCTCCCCTATTCAGCGCACTCAGACTGCTACTAAATATCTAAGGTTGTAAGTTGTACCCTTGAATATTTTTTCATAAAAGTTTTTATGGGTTTTTTAAAGTACCTTGCAAAGTTTTTTTTTTTAATTTTGGTGAGGGTAGTAACAAATTAAACCCCTACCGGAGGAGTACAAATTGTTTTTTTGACTTTAATCACCAGAAAGTCTTCCCTTGTTTTTATGCTTAAGTACGCGTCGAAAAATTACTTTCATTATTGTGAATTTTAAAATATTCCTAGAAGACAGATAAAAAATTTATTCAGAGGGGTATGCATATTTTCTAGAATCAGAGGACAATATAATATCATAAAATGAATCTTCAGAACAAATTTTAAATTAAATGATCAAGTATCATCAAGTGTCTTATATTTATATACCGTAATGTTTTATATGGTGATATAGATAGATAAATGTAAATACGCGAACAGAGTTTCTTGATTACGAAATTGTGGCAAAAAGCTGTTTTGGAAATTTTAATGCAAGTCATTTGGTTAGAAATATTTTTTTTAATCTTAAGTTAAATTTTAAATATATAATTTTGATTAAGCTGGATGACCAACTTTTTTACAGAAGAAAAGTATTTAAATATAAGAATTCATATTTTTAATCATTTGCCAGTTTGGTTAGTAATCAGCTTAATAGATGTCTATTTTAACTTTTTTCGCCAAGACCAAATAACAGATAAAAATATTTATGAAAGTTGAACCCCAATAATTTCCATTAAACTATGATGAAATCAATTCAGAACATTAAGATCAAATTTAAACAATGTTTGTTTACTGGGTAAATGACTTACATTGTTGGTTAGATAATCATAATGTCATTTAACTGGCGTGTTAAGTTTATTTTATATGTAATCATCACCTATTTATATTCATTGAGGCTTGAAACCTAGGTATTCTCAATGATTATCTAAATGCCACTTCCCCCCTTTTTAATTTTATTATTCAATGCGTATTCTTTTGTATTCATCTTCAAGAGAGGGATACTTAGATTTATCTCCTTCTCCGAAACTTCTACCGGGATGAAATGCTTAATCGTATTTTGTTTTAAAATTAACTTAATTCTCCTTCTTTTCTTGCATCATTAAGTAATCATACATTTTCGTCAATGTTGCTGAAATATTCCTCTTCGTTCGGTATGCTTACATTTTTGAATAAAAAAGTTATTTGCCATTTTTATCTTAAGAAAATCTTAATATAAAATTTTAAAAGGAAATGATGTGTTTCAAATTAAATAAACTATTATATTTTTAACCGATTAAATATTCATAAAATTTGGCATTATTAAGTACATAAGATTTTGAATTAGCAGACTGAAGTTAGCATTTTAAAATTTGTGGAATTAATTTATTAATATAGATTATTATTTATTTCAGAAAAATTTATCTTTTGCACGTTTTTTTATTAAAAATTTTATAATAAAATTGGATTTTAAAATAACTTTTTGCTTCATCTATCTTTAGATACAAGAGGATTATTCATAACAGCAGATTTAAAATATATAATATTTACTTAATATATGTACAGTTAGTGCGCACACATGTTTATTTTCGAACAACTCTTATATAATTTAAAACTGATGTATAGCTGTGAAGCTTCCATATTCACAAAAAAATTTTGACTTCATAAGTGTAGATTGCTTTATTCTTTACACAAGTGAAATTTTTATATACAAACTGAAATTAATTAAAAATTAATCTTAAATGAGTGTACTTTTATGTTATAAATATATAAGAAAATATATTTAAAGTATTGTATGAAATTTTGCGAGAAATTTTTTTAAACTTAATATTAAAACACGAAAAGGAATTTTTAATTACACTTAAAATATTAAGTCTAATGCCCTATTTAATTTTTAATTCTTTGGTAAAAATTAGCTTTTTATTTGAGTTTAAAGATCAAATTGTTAAATTTTATTAATAAAAGCACTTACATTTGAAATTATATACGCGTTCTTTAAATCTGTAAAATTGGAAATCTTATGGTTGGTTGATGAGAAGTTACCATGAGTGTAATGGTGTGGAAAAAATTTCCTTTCCCTAAAGTTCAAAGTCAAAATTAAGGGAGAGGATCCTTTGGGGCTGTCCTCTATTGGAAGAGTCTTAGAGTAAAGTCGTATTTTCATCTTTGTGGTGCTCTAGTTAAAATGACGCATCTTTCTGACTTAATTCCGCAATCTCGTCGGCCAGCGAGTTTGGCTTGCCCAAGTATCATAAATAACAACAGAATTTAAAATTATTAGACGTTAGTCCGATCTCTTGTATTATCTAAAATCAACTAAGATAAGCCAGAAAGGAACTATTATATCGTAAAACAGATGTTTTAAAATAATTCGCACATTTAAAAACTTGCAAAATTACTGAACTATGCATTTCACATTTTCAAAATTTTGGGTAATTTGTTTTCATGTAGACATCTAATGAATTGCAATTGATAAATTCTTTAATGTTTTGAAGAATTGATTCATGTCGAAAAAAAGCATTTTTAATTTTAACTGTTTTTAACTTACACTTAATAATTTAGAAGATGAAATAAGGGAATTCGTATAATTATATACAAAGTGTTCACGAATTTAATATTTTATTAAGTTTTTTTTCTAGTAAAACAATATTTGAAAAACATTTTTCAGACCTACTGAAGTTACAAATTAAGTACTTATTTTTAAAAAAATATTTAATACTGAATTATCTGTTTATACATGTATATATTATAAAAAGAATTAATACATATACTACAATACACTATTAACTTTTATTAAAGATATTCATTCTTACCATTCTGAATATTAACATTCTATCTATTACGTGCATTTGTATTCTTATAAATTTACGGAGTCCTTCATTACAATGATGGCAAATAAACAAAGAACGGCAATGGTACATCATTACTACCTTTATTAATATACAAGATATGTGAGTTGCTTGTCAGTACGTAAATCTTCAAAGATATTTATATTTCCCAAAGGATTTTTTGTATTGGATGGCAAAATTCCGTGCTCTATTTTCATGAATTGTGGAAAAATTATATAAATGATAACGAATATAGGTGATATTCTTAAGGACAGATGGTTGTTAACACTCAATCTGAAGTGCTAAAATTCATTTTAATTTAGACGTCAGTAGCAGAAATTAATTTGGTCAGGAGATACATTTCAAATATAAAATTAGAATTACATAATTGTTTTTAAGTTTTAGATAGTTCAATTTTTGTAAAACGGCAAAACGTTTCTGGATAATGTTTTTAAAATATGTATTTGTCTATGAAAACAGTTCTAGGTGTGTTATGCTGATTAATTTGATGAGAAAAGCACTTTAAGCTGTTGAAAGTATCGTGTATAAAACTTTCTTTGTACTATAGTGTCATGGGTCTGTAATGATAAGAATCTTTAGCGATTTGTGAGTGAATCTTAAAGGACTTTTATAGAAGAAAGCGACAATCAAAAATGAAGAATGATATTAACGTATGTAAATCATGAATTATTTTTAGATTTAACAAAAAGTTATTACAATCTATCAGAACGATAAGAGATTAGTCTTTTTGATACCAATTTTATTCGAAAATATTTTTATACGAGTAAGGAGAATGTTTAATTGATAGTAAGTAAAAGAACGATGTTAGCAACAGTATATTCAATGATTAGTAATATTATTCCAGTTTTTGTTTGATTTAAAATGAAAGAAAAGTGGAAAAAGATATGTACATTTTAATTTTAAGGTATACACTAATAAACTTAATCTATGAATTGAAATACATTTTTTAAACTAGTTTAACGGTTATAAGAAATGAGAATTAATACTATTTCTATTTATGCATATATTTTTAATGACTCATCATTAAATTACAAAATCATAATTTAATATTGATTAAAATTTAATCGATTTGCACTGGAGGTGTTAAATTAGCGTACTTTTATTTGATAAAATATATTAATCAAGGAATCATAAATATTAAAAGTATATTTAAAACAAATTTTTAATCCAATTCTGAGTGATTCTCCTTAGTTGGAGATATGTCAATTTAATACTAACTTCGAAGTCAGAGTACCTTTTTTTTCCAAAAATACTAATAAATTTTTTTTATAAAAAGGGATTTTCTCAACAATAGCTTTCCGGATGAAATTGAAAACAGTCAGAAGTTGAATATAAAAAGAAAGATATTCAAGTTCCCGTTTTATCAGAGATTTTTACTACTGCTACAAAAACGTACGTTTAATTTCAAATGCCCTATCTTCATAACAAATGCCTCTGACACATAATAAAACTGGAAAACTTTTTTTGCTTTCCCGAAAATATGTATTCAAATGGAACACTAAAGTACATCTGGAACAGCCAACTGACATTTTCGAGTCTTTTGTGGATTTTTATTTTTTAGAACTATTAAATGCTTTTTTTTTTCCCTTTCCCATTAAAACGTGAAAGTGTCGCATTTATTTATTTCACTTTTTCCTTAAAATAATGAGAAATGTATTTTGAGGAAGGAAGGCAACGATGACGTCATTGTACTACATGATATGCTCCACAAAAGGAATGGGAGTTACGGATACAGATATTTCTCTTTCGCTGGCGTCCGCGAATATTCGATCTCTACTTCGGAATAACTTTTATTTTTGTTCTAAAACAATTTATCTTCAAAATAAATAAAAAAAAAATTGTATAAAAGTATTTCAAATTCTCTTGTTGAAAATAGCAGTTTTTTTCACAATTCCTACCGGAAGCGGAAGTTCACCTCATCACTCACGTGACTCTGCGATTTTTCCTGGATTTACAAATAAAGGGTGCAAATTCAGCTCGAGGTTTCGTGATTGTATCGTAATCAGTAAAAGTTGCTTTTGTGAACCGACCCTGCGCGGAATGTCATAAAAACATTTTAAAAACGTTTTTGTTGATTTGTCTTGTGAATTTTACGAATGATAATTTTTTTTTATAAAACAAAAATATAATAATAAAAAAACATTTTGTTAACTTTTCCATTAGAAAACTGTGAAAGATCAGTTAATTAAATTTTCTGACTTTCGGATATTTCTTTCATTTCATACCGTGTTTCCCAGCTAAATCTTCGAAATGTAGTTTCCGTTTGGTAGGGAAGTCAATGAAAACTCACTTTTTATTCACTACTTTCCGAGAATAAAGAGGAAATAAAATGTGTCGAATCTACGTGTTTCAAAGTTCGATAACATCTGAAGGCTTGGAATTGAATATCGAACATTGTGACACTTGCACAATTCTTTGCTTCAGTATAATAGAAATCGAAAATTAAAATTCGAACATATAATAAGGAACTCGATATATTTTTTTTTTATTTAAAAATTGTATTTCTTCGTTTTTAGATGTAAACATAAATTTAATATTACCACCCTTAAATGAAATGCATAAACGATAGTAATTTTCACTTCATTAGTATCTTTTACATCATGTTACAGCCAAAAAAAATGTGCAGTGTCTATATATAAATTCCCACAGTTAAATTCTACTTAAGCTATCAAACAAATATCAGTCTATAGTGGTACACACACACACACACACAAATTAAAACATCATTCATTCATCATTTTTATCATCGTATTCATATATCATTCATTAAATCATTTTTTACATGACAAAGTTTTCTCTTCATGATTTAACAATATTTCAATGATCCTATATACCAACACGTGTAGTCATTAGGATATAAATAGCTAAATGTTGCTTTTACTGAAATTATTAGTTTGTTATTTTATTGAAAAAATTCACATTTAGTTGAGATCACAATGACGTTTCGTAATATATCTTCTATATAGATTCCTGGCACAGGTGCCGTATGATTCCAATTCTGAATTTTTGTGACGATGAATAAATGTTGCCAAGATGACGTATAATGACGTGCGCGATGTCGTAAATACTAGGTTGACCAAAATAAAATTTTCTTCATAATTCTTATTGGTCTCTATATGTACGACGTAATAAAAACGAGGTTTGCCAGATACATAAGAAAATCCGCCAAAAAGTCGCAAATCTCAGAATTTGGCATCATGGATTATACGGCACCTGTGCCATATGCTTCAGTAAGCATGGATAGCTGAAAGCTATAAAGTGTTACTAAATTGCGCCAATATGATAGCAATGTGTGAACAAATATGTATCATTTCATGAAATAAAGATATTTTTGATTCTAGAGGTTAAAAAAAAATCACGTGTTATATTAGGGGAAAAAACGCAGGAAAACTTTGTGAGGAAGATTTGATGAGAGATTATGCCATGCCGTATGATTGACGACAAGGTGATTGCTTATGAAATCATTTTAAATTTTAATGTATCTGTTTTAACCATTCAAAATATTAAAAATTACATTAATCTTCAGCATTTATATGTAAAACCATACAAATATTGAAGTATTTCATATTGTAGAATTTTTTACATATGATAGATGATATTTATTATATTAATGAACTATAGTAAATAATTAATGTATATTTTATAGTAAGCTCAATATAACAAAATATATTTGATTTTAGGCAATACCAAATTATTTCCCATTAATTCTCATTTTAGAGATTCAATAACTTTTTTAAGTATTTCTCATTTTTAAACAAGGAAAAATTAAAAGTTTCTATGAAATTTAATTTGATTAATAAATTTTTTAATATTTATAATAATATTGGAAAGCTAATTTACCTAATTAATATTTTTAGATTTCTATGTGCTTTTTACGGAAATGTTTTTTTTTCTTTTCTTTTTCAAATGTTTTTTACTTTTCATGGAAATGCTTATATATCAGAAGAGAGATCAGTATATCTTCTACTCCTAAGTTCATTTGTATAATCACCTATGATCTTTTGAATTGGAAAACTAAATAAAATTATTTTGAAATTTCAATATAAGTGAGAACATAACGTTATAATTGAATCAATTTACAGCTTTTTGTGTCCATAAATAGTTATTAGGAAACAAATAATTATTATTACTAAATCTCCTAAAGTTTTCATTAAGTTTTTGTTAACTTCTAAATAATAATAAAATGAAAAAAAAATGCCATCTGAATGTTTTATTTGAATTCTTTCACTTTGATTGTAGTAGTTTGAATTGACAAATCAAATTCAGCTTTTTCATACGTCAAGCAAGCCAGTGATTTTGTCTCATTTTCTGCAAGCCTCGTGGTAAGTGAATAGTTAAGAATCCAACCATTAGTAAAAGAACTTATAGCTTCGAATCCCATTTCGGGAGTGGATATTTGGCTTGGTTTGAAATCTACTTAAAAGTGTAGATCTAGGTGGAATTAGCCTTATACACAAAAAAGAAATTATTACAGAGTCACTCTTACCAGTGACAAATGATGCTAATTGTGGAATTTACATCTTTTATGTATTTAGTTTCATTAAGGATATATTTAAGTCGTGTGTGCGTTTTGAAGAATTAAAACTTAAGCATTAATTAATTATTTATTTTTAATTTATCTTCTTGAATTTGTCAACACATAATTTTTTTCTTGCTGCTTACAATTTAGTAAAAAAATCGATTCTAATACTTTATACCATCAAACACAGGGTTACCAGAATTTAATATTAATGCTCAAATATTTTTAAATTGGTAAAAAGATAGTAGATACTTTAAAATAATTTCTTGTTTATTCATGTAAAATTAAAATGATGTTATAAAAATTGTGTTAATTTATTAAACTTATAACATTTATATTTTTGAAGGGTCTAGTCAAAATAAATCGTTACAAATCATTCTGCATTTATGTAAAACAATAATTTTACTGAGATGTGTTTAAATTTATAGATTTTGATAACAATAACTTAGCCGAAATTGTTTTTTATTATGAGCCTATATTAATAAAAAATGTAGGAAAATATTTTTGTACAATTTGTAAAAAAAATGTTTAACGTTTTAGTAAGCATTTTACATTAAAAGTATGTTTGACAACTTGAATGAAGAAATGCAAAGTAAAAATTTAAATTTAACAAACATTACGACCCTTTGAAATCTCATAATTCTTTTTAATCTAATAATGATACACACAATACTTAATTTTCAGAAAGTTTATATATAAAAGTATTTTGACCTGTAATATGACACATCTTTCTTGTTAAATATTTAAGAAAGAAATAATCTTGGTCAGTTAACAAATATTCGCATTTTGAAATTTTATAAGATTTCGCAACGTTAAGTGCCTCACGAATAATTAAATGCTAAGAAAGTCAACAAATAGAATTAAAAAAGTTGTTGAAAGTTAAATAGAAATGAGCTTTTGCTTATTTCTAATAATACAATTATAAAATAGTATTTAAAAGTTGAATTAAGTATTAAATTTCCTACTTAAAAGAAAACTGGAGTTTATGAGCTCATTTTGAGTTCTCTGACGGACTGACGATAACTTTGAAATTTGAGCCGGAAAACTCAGTGCTTAATTAAAATATTTAGGAAGAATCTCACAATGAGTCAAACCAACTCCAGCTGGAGAAGCATAGAATATGTCCACAATGGGGCTATTTTCCAATTCTTTGTCTAGAGCTTTCCTCGCTTTGGTATTGAATCTGAGCTTCGAATCTTCTGAAGCGTCCTTGCCGGACAATGAGAAGTCTCCTGGATAACAAAGGGCAAATCCGAGGATGCTGGAAAATTCGGCCAGTGCCTGTAGAACATATCTGTCATTCCCTTTTCTCTCTTCATATTTTCAGTACATCATGATCTCTAGCTCTTTCTGACCTCCTCCTCCCCTTCCCAGTCCCGGCGTTCCTTTTCGGGGGTAGTCGAACGTCACTTTCATTCCGAGCTCCCTTGTCATCCTAATCGTCGGGAAACGTCGAAAGTGTCACTCGCAGACTGCCCTGAAGGATTACGGACCGATGGTGTGTGACAGCAACCTCATCTGCCGGACCGCCCTGGTCCGGCTGCAGAAGACGATTTCGACCCCCATCCCTGTCGGGGGTGCTAAAAATCTTCTCTCGTCCCCTTTCCATCCCATTCCTTTCACGTCATTTGTCGTCCAAGATATGTCATACCGACTTGTCATCTTTATCCTTAACCCGTTCTCCCACTCCGGGTATCTCCATCCCAATCCTGGGAGAGCAGAGGGATGTCCGAGCTTTTTTCCCCCTCTTTCTTCCTTCGCTTTCATTTTTTCTTCGCAGACTTCTTTTTCTATGTCTGAGGCGAACTTGTCAAGAAGAGTGAAAACCTCTCTTTAACCGACCTGTCAAAAAGTGTGTCCGTCTGTCTGTTTGTCTGCAGATCGAAATGGAGAGTAGATTTTAACTGTAGAAAAGAAAGACAATCGGATGTGTGTGTTGGCTCGGAACTATTTATTTATTTCATCTGCTTTCTTTTTTTTGTCCTTTTTTTACTTCTAACTGCTTGTCTTCTTTGGAGGAAGACGTCTGGAAGAAAGTCTTCTAAATCGTCTTTGATGGGGTTGCTCCAGTGGAAACGTGAAATGGTTTAATTCCTTTGAATCCTTGTCATCTTTGGAGAGTATCAAAAAGTATTTAGACGAAGTAATCGAAGCAATGTGCGAATATACCATAGAATTGGGTTTAATGAAAAAATCGCACAAAAATAGTATCAATTAAATCACACAGAAATGCCCTGAAACTATAAAAAAGTGTTAATTATATTTTTCCACACACACAATGAAATTGAATTCAAATAAGAAATTTGACTTTTAACAAAAGTTTTTTATTTGTTAAAAGGATAACCTTTTTAACATTTACAAGTAATGATTCCAATTAAAGTTTTCTTACCCCAGGCAAAAGTTCATTAAATTTCAATTTTTAAATTAAATAATGTAAGTACATGAAAAATTAGCTGAAGTCTGATATCTATAATAGTCAAAGAAGACATTAGTTTACATTTATAAGTGGAAGTCTCTCTCTATATAGATAATTATGTAATTTTTTATTTTATACCTTAGATTATCATATGTTTGTTTTAAATAAGATATTTTTTCATGTTACGTATAAAACACGAATCTGATCAATAAAATTGAAACACAAATTAATTTTCATTCTTACTTAATTTTCAACATAGGTTTTTTAAAACCGATTTATGCCTTGGGCTCGTTAATTTGTACTCAAGTGTGATTCACATGTTCGAATTAAAAGTATTCTAGTTTACTTATTTGCTTTTTTAATTCAAATAATACAAGATATTAATATTTAATTTAATTAATTAAACTTCAAATAAAAAATTTTGTTTTAAAAAATTTTTATAACACAAAATTTGAAATTTTATATTTTAAATTTTTTTTAAATTAAACCAAAAACTACACCATTAAAAATTCCAAAAATGTGGAAAAAAAAAGAAAGGAAGAAAGAAAAGAAAAGAAAAAATTAAAACATTTTAAAATTGGAGTCTTAATCAAAACACAATTTTTTTTAATAATATTAATTAATAATAATAATTCCTTAATCTATTTTAATATTAATTAAGCACAGATCATACACTTATAAAATTTTATCAACTCTTATCGTTGCTATATTATGTTTATCAACAATTTGAGTATACCTATTATCTTGATTGCACGTCTTTCCTACATTCAGTGTATGTTTGACAAAATATCTTTTAGGAAGGTTTTAATAAAGTAAAATAAATTGTGAATAAAAATAAGATTTAGCAAAGAAAACGATTAATCTCTTTATCAAATTACTTACGAGAAATCTGGCTTATGTCCATAATGGTCAAAGAAATAGTAATTAAATACTGTCACTCAATTTGGCGATTTTCCAATTTTTTTATTCCCATGTACGTTTATTTAATTTTCGCTTCATAAAATACTTTGCTTCTTCGATGAAGAGTTAAAAACATATATTAATAAAAACTTAAACTTACATATAAGTTTTACAGTTTTGTAGGCACTTTGAAATTATACATAATTTCGTACATCATGCACTTCAAAATACACACTGAGATATCAGAATAAAAAGTAGGTTCCATTTTAATTTTCATTTTAATTAATAGTTAATCAGTAACAAATAACAAAATGTTTTATTTATCAATATTTTTTAAGTTTACAAATTAGAAATTATTGACATATACCCTTTTTTCTCTGAAGAGAAATCGCTTAAATCTTCTCTTACTTGACGACAAATGCTTTGTAGATTATAAAATTTTCCCGTTTATCTTTAAAAATTCTTAAAATAATTTTTTCACTGAAATAATATGAATATCATATTTTTTTAAGAGTGTTTCCTTTTTTAAAATATTTCATTTGTAAGATTATTGGCAAGCTTATCTGAAATCTCATGTTGCGAAAGTTAAATTTTTTGTTTATAGAATATATTTCTCTATCTTTCTAACAATACATTCAAACTTGTTTTTTGTGCGGTCTTTTTAGAAAGGTATACTGGAATCTCAATGAAATTGGAATATAAATGATAAAATCATCAATAAAAAATGAACTGGTTTTATCAGCCGTTTAATTCTTTACATTTTTTTATATGTATTTCATTGCATTACATGTGTATTGAATCAGTATTTTCAATAAAATGTATTGTTACACGAAACTATATTTATTCATCCATTCCTTTAAAGTCTCTACTTTAGTACTGATTTATTTATAATTTTTCTTATCGCTCTCTCTCTCTAACTTCATTTTTCATTCAAAATACCTAGGTTCGCTTTTCTGCTTCACATTTTTGGAGTGTGTGTGTTTTTAATATACTAGAATCGTGTCTTGAAACTTCGTTTAACAGAATTCTCATTTATATCGTAAAGTTTTCAGTTGTTTTCTTCGGGAGAAATTTACTTGTGAAGTTTAGTGTGATATTTTCGGCGTTTTTTTTATACTGTTTCTATCTATCGCACAAAAACAGATTTAAGTGTAAATGAAAATTATTTTCCCAATAAAAACATTTGATATGATAATTCTTTTGACGATAATTTATTTTGAAATATATTTAGATAATTCTTAAAAGTCGAATTTTTAACTTTTTGGAAAAAAATTATTTTTATGAGAAGAAATTTCTTTTAAAAATATATATAATATATAGAGATGAGTGTTATTGTAAAATAACTTAGGATTCTGCTGCATAAATATTATCTTAGATACTTTTAATCGTATGTGAGTAATAAGATATATAACATGTTTAAATTGATACTAAATCATTTTCATATTTTGAAACAATATTTTCGTTTGAATTGGTTAATAGAAATATACATACCTACCACTTTTGAAATTGTTGCTATAGTAATGAGCAGCTAGAACGATGTTACAATTACACAACTCACAATTAGTTTCCAGCAACAATGTTACAACCATCGGACTTAACACACAATTTTATAAAAGAAAAAAGTTATTTTGAATACTAATATTATATTTAATATTGATTATACTTTATATAGATTTCATATTTATATAAATATATAAAAATAGTAGCATTAACTGTATCCTTATATTAATCGGTTATATCATTTTTTGAATGTTACTAAAGTTGCAAAATAAGTGTTATAGCTGTAAATATATATTTCTTTACCGGAGGAAATGAAAAACTTTCTTGCAATATTTTTATTCTTTAGACATGTTAAGTTTTTTTTTTCATTAGTATGCAACTCATTTGATTATTTATTTACTAGAATAATACTTTTCAATATTATGGAGTACATCCGTTATTATTTTTTAATTATTACTCCTCCTTATGAAATATTGTCACAATTCCCTTATATTTTGATCCGTTTCAATTTAAACTGAAAGATTAAATATATACACATGACTATCTTGATATTTCTAGTGCTACAAAGTTAAGTTTAACATAAAGATATTCATTCAAATAGGAATGTTATACATGGTACACTTTGAAATTATTAAAATCGGCTTCTTTATAATATTAAATTGAAATTGAATACCTATTTTAAGCAATTTCTTAAGAATCGGTTAAATCTATGGTCAATTCTCAACATTAAGTACGTGAATTGAACGTAAACCACTCTATTAATGATAGCTTGATTGAAAGTATATACTGTGATATGTCACGCATTAAAAAATATAAAATAAATATATAAAAATACAGAAATCACTTAAGACCAAAAGATAAACCAATCATTAATATTTATTTTATAACTACCACATATGAAAAGATACGTGATTTGGAATCGTAATCGGCTTGTAGATGCGTTCTCCCACACGCACACACACACACATTAATATTTTTTGGTGCAATTTTTGTTATTAATTATGTGCTCCATATATCACATTTCATTTCTTTTTTTTTCCTTTTCTTTCTCTCTTTCTTTTTCTTTATTTTTTTTTTTTTTTTTTTTTTATATAAATGTAACAAATTTTTAGGACTTTTTCTTGAAGCATAGTTATATATTCTGCTTTGAGAAAATTATAAGTTCTAAAAATTTCTCTTAAGTTAAGAAATAAATTTTTTGAATTTGTAGATTATTTTTTTTGAGAATGCTATAAATCAGCTACAAGCATTTAATCCAACGAATTATTATTGTGTGGAAATTATTGTGTTCAGAAAATATGAAATATTTATATACAATTTTTGTAAATTTTTTTAAAATATTCTTTTTTTTATGCCATTTTCTTGTGATGATGAAATTTCGATGGGTGTTAAGTTCATAAATTCTTTATTTGGTAAAAAATATAACTGCTCTATTACGAAAAACATTTTCGTAAATTTTACAGAATTGAAAAATTAATCTTATTACCCTTAGATAACCAATTTGAACGAATTTAAAAAACATTTTTTAGAATTTCAAAAAGACAATCTACTAATAAATAATTCATCTCAGTTAACACACGTTAAATTATAAAAATATTTCAACTAATTTTAACCTTAAAAATCATTTCAACCTTAACGTGAACTCTTTAAATTCTGTTTTTTAAAATAAATGTTTCCTTGTAATGTTATTTTTATAATAATCATTTTACACTTTACAAATATTAAAATATTTGTTGCAGAATTATAAATCTATAAAAATTAAGATTTTTTTATAAATATATGGACACATTAAAATCATTTTTAAGTTTTCCTAAAGAATAGGAGTCACAAAAACAGAAGAGTTTGAGCAAAAAAACAGTTTTCTTGTACAAAGAAACAGAAAAATTCCTAACTTTTCACTTTGTGATAAATTCATTTATGAAATTCATTGTTAAGCACTTCAATCATAGCATTTAACTATTGTTTATTCAAGAAAAATGTAAAAACATTAAAAAATAACATTATGTTCTTTTGTGTGATATTTTCTAAAATATTTTGTTGGTGTAAAGAGAGAGAGAGTTTAAGCAACTTTTTAAATTCATAATTTCTAAATTCAAGATGTGGGAAAAATTGATAAACTTATTAATCAATATATAAATGAAAATCAAAATGAATATAATAGGGATTAGTTTATGCCAAATTAAGCAGTTATCTTTTTTATAGATAAATTCACTAGATATAATTTAGCAAATTTTTTCCCAAGTAATATTAATGTAATATAATTTTCCCAAGTAATGTTAAATATGATAGAAAAACTTTCAAAGTTTATGTCAAAATACCACCTGTGGTTAATGTTGAGTTTCTCATTTTAATTTTGGTAAATCTCGGCAATATTTATAGGTTGATTTCTTTTGCTAGCACATAAAAATTGTGAGTTTCTTAGAATTTTCTTCTGAAACCTCACCAAACTGAGCAGATATTAAAGTGTAGTTACCAAAATTCAAATGTCAAAATTAATGGTTTTCAATTTTATATGTATTTCATTAACCGCACTTTGAAATAAGTACCGAATTTTTAATACATTAAATTTTAGACCATTTTTTCTTTTAAACCCTAAAGTATATTAATTTAATTATAAGAAAATGTTTTGCACGGGAATAAATACGCAAATGAAATTTATATTTCAGTTTGATGTTACCTTAAACTAGTTGGTAAGTTTATTATCTTAAGCAAACAGTAAGAACGCGGTTTTCAATTTATTTTAATTAGAAATCTTGGTTAAAAAGGTAAAATGTAATAAAAGGGCTAAAATTGGCATTTGTTGACAGAAGTCCTCTTTTCGACAGAATGTCATCTTATTCCTCTGTTTATGGGTCATAATTATAGTCTCTAAATCCATTTCTAGCTAACAATTGAATAAGTAATAAATTGGTCTTAATTGAATAACTAATAATTGGTGTAATGGGTTTCATTCCCCCTAAGGTTCAATGTTTGTTGTGTTTCAGAATTCTTTTTAAATTATTGATCCTGGACTAATTAATGACCATTTGCAAGAAATGATTTTGAATGTGGTCATTGATTGTTGAATGGCAACTAAATCAAGCCTATGATTATTGGGGCATTCTTAGGATGTATCCAAGGTCATTCCGAACAGCATATCTTGTTCTTTTACTGTTATATATACGCATTGAATAATTACATTAATTTGTATTTGGCATTTAACTTGTGTATGTTGACTGAGAGATACAATTTTATGGTCACTGTGTGACAGTGACGATTGACCGTCACTGTCACAAGAATGGTTAAGTCCGTATGTTTTTGAAATAACGTATACAAATAATAACTAATAAGTAATGTTTGGTATCTGATAGGATTCCAGTTTCCTATTTCAACCAATTAAACAATGACTAAAAACAACCAATCAACTTGAATTTTTGAACTATAATCAAGTGATGAGATTAAGATCTGCGCTGTCTTTGTCTTCTGCATACCACGCTACACAAGAGAGAAGAGACAATGGTTTTTATATATCTTTTCCAAGGTGTATAGATTCTTTTACCATGATTTTTGGGTTGGGTGAGGTGTTAAATCTGCTTTATATCGAATATGAGAATGAGGTCTTTGCAGAAACTTTTATCTCGATTCCATATATAAATAATTTACGAAGAGCACAATAATTTGAAGATATCAATTTCACAGTTTTAATATATTTCAATTTTTCCTTAATTTATATTTTGATTGCTCACTTTATAAAATGCTTTTTTCTAAAATGGAATGAATAAATTGTTTGACATTTGCGGTCATAATGTAATTTTCCATTAATTTTTCAAAACTTCTATGGGAAGAAAAAATAAATAAACTAGGTTTGCTCATTAATAATGAATAGATCCATTATCAGTTACATTAAGTAATACTAGAATAATTTTTTCTTAGTTCTAACATTTTTTTTAATAAACACATAACCGTAAAATTCATTTAGCATAACAATTGTAAATTTTGCTAATAAATGTGATCATTTGTAGTAAAATGTTTTATTCAAAAAAAAACTGTATTTTTAATTAATAAATTATGTGTATATTTTTCTTACTTTTATTGAAATTTTTTTAACTTTATATAAAAAAATAATAAAACCCTTAGAATTTTCCAATATTTTATATAAAAGATCTGTAGATTTTTGGGTTTAATTTGTGGATTTGAAAAAAAAAATTAAGAGAGATACTTCACTTTATTTAAAATAATATTTTGTGAGAAATTTCAAGGCGTCATTTAAAATTAAATTTTTTTCACGTTGAGTAACTTATGTAAGCTATTTAAGAGAAATAATTAAAATTTATTATTATAAATGTGGTCCAAACGATAGCGTTTTAACTATTTATATGTAAAATTTCATATTTCATTATATTTTAGAAATTTTTAATCTCACAATAGTAATTAGATTGTCAATTAAACTATAAAACATCCTTAACTTGCTTATAAAAAATATAATATAAATTTTTCCATAAGTTTTTGCAAATTCTACCTACACAAATAAAGTAGCAGAACTGAATTGTTAACAAAATAGATTTATATAATTTTATTATATATTAATAAAATAATAGTAAAAATAATCTTAATAAGATAAATGTTTAAAAAAAGATTAAAGTAATCAATAATTATCTCATTTAATCAAAGATTATTTAATTAAAGTAATTAATGATTATTTCTATATTATGAATACGCTTTGCAAAATTCAATTATGGATTTTCAGTTCCCTATAGAAAGAATCTAGTTTCAAAGTTTTAATATATTTTAACACTAAATACAGATAAATAGAAATTATTTTCGATTTCACAGTATAAGAGCTTTCAAAATAATATAATAAATACATCAAGGTGGAAAATACTCAATAAAGTAACTCTAAGAATTTCAAATAACAAACCAATAAAATTGTCAAATTACTAGAAAAGAATTTAAAGAGATATGGGAATTGAAGTCAAAATAAAAATGCACCATAACAACGGCGATATGCCTGTTTCTCTAGCATCAGATAACAAAACGATAATCAATCCAAAATAAATTGAATGAAAAAAAAAATACTTCATATATCTTTACATCGGATAGAAATGCCAAATGTCTTTGGGTACACCATTACAACGAGTAAAATCTGGATTTTCTTGGTACTCTAGAGTAAATTACTGGTTTAGAATCTTTGTTCTAGAGGTTAAAATCTCTCACTGCTTGGGATAAAAATCGCACAAGCATAATCTAATTTATTCCAGGTTCAGAAGATTGCGATATCAACTACTATGCTATTCATACTATTATATTGAAAACAAAACCAAATCGAGTAAATACAATAACATCTCGGTTAGAAAATTACAACCGAGTTGGGTAAATATCTTTTCATTTCATATGTTTGGATAGGTAAACGGGGGTGGGCGAGTGTATGAACGTATTTGACATGATGAAAAACTTCGCTTTAATCTTCGGAAAATTCTGCAAGAAGTGCTTTAGGCTTATCAAAAATATTGACGCACTTTAAAAGATATTTTAAGAATGCAATGGGTTGGGAATCCTCTCCTGGTATGATTTTCTTACCTATCTCTATTGTGGTCTAAATTTAATTTCAATAGAACTGTTTTGAATTTAAATTGAGCTGTATCATTCTATCGCTCTCTCTCGCCTCTGCAAATCTTATTTTTTATTCATCTAAAGCCGTGGTGCTTCTCTTTTAAATTTGGAAAGGTATCATCTGATTTTACTCTTGCGTCAATTACCTTAATGTTTGGATTCCGGAGGTAGGAATAAAAGATGCCATCTCGAGAAAAGAGCTGGGGATCATTTTTGTTTTCATATCTTCTTATTTAAGTAACCGAAGAGGAGTCTGACTGTCAAAACGCATTTTCGGAGCTTTGATTTCCCACAGGGGGGAGGTGCTCACTGGTAAATTTTCCACCAAATAAGTTGATTGCCGTTTGAGTGTTCTACGTCAAAAATTGTCGACTTAGTGTCACAGTTTTCCAATTTTAGAAAGTATCTTTAAATCACAGAATCATAGCTTTTCCCAAATCAAAATTCGAGCATAGAAGATAAAATTCTTTCCGAATCTGTTTTACCTAATGATTTTATATTTGAGTGATAAAATGCACAATCTTTTTTTATTTACAAATATCAAAATTTGTTTTATACGCAAATAATTCACATGGATGATTTAGATTTAAATACATGGATATATTATAAGAAAACGATGTGGGTATTTGATTTTAAATTGAGATTTTATATTTATTTGCTGGAATTTTGAATTTAAATTTATATTAAATTTTTCGATGACTGGAAAATATTTACAGTAGTAAAATTTTTTTTCCAATAAAAATTCTTTCAAATGAGAAAAGAATTTTTCAATAAAATGAAATGAATTTCTTGTTGAAATTTCTGTTTTCGTTGTTTATCATAAAAACTAATTTTTATTGAGAAATTATAGGTTTTTACAAAAGCTTAGGCAGAGAGAATTTCTGTTATTGTCAGTTATGTTGTCACTTCTTTATTATTTTTTTTCAACGCTATCATGTATGGTACTCATAACTTTTTTTTATCCGCGAAGATAATAGAAGCTAGAGCCTTTTTCACTCATTATTATTCATATATTCTCCATTAGTTAACTAATAGTTAGATGATACGTGGTTCACGAAATAATATTTCTAAAACAGAAATATTCTGATTTTTGCAAGAACTTATACCACTCGTGATTGGGCAGAGTTTTAACTTTCCTTCCATTAAGCATAAGTGTGAATTTCGTCTTAAAATAAAGAATGTTAATTAATGCTGAATATCTCATAATACCATCTAAAATTTTTACATACGAATTAATCCACGACTGCTGAAAACAAAACAGCTTTCCTTGCAGCTGTTGGCCAATGACACAAAACACAACTCTCGACACAATAACATCATTTGAATACCATTTATTGGATTAGATGTAAATCTACAAGAATGACCAAATATTTGTTTCTTATAATAATGGATTTAAATGGATAACACAAATAGATTCTTTGATCACTTGATAATATTATTAAAATAGAAACCAATTAAGCTTTCTACCATTCAGTAAATCATCAAGTTGATGCTTACGTTCGTAGTATTGAGAGCAATGTTACGACTTACATTATTTACATTCATAGAAAGACACTGATTAATTACTGTTGAAGCATTATTTGTCATTACAAAGGAAATTAAGTATAATTATATGCAAGTATTTGTATATAAGTATTATAAATACTACACATCCTCAATTACAGTTCATAACAATATAGTTCCTTGGTGTTTAAATAAAATTATTGCAATATGCATCTGATTTCTCATGAAAAAAAAATTCAAACTGTGTATCTGAGAGAACTTTATTTTGTAACAAAATTCTTTTAACGGTAAAGACATATGCTATAAAGATTCACTAAGTATTGTTACATTTTGAGAAAGTAACAAACCGGATTACCTGATTTGTTAAGAATAACAAAATTAATTCATGCAAATCAATATTTAATGAGTGAAAAAAACAGTGTTTCACTAATTTGATAAATAATTTCTTTAAAAAACATATTATTCCATTTGTAAAAAATTTATTTTTGATGTAGTTTCGGCTTTGTATGAAATTGTATTTTTTATGGTTAGTTACAGCTTTAAATCTAAAAGTTACATCATTTGTTAAAAATTTATTAAATTTTTTTGTTTATGAACAAGAAATTTACTCATCTTCGTTGAATCACGAAGTAAAAAGAGATTTAATTTCTTGTTAAGAAAGAGAATCGTATAAATCACTATAGATCTTTCTGGAATTTAGAAATTTCGCTTCTGATAATTTTAACATCCTTTCAAATTGTTTATTTGTAAAATTAAATTAATTGGTCACAAAGAATTATAATTGATTAGTTTTTCTTGAAAATTCTTTAGATTAAATAATTAAAATGCATAAACTTGTTATTAAAACTATTTTTAATAATTTCTACACAATGTACGCTTATCTGGTATGTTGTTTGCCGATATCTATAGAGGTTTAGTATGCATACTTTGGGTTAAGTTTATTCATACATTATAGAAAAACAATAGAATTAGGCTTTATTTTTTACAAATACAATGAAAATGCTTCTAATTTCTCCTTAATTAATTTAAAAATAGATGAACGATCATTCCATAAGAATCTGTGTTTAACATGTCCCCAAAATCCTGATACAATCACTTGTTGTTTGGAGATTTATTAGAAAAAGTCCCCTCATAAGTATTGTAGTTACGTGATGTTTAGAATTTTAAATATTCTAAATACTAAGTATAAAACTATTTCTTTTCAAACATCTAGAAAAGTATTTTCTTTCTATTCATTTATCAAGACCAAAATAAATGCTTGGTCATTTTACATATAAATATTGATTACTAGTATTATCAAATTAATTTGCTTGAAAGTAGGAAAAGTCCATTTAAAATTCTGGCCTTGTTAAAATGATTCGAAAGGGAGGACAAAAAAAAATCTCTAGTGGAAAATAATTCACTGCATCGACGTTCTATTTGGGAAGGTAAAGGGTATTTTTTAATGCCACATCACCATTAATTGACACTTAATTCCTATGTCACGGGAGAACTCACTAACGAAGCAGAAAAATCCACCATTCATTCCCAAAGAACTTTCTCTTCCTAGAAGAATGAAGTTAACTACGTCTTCTCATTAATTCGACGAACTATTTATGTTCTCAGAATTTTTTTTTCCCAGCCTTCCCAACTCTCAGTCTTTGTACCCCTGACGTCCTTTCGAATGCTATCAGAAGGTGGAAGATTAACTGAGGTAACCAAATCTTCTATCCTTCTAATCTCTAATTGCTGTGCAGGTTTTCTCCGGGAAAAGGTACCTAAAGAATTATGCAGGAGGGCACATAACCCACCCGAAAAAGAAAATGCCCGCACATTCCATCGGCCAAATTACCCAGTTTCGGGGTGGGCGGCATTAATTGGGGGTGGCGGGCTGTGGGCGCCCCATTCCATCCCTGATGGATGGCTCCCAGGGATCACATGCGGGAGGACGGGACGCTAGATTTAGTGTCCCAAAGAGCTCCTAACCCTGATCCGTCCCGTTTTGTGCAGGAGATAACCCGTAACTTCGGAGGCCCCCCTCTTTATTAACTGACTTTGCCCGGGTAAAACCGTAACTATGTGTATCTGTTGTGTTTTGAAGAGTTAGTGCTCCTGGCCTGTGTATGTGTGTGTGAATGTCGTTCCTTAGTTAAGTGCCGGGGAATGTTTGTCAGAAGAGCGGCCACCATGCTAATTACGGGGCTCAATATACGAGGCGATGTTTAAAGGATTTCCCTCTTTTGTGGTAGAAGAGGGAAGATTTGCAAATTGCGCTCCCCATCTCCCTTCACTTAAGGGGAAGAAAATAGGAGATACTCATAGAAAATAAATATGCTTTATTTAGTCATGTAAATTTTTGGCTAAATAAATTCTGACTTAAATAAGGAAATCATAAATTATTTCAAGTAATTTTTCTAAATAACTAAAAATCAAATTATTTTTAAAATAAAATGATACGAATATAATTTTGTTTTCTAAAAGCCTACACTTATGTCAAATATTATTTAAACTTTTCAAAATAATACAAAATTTTATTATCTGATGAAAAAAAAATTTGAAGTTAAATGAAACATTTAAATTTTAATATTATATATATGATATTTGAATATTTTTTATCACATAAAGTTTTTAATAAATTAATTTTATCTTTAAGAATGAAAATAATCACAGTTTGGTTTATTCAATTACGAAACACAAAAATTATTACTTAATAATATATAACAGTTGAATGACTTATAAAATATGTAGATTCAGTACATTAAGCATCAGAAGCTCAAGAGAAGCATTTGAAGTGTTCGAAATTATTTATAATTTATGATAATCTTTACTAGTTGAATAATTAAAATATCCCCAACATAACAAACTTTAAGCAAATATTTTTTATTATTTTATATTTAAGTACGGTATTCCATTTTTTCTTGGAATTATGACAAAAATTATTGCGATTAAAATTTTCTTTCAAGACCTATTCTTGAAATAAAGTAATAATAGATTAAACGGCAAATAACGAAAATTGAAACAGTTTTTTTTTTAAAAAAATATTTTATGCATTTTATACATCGCAATATTAAATTAACTTTTTAAAATCAAAACAGCCATCAAAGTTATCTTTAGAAATGTTAAAAATTCTTAAACTAAAATAAAATTTGCAATAAATAAGTTTAAAACTAAAACATGTTCAACAAAAGCTTGATTATACAACATTGATGAATTTATTTTTCTGTTTATTTCTATTATATCAAACACCCTACATATAATAATTAATAAATAATCAAAGATACATATATTATGAGTAACAATTTTTAAACATATACATTTTTAACATATACATTTTTAAACATATATTATTTGAAGATAACTGTACCGTAGACTAACGAAGAATAACAATTTTATATAGAAGTTTGTTTTACTTTTAGTATAATTTTGATGTAAAAACACAAAATGAATTTCTGATCATGTTTAACTAGTTTTTTTATTATTACATAATTAAATTAAAAATAAAAAAAATCTGTGATATATTGTTTTATTTATTCTCTTTATTCAGAGTAAAAGCTAATATTGTGATACAAAAATTCAAGTTTCTTCATACGTTAAATTTGAAAGCTGTCTTAAAAAGCAATGGATGAAGAAATCATAGAAAGAAATTTCTGATTTTACCAATAGCAGACAGTCTACAGTATTTTAAAACATAAAATAGCTTGTATACTGAAAAAAAAAATGAAATAACCATTTACATTTGAATATACTTTATTATTTGACGTGTAAATATTTTAAATTCAAGCCAGAAAATTGATATCCCAAATCCCTTTAATTATTCAAATTGCGTAAATTAAATAATACGTAAAAAGTTAAGAAAGACAAAAATAAATATGTTTTTTGTAACAAAATAAAATTTTTAATCTACCAAATGACAGGAATTAACTTGGATTTTCAATGTTAAAAATCAGTTTTGAATAATTCCAACGATGTAACTATAGCTTTGAATTGAACATAAATGAACAATGATTATTTGAATAAAAATTGCCAATTTCGTATCAAAGATTTCATTAAAAATAATAAACTTGGAGACAGTAAAATATTTATAGAAATATCTACATTTAATTGTCACAAAACTTTTCATTAATATGTTGAAGTTGTTACTTAAAAACACGTTTACACATTTTTGAGAAAATGAAAAAGAGAGATACTGATTTAGCATACTCACTGCCACTATTCTAGCCATTGCAACCAACATGAATTGATACGAGATCACATTAAAATAAAATATAAATTTACAATACCAAATATTAAAAAATAAAATAAATTTTTATTTAATGATATATTTATGATTGAATCTTAATGCGTAAATAATTGAGCTTAAATGATATACGAATGATTTTGTAAGCCACTGTCAGGTAAATTTTACTTAAAATTTTGAGTTTAAAACAAATTAAATCAAAAAATTTGTAAGCTATTTTTTCGATTTTTAATTTGATAAAAATTATAGATATCATTAAGAATTTCTTTTTGTAAGTTGGAATTTAAAGTGCTTTAATTATTAATATCTTGAAGGAAATAAAATTTTTATTCGAATTACTCTTCGAAACTGGATTGTTTTCTTAATTGTTGGATTGAAAAGTCTTATTTCTAAATGTGGCAGAAAAAATTAACAATATGAGACTCCAGGAAACGTGTGTGTTAACCAAATGCAGCGACTAATTTTCCTTAAATGAAATAAGATTATATATAAGATAACATACAAATCCTAAAATCAGACTAGCGTTGCGTTGACTTTTATTTTGTTAGATGACCAAAGATGGATGCCGAATGTGTGTAGTCCTGTAGTTGAAATTCCTTCCGAGTAGGGGGATCTACCTCAAGATGAGAAAGATTTCTAGGAGCGAGAAGGAAAGGGAAGAAGTCTGGCAACTTGCGGTTTTGACATTTTCCTGTCCCGAGTCCTGTATTTAACGCGGTGGAAAATATCCGAAATTAATCTTCGTTTGGAAAGCACGTTTAATTTGCGTTTGTCACCGGTTTCCCGGAGATACTGACGATGACGGTAATGACATACCGGAGAAGAGGAACGGGGCAAACTGGGCTTAAAGTTACTCATGAAGAAAATCTACACGAGTGAAGGAATTGACGGCAGACAAATATCCCTCCCCCTCCGTCTTTCTTACAGGGGAATGTCGTCGGCCCGATGTCGGCCCACACCGTTTCGCTGACAGCGGTTGCGGCCACATTCACTTCCAAATGTTTGATTTTAAAAGATTGCTCAATCTTTTGGTGTGCCGGGCCCAACCTGGTCCACGCCATCCTTTTCCACGAGTGGAGTTATGTTGTTGAAACGAAACTTGCCTGGAACTCTTTTGTCGAAGTCAGGATGCGACGTATCATTCAGAAAAGGAATTTATGCTGCCATAAAACTCAACTCACTGGAAAAGGATGAGAATACTTTGCAATACATTTGAAATACCTAAAAGTGAAAGTCTGTCATTTGCCTTTTGGAAAAGATGAGACGGAAAAGATTTATTTGGTTTGTTCTCTACATTTTAGTGTACAGCAGAAATTCCTCTTAATCAAGAAAAAAACTAAGAATGTATAACAAAATACTTATAAACTTATTTTAATTAAAATTTTTAAATAACGCAAAAGCTTTTTCTATATGAGAGTTTCAAATTTTAATACTATCATAATTTATGTATATATTAGTACTTTAATATTATTAACTTCTGAATACTTACAAATATTTCCCACAGTTTACAATTTTAAAAATAAAGCCTTATAATTTAATTTAAAGTGTTGGATATAAATATCATTATCGAATATAAAATATCTCTTCAAAGAGGGATTTAAAATTTTCAATGAAGAAAGCTGTATCAAAATCAATTAAAAAGTTAAAAAATAAGTTTAAATATATAGGTAAGAAATGACTTTAAAATAATTTATTTTTTCAAGTAAATTAAAATGATTGGAAAGCTTTAAGAATATAACTGAAATTTTTAACATAAGTATTTAAATTTGTTTTCATATAAAACATATATACATTTTTTGTTTTTGTTACTTTTTCTTAATTTTCCTTTATGCATTACCAACTTTTTAGGCTTATAATTCTTAAGACATAACTTCAGATCCTCTTCTAAGCAAGCGGCATTTCCCCAGAGTTCTAGGCTATTCATATATTTCATAGATACATGAATAAATCAAAATGTTTTTAAAAAATAAAAATGTTTGTTTTAAATTTTTAACGGATTTGTTGTTGTTTTTGTTACTTATCTCAGGTTATCTAACCATAACCCTCATAAAACCAAAAATATCTAAAATGTCTAAAAAAATGATAGATTCTGAAGGACATCTTTTTTCAAATTTAATCAGGTTAAGATATGTCCAGGGGAGGCTATATTGACGGGACACCAAGGACAGTCTGGAAATGTTCTCTGCCCCTGCTGAAAAGTGATTCCTCTCGTGTGCCCACTCAGGTAGCGGGAAAAGGCAGTTTGATAAGATCTTGGATTAAGTTTGAAGGTTTCACCCGGTCTTTTTGCGAAGTACCATGGATGGTTGGGAGGAATTTTCAAAAGCTTATTAAATTCTGTTTTTGCCTGGGAAGAAATCTCACTAGATGTGACCTCTCCACCTGGTTTACCATCCTCTGACGCCAATATGGCCAAGAAATCCGCTCTTTCATCCCCCTCTACTCCCACGTGTGAAGGGATCCATTGGAAATGCACTGTGTGTTCGGGGGATAGTCTCTCAAGAAGATTTAGTATGTCCAGGCTAGTTTGATCTCCAACAGTACTCCAATTTAAAAGATCCTGGATTGAAGCACGACTGTGTGTCAATATTAAGATAACTCCTAATTGATCCTCTGCCTCTTCTGCATACTGTAAACCTCTTTTAATGGCAATTACCACTGATCTAAACATGGAACAATTATCTGTGTTTCTTATTTTAAATTCTAGATCTCCGAAGACTGTGTTTATGTACACCCCACTGCCAGAGACTCCTCCCACACCTTTTCTACCATCTGTGTAAATTTTCAAAGAACATGGAGGGATATTATGGATTGTTTCGAGTGCCAGTTGCTTAAGGAGAGCCGGAATTTCTGAGTTTTTTGTCACAGCTGTTAGGAGCTCCTCATGGAAATATATTCCATCAAATTCTAAACCAGCTCCCAGTGGTATTAATGAGTGGCCCTCTACATTCGTAAAAGGGAGATTTTGCGCCCTTGCATCGGAAAAGGAGCTGTGTTTCTTTAGACGTTGGTTTCTGGTTCAATCTAGGAGGTAGCTGGAAGTTCTGTGCTGCTCGTTATAGCTAATAAGCTTGTTATAATATTCTGTAAGGCACAGAATTCTTCTCTGAGGAAAAGGCGGCAAATTACTTTCATAATTCACAATTTCATTTGGACAACTATGATGTAGCCCTGTGATGACTCTAGCGGCGCTGTGCTGCACCCTCTCAAGCTTATCCAGACTGATCTTGGAAGTACAGGAATAGATAGGGAAACCATACTCTAGAATTGGTCTAACAAGAGAGATGTATGTAGTGCGAAGTGTAGTAGCTTCTGCTCCCCAATCTCTACCTGATATAAATTTGAGAATATCCAGCCTTTTTCTAGCCTTCAGCACTTGCCCTTCAATATGTTTATTACTTGTAATTTCCTGATCTAGGATATAACTAAGGTATTTGACATTTTATTATAGCTCAATTGAGTTCCATTCATTAAGATTCGATGATGATAATTGAAAAGATGTCTGTAGGTTGTAAAGAAAGTAGAAACTGATTTTCAAGCATTAAAAATCAATTTATGTTGTTCAGCAAAGGTGTAAGCCCCGTCCATAACATTATTGAGTTTATTCTCGATGTCTTCAGTGTCTGAGCTTGAGTTGTAGATGATGATATCATCCGTAAATATACTTTACAATATTTGATAATTTCTTTTTCGATGCCAGAGATATATAAGGAAAACAATACTGGACTCAAGACTGACCCCTGAAGAAATCCTTGTTTTATTCCAAAAGGATCCAAGAGGGTGTTATTGTACTTAACTCTAACTGATCTATACCACAGAAAATCGGATATCCACGAGAGTACCTTGCCCTTAATGTCAAATGTGTCGTGCAGTTTGACAATCATTATTTTGCACCATACTCTGTCAAAGGCCCTAGACAGGTCCAATAGGGCAGCTGCGGTGCGATTGGTGGGCTTCATGTTTTGTGCATCCCGAATATTTTGACAAACAAGCAAGATTTAGTCAATAGTGCTATGCCACTTCTATATCCATACTGCTCTCTCGCAATCAAGTTACTGGTATCTAGATATTGTCTTAATCTGGCAAGGATTAGCCTCTAAATGAGTTTACACACAAACGAGGTAAGAGCAATTGGTCTGAAGCTCCCAGGAGCGCTATTCTCTTTACAAGGCTTTAAGATAGGCACAATGGTTGCTCTTTTCCATTCTCTAGGGAGATGTCCAAGATTCCATGAAAGATTGAAAATATTCAAAAGTCTCTGCAGTCCATGAGATCCCAAATGGGCAATTATGAAGCCCTGGATGCCATCTAAGCCAGGAGTATTACGGAGGTTCATAGCTCTCAAAGTCAAATGCAGTTCTTTCGGAGAAAAATTTCTAATAAATATGGATCTACCAGAATTAGAAGTGCGGCATTTATGGATATATATTTTAGATTTATTTTTAATAGCAACATCATTAGTTAAACTCTAGGTTTCTCATATTTTTATAGAACTCTCCCAACAATTCTGCAGCCTCCTTACCATCTTGTGTGACCGCGCCATCGGATAGTAAAACAGAATTGCATGACATGTTTTATGGGCGATTAAAACTAAGTGTCTGTGCCAGTCGCCAAAGTTTGGAGTTTGGTGTTCTAGCATTGATGTTATTACAAATATTTGTCCATGCATTCCTTTTAAGATTAATGTATGTCTGCTTAATGGTTGAGTTTACTTTATTTACCTCAACTTTATCCGTTGGATCAAAAGTTTGGGAAAGCTTCTTGTGCAAATCATTTCTCTTAAGGGTGAGGACTCTCATCTCGGGGTTCCTATGTTAGAAAAAAAATGTCAGACTTTTAAAATTTTCTCTAGGGATTGATTGATGGGAAACATGGATGATAGCTTACTTAAAATTACTCCATTCCTGTTCTTAGTTGTCTGTAAGAGCCTTTCGTTCAATAGTATTCTCAACAAGTTGTCTAAACTGATCCCAATGTGCATTCTTAAAGTTCCAGAAATTCTTGCTAGTAGTCATAGTTTTTCTGTTAATCTGTACTTGGATAAGGATGGGTAGATGATCGCTTCCAATGCTATCGAGAATTTTCTATTTGCAGTGTGAGTGGAGTTCAGGGCTAACAAGAGAAACGTCCAAGGCGTCTGATGTCTAATAGCCAAAGGACGTATGTGTTGGAGATTCATCGCTTAAAAAGATAAGAGCCTTATCATCGGCAGCGCTCAATAGATCACTGCCTCTAACATTATTTGTGGAGCTGCCCCAAATCTGATATTGGCATTGAGGTCACCTAGGGCTATGGAGATTTTGTCAATGCAGTTAAATAATTCTGCAGGGAGTTGACCTTGGTTAGGAGGGTGATATAGATTAAAGATGTCAATCACCTTTCTTCTCCAATTAATGGATATGCCCTGCTTTTCCAAATAAGAGCCTCCAGTAGGTAAGTGCTTACTCCGAAAGTTAACATTTCTGATTAGTAAGGCCAGGCTTCCTTCCCCACGATCGGGTCTCCGTCCGGTAAATACTGAAATTCTTTATTTTAAGTTTAGTGTGATCACTAAGTTTGGTTTCCTGCAAGGCAATAATTTGGGCACCATGTTTGTCAGCCACTTCAATTAATTGATCCAGCTTGGTTCTCATTGCTGGGGTGGATAAACCGTTTAAATTGCTCTGGAGGATCTTAAGTGAGCAGTAATGCGGGATTGGAGACTATAGTTTACTTGTGACAATCGAGGTCCTCTGCCTAAACCAAGGCCGCACCCTTGATTTACCTGCGTGACGGGTGATGCAGTATCAGTAATATTTGTGGAAGTTTCATGGTAAAGAGTAAGTGAGCATCTTCAAGGACCCGAAGGTCTGGGGCACCTGAGGTTGAAGTATGACTTAGCCCCCAAAAGCCAGCCACTCCTAACACGAAGAACAGACGCTGTAGTAGCCGCTCACTCTGAGATAGACGCTGCATGCTAGTTTTAGTCCACTCCGGGTATTTCATTTCCCCGGTACCACCCATATCCGGGAAGCATCCCCCTATCCGCCACCTGGAGAGGCGCCCGATGGTGAACTATCAACCACACACGTGTTTAACGGATTTAAATTCAATTAATAAATTAAAATAATTGTAATAATTATACCATATTCATGTTAATAATAATTTTCAATCAGTAGCTGAAGAATGACAAATTCAACAAAATAATTTAAAACTTTACATATGAGTGTATTAAAATGAGAATTCTGGAATTTGTATTATAAAAAATTAAATTTTGTAACTTCGAATGAGCATATAATTACTTTATGTAAATAAAATTGAAAATATATATAGTTGTATATTAATTTTTCAAAATTTTTACAAATGGTTTATTAGTTTTCACTTTCCTTATGTAGAGCAATATATTTTTTACTTAAAATTAAAACAGGAGTTATGCTTTATCACTATAAATGAAAAGCACAATTTGTTTTATTTAATAATTCTAATTATCTACTTTATAAATTGTAATAACACTTATTTTATTAGCAAAACATGTAAAACATGGAGAAAAACGAAAATATTTTTTTCATTAAAATCTTAAATGAAAACAAGTAATATATATAAAACAATGAAGTCCGAAAATTAACTTAAGTTCCTCAAATACAAAGTGATTATTCAGTTACCAGGGAAAATAAAGGAATAATGTCTTACTGAAATGCGATCGTGCAACATTTTAATATGAGAGTAAGATTATAACTTAATAAATTTTCAAGCAACATAGAAGCCTAGCATTTTAATTCTTGTTTATATCTGTTAAAATTTTAAAATCCCTTTTATCAAAATTATTTAGTTAACATTTTTGATCAAATTAAAAAATAAAAGTAGAACTATAATGATATTAGAAACAATTCTTCTAAAACAAGGATTTAAAGAAAATTTATTGATATCTAAAAGGAAAACATAATTTATGTAACAACGAAGGTCAAAAACTATATAACAAGAAATTTTTTATTGTAAATCAATTATTCAACTATCAATGAAAATCGTTGAGTTATTCGAAACTGAAATGCGACCATGTAACGTTTTAATACGAAAAATGAAAAATATGAGTTTGTAGCAACTCATATTATTATTATTTTAATATTTGCCACTATTTTAAATTTTAAAAAATCTCTTAATGAAAGCATTTAATTTAAATTTTTGCATCAAAATAAAAAGTAGAAGCAGAATATCTAGGTCGTGATTGTTGTGAGTTAAAAAACAAATTTGTTTTTCATTTGAAGTTTAATCTTCAATTGAAGATGACAAATCGGCAGCCAAACTTGGCTGAATAAATCCTGATTTGTGCCATCTGGGAAACATCGTCTGAATTATGATAAAAGTAATGAGAGTTAATGCGAATCTGCAGCAGTCATCCCCTATTCTTCCTCCTTTTTTTCCTCTTTGGTTTCTTCATTGTTAATGAAGGATCAGGGTGCCATGGATAATCCATTAATTACTAACTAGCGGTCTCCTGTCACTGTCACCTGTTTCGTCATTTCATCCATGGACGAGTGATTTTTCCGCGAAACTGTTGTGTGTGATGGGAGACAAAAGATGGGACACACGATGATGAGCACCAACTTCTGCTGATGCGGAAAGAGCCAAGATGCTAAAGTAGCTGAGGGAATTGTTTCTTTCTGCGTCGTCGTTAGAAAGTGGAATCTTGCACGCTAAACACTTTTCCAGGATACTTAGGCGCATGTTTAGTGAGTTGGGATTTTAAGTTTTTTTTCCTTCTCATATTTATTACCTAAATGGGAAGCATCTTAGATAAATTTGATCGAAGCATCTGGGGCAAATGTTTGTCACGGAAATAAACTTTGCTTTAATAAAATGCTGTCAACGAGTTATGTACCAACATGTTATGGAGTGTTCATTCATTCATGGAATGTTCAAATAATCTTAACAAGAAAAATATCATAATTTCAGCTGGGTTTTGTACATCTCATCTCTTTTACTTTTCCCCCCTTTTTTTTAATATTCTCGTATTAGTGAAAATCATTTATTTTTATTTTCAGAAAACTCACAATTTATTCTTAATTTATGACAAACAAACTATACAAAAGCTGAAAAAGTGTTTTCTAACTTAAAATCTTAAATCTCTAAAGTCAAATTTTGTTGATAATGAAGTAACGTATGCATATAGAATTTATCTTTGATGGTATTCTGGCTTAAGTTTTGACTATCCGATAATCAAAACTTAAAACAGTTTTGATAGGAAATGTTTTATCCTAATAAATATAAAAATTCAAAACTGTTTTCTCTATTAAATGCCATTGACCATATGATAGATTGATTTAAATCCTTGATACTCTTGTAGTATAACCGCATCATTATTTAAGATTATATTTTTTAGGATGATATTTTGGTGGTAAGATATCAAATCATTCCTTTTTATTTGTTATAACTAATAAACACAACACAGTCAAACCTATATTTGTCTATAAAAAGGACCACATAAATAAAATTTCGTGAGAAATATTTAGGATTTTCATAAATATTCATGTTGGATAATTTTTTACAATATATTAGGAAAAAATTATGGTAATGGAACATAAAAAGGTTATATTTAGAAAATTTGCCAAAAATTTACGAAATAGTGAGAGAGCTTTCAAGCAAAATAAATAATTAAATTGCACATGAAAGCATTTAAAGAATTTAATTTCTAATTTTATACAAGAAAAATTTATACAAGAAATAAACTGTTGAGAAAAAGCCTGCATAACAAGATGTATATTTGTAAATAAAAAAATGTCTAATTTATTTTGTTTTGATACAGATAAATAAACTAATCTTGAGAATTTGATGTATTATTTATATATATATATATAGTAATGCATCTCCTATGATGATAAATATTTCCTATCTCATAAAAGTCTATTAAGGATGAGATTTTATGAAGATTGTATGTAAATTAAGAGGACGAGTTATCGTAAGCTTTATTTCAAATATTAAAAGTATGCAGTAGACATTTTCTCAAGTAGTGAATTTGCTGAAGTGTCATCATTTATAATATTCTATAAAGTTCTCGAAATAATTTTTGTCTATATTTTAAGAGTATATTTTGCAATACATAAGCAATTCAACCATGTTATAGACAGTCTTGAGACATAATGGATACTTTAGCAACATAAACAACACCAGCTTCTTCAAAAAATATCAAATCTTAAATAGTCTGCGAAATAGCCTCTATTTATTAATACTTTATTCACTTAAATAAGATTATTATTTTTATTAAAGATGTTTTCCATATGTATTTAACTCCTTAACTTTATTCAAATGATATTTCCGTAGTTGCTGACCAAAAGAAAAGTGATTACTTTTAACAAAACAAACACATTGTTATGCATGCACTATCATTTGTGAAATACATTACCATTTTGTGATAATTTTTCAAACCGTAATGATGAAGGTAACTGTCATGACATTCTTAAAATAATTTGGGTAGTAAAATAGGTTTTAAATTATTCTAAAATAGATGAAATAAAATTGTTTGATTTCATCTAAATAATAAATCCATTATTAAAGTATACAAATATATTTTTTGGATCTTTTAATAGAAGGAAATTCAAATTTCTTTTTTTAAAACAAAGCTGTAGAAAAGAAATTGCTAGAGAAAGATAAATCTCATTTAAAATCCCAATCTTCAAAATCTGATAAATTCTAAAAAGCCGAAAAAATCCTGAATCAACATTATAATTTTTACAATTAAAACTTCTTTCTTTTTATTTTATTTTATTTTTTTGGCTTTGAAATCGATCTGACCATTCGGTACTTATCTTTGGTAGGCAATAATTGAGATGTGAGTTACAACATTACGGCGATGTGCTTATTAACAGGGGCAACGTATAGGGGGAGTTAGGGGGGAGGATGTGAGAAACGGGGCGCACCCCATCAAATACGATCAAAGAAAAGCCGTAACAAAGATAATTGATATTACTCCAAGGAGCCGTTAGACGGCAGCACTGAAGAACTAAATGGTAGATGCCACCCCCCTCAGGATAAAGTTAATAAGAAAACAAGTTTTATGACCTCGTGAAGGAGAGGAAGAGGTTTTCTCAAAAATTAAGACTTTAGTTTTTGGATGACTTGAAAATTATGATTACCCACACTCTTGTTGGATGTGTGCTCCGGCGAGAATGGCTCATGTCCTCTTTATCACTGAGGGGTGTTCGTTTGAATTAGGAACAGTCAAATGTTGTTAGAATATATAAGCTAATTTTCATACATTGAAATCAAAAATTTTGCGGTGATTTATGAGTTAGACATGATTGCCAATAAATGTATAGCTTTTTTGTGTTAATTTATAATAAAAAGCTTGCTTTTATAAATGTGTTATATGAATGCAAAATTGTTTGGTACTAATTATTGTTCCAAATTGTGAATAAAGATGTTCTATTGTCTTTCAGAAGCAAATGAATAAAAAAGTAGAGTGCGGTATCTTTGATAAGGATTTGAGAACAATATGATTCCTTTATTAATATCAGATTATTACTAAAGTAACATCCTAATATACCATATATATATATATATATATATATAAAGTATAACATACTCAAATTTTATCGAGCAGTAAAATTTTATATTTGTTTATTAACATTTAACATGTTAAAATTAATAGCAATTAGTGATCTATAGTATAAATTTTGTAAATTTTTATGCTGATTAAAGTAAAAAGGTTATTAATTATAATATTGTTTATAAAATATATAGTATACTGAGCTCCCAAAAAAGGCTATTTAATAATTTTATTTTTTGGAGTAACTTAGACAAAATTTCGCCTCTTTAACGACTTTAATTTCAAAATGCTATTGAGGATAAACTTTCATTTAATCATAAAAAGTAAACTGTTTTTATTAAAGATGAACATTTTAACTTCCAGAAATGTAATTTAGAACTATTGCTTGCGACTATATTGAAATAATGTTACAATGAGAAATTTTTTAACTGTTAAAGAAACATTTTGATTTGTAAGCAGTAAAAGGAACAATTTGCATGAATCAAAATGTATCAACTATATCAAAGTGCTTACTCCATATAAATTGTAATGAAATATATTTGAAATAATATATTATAACAAGACTTTAATTAATTAAAAAAATATATTAAGATTTAGGTTATGTATCTTTTCGAATTGTTTTAGGCTTTTTACGAATCTATTAATATAATAATTTATTTTGATTTTAACTTTCTTTAATATTTTTAAATTTATCTGTTTCAATTTATTCGAATTTTTATACACATTTCAAACTCTTATTTATAGGTATTAAAATGTAACTAAATATCGTAAGTCTTCTTAAAGTTATAAATTATCACTTTTAATTTTAGTAATTTAAAACAAAAACCAATTATTTATTTATGATATTTTTGATTTTAAAATAACCTCCTTTAAAAATTTGAAAAACGGCATAAAACATTTTTGACAAAAATCTATAAATAACGTATAAACGTAGATAAAAAATACTTCTAAAAATATTCTAGATTTGCGAATTTCATTTGTTTTATACAACATTAATTTAAACATATCAATGTTATTTCATTGTAGAACCATCATTTAATTAAGTAGTTGCAACTCCAAAAGCTATTTACTTCGATATAATAGTGCTTTGCAGGTAAACAAGAAAGTAATGTTTATATAATCCATAATAAGGGTACATCTAATGTATTTACATTTAGATGCTGATATATCATATGACTATATAAAACAACACACCCTCTATAGCTCATAATTTAAATAAAAGAGTAATGTTCATATTGAAATCCGTAAATATTTTAATTTTGTACACTCAGGTAATGGTATATTTACAATGAATAACCAAGCAAATACAGCCCAATCTCTATGAATTGGATGTAATCAGTTTCACAATTAGTTCAACAAATGATTTATGGTTATTTTTCGTAAGAAAAGCTTTGCAGATTTTACTACTTTATTATGTCATTATTTTTTCCTTTTAATTGACATAATGAGTATTTGGAAAATAGCATTATAGTCATTAACGTTTTATTAGAATAACTTTATTATTACGGATAAAAGAGTGCATTTTCATGCGCCAATTCAGCACACTGACAGATTCGCCGAAAGCTCCTCTTTGAGATATTATAATCTGAGTAAGAGATTACCGTGCTCCTTAACTCTTTCCGTTCCCTACCGAAACGGAAACAATTATGCTCAGAACAGTTTCCCCGATCGTTAAATAGATGGCGCTAATTTTCGTCAACTATAATAACCGGACATTTTAAGTCTTTAGATACTATTATGGAACCAACATCTTGATTTCCTGGTCCAATATCATTCAAAATTTCTGCAACCACCCCCTTTTGAATTATACTAGTGATTACTTTTATAAATTGAGTCTATAACAGCGGAGGTTGTAGTTGAACCTCTAGGGCTAATGCACTGCTTTTCGCTGTAACCGCGAGTTATAATTGAGAAAAGGGGGAAAGTGTCGTTAGAATTTTGACTTTTCTAGAGGATAAGTTATGCTCCTTGATTTGAATGACTAGCCTTAGCGATATTAGAGGTGGCATTGGGAGGCTATTTTATTGGTCGAAACCTGCTCGGTTACAGTTACGCCGCTGAGACACTGGGTTGCCGATAATGATTGCATATTTAAAATGTTTGAATATCACTTGGTGAGAAAGCATATTAAAGAGAACCAAATGCCAAACTTCCTCATGAAATTGCTTTGGGGCAGTTCAGTCAGTTTTGATGCGTTATAAGGATGTCATTTTAAAAATTAAAAAGGACTGTAGGAAATACATTTGAGGGGTTCATAATTTCTATGGACTCAACGCAGTTTGTACCGTAAACAAGAAGACATGGCGCATAAGGAATGTCATAGAAATATATAAAAAAATATGTATATATATATAAGGAACACTTATTTTCCTCGACGATTTTCTTCGATTTTCTGTCCAAATTCGTGATTTTATTATAGATTACCATCAATTAATCTGCAGTTTGCGAAATGATTTATAGAACGTTTCGACAACGATCACAAACTTGACTGTTGTTATAATTTATTTTACAAAGTATACTATATTTAAAATACCTTTCATTTCTATATAAATTTAAATTAACAAATTTATGAGTTAAAATTTCGAAGAAATGAAATTCATAATACTTAAAATGCTTATAAGATAGTTTCTATCTGAATATTTTTCAAATTAAGCATTATTTTAAGACTTGATTTAATGAAAAAAATTATTTATATGCAGTAATAAGTTTGTTTGAAAACAGCTTTGATAAAACAAGTTCACATATTAATTCTCATTCAGAGTTTTAAGTATAGAGATATCATTATTTATACATTTCAAAAAGTAAACAACGAATGCTAATGTTTACCTTTTTTATGAAGCTCGAAATGTTTTTTAAAATACTTTTTATAAAGTTTACTAAACTATAAGGAGAAATTTAATAGAAATATCGAAGATTATAACAACTAAAGCTAATTATTTGATAGATAATCCAATTGTATCATTATTGATAACTATTTATCATCTCACATCATTAAAAATGCAAAAACAGTTACCATCTTAAATAATCTTCATTGATAAACTTTGGATAAATAAGTCAAAACGATTGCGTTGATTTTTTAATTCCCTTTCTCTCTTTAAATTATATTAATTTCATAAATTTAATAAAAAAATGAAAGAAATAAAATTAATTTACAATAAAAGATTTTCTAATGAAAAAATTTTGACCCTGAAAAAATCTTAGTATTACATAAACAATTACGTTTTTATTAATTTTGAATCGATATTTTGTAATATTGTTTTTCAATTTACAAAATTTAATATGAGAAAAAGACATTAATAATAACAATCTACAGAAGTGTTGCTTATTATATACATATATATATATATATATATATATCTATATATATATCTATATATATATATATATATATATATATATATATATATATGTATAATATCCAGCACATGTTGCTTTTTTGATCTATTCTCATGAAAAAAGTTAGCTAAAATTAAGCTTGCACCAAGTCGATGCATTTTAATCAATAAAGAAATTGTAAATTTCCTGAAATTCTCACAAGCATTTTGACATATCAGTAATATTAAAAACTTCTTGATAATGTAATTTTCAAAACAAATTTACCTCTCAATCACGTGAAAACAATCCAAAATTCTAAAAATATAAATTAATAAGTAACAGTAAATATTCATTGTAATAGAATCCAAAGTCAGTATGATGTCATAAAGTTTCTGACATGCTTAACTCATATTGTAATTTTAAAAATATTAAGGAACTATTAAACTTTAAACTCCCTTTTTTAAACTTTTTTAGATGTTCTATTATCAAAAATTGTTCTTTGTGAAATGGATACGTGAGAAACAATCTCTTTACGCTCTTTGATCATTGATAATGCATACTCTGGATTAATAATGCGAAAGAATATGATTTACTTTTCTCTTACTAACCATTTGAACAGACATTAAAAGAGAAATTATAAGAATTAAAAGAGAAATTAGTTCTCATATTCATCTACAAATTCATTTCAGACGTTTGAACCCATGATTATATGTCAGCTAAGATGGTTATTCAAGAATATATCATACTTCTCTGAAGAAATGCTGTTCTTTATTTCAACAAAGTGTAGCTCTATTGCTTTCTTTTATTATAAAGTGCTTTCTGAAACACTTCAATCACATTTTACGTATCGAAACATTTTCACAATGCTTATAAGAAATGGACTATCCTGTCAAATTATTAGACGTATTCATAACATATATATATATAGTATACAATTACTTACAAAAAAGAAAAGAGAGCTTATAAAGCTATTTTGCCTTAATTGACTTACCTCACTTCATTCAAAAGTAGGATAGACGCTTGCTCTAAAATGCTAGGTTCATAAAATGAACACTTCGTTTATATCAGTTCAAATGATTTCTATAATCTAATAATATTTTTGCGAATTGGGTTATCTTTGTATCAAAATTAGAATTATAAATAGTTGATTTTGTATTTGTCCTATGATGAAAAGTTCATGTAAAATTGCAAAAAAAGCATAACACATACCATTCTTTTTTCTTACTAGATATTACTTTCGTTTGTAATAACGTTATTAAACAATTTTGAAGAAATCGTTTTTAGTTCTATAATATTATTTTTCATGTAATTGCGCATTTTTAACTACAAACTTTGCAATAGTTGTTAAATTCGATTTGTAATATTCAGTTCAATACATTTTCATATAAAATATTTAATCACATAGAGAGATTTTTTTCTTAGTTGAGTCACTAATCACACTTTATTTTGGGTTTACAAAACTTACGTCTAAGTTTACTAATAAGAAGTAAAATTGAAAAACTAAAAATAGAAAATTTGTGTTCCTAATTATTATCAATTTTTAACTGCGTAGGTAAAAAATGTCATCCATTATTAAATGCACATTATAAAAAATTTTGGTTTTACTCGCAAACTCTTTAAATATAATTTTTTATAAATGATGATCTTATTGAAAATAAGAGTTTTTTTATACTGTTGATTTATTTTGAAATAATATTTTTTCTTATTACCAATAAATTTTTCTAAGTTACAAGCATTAATTTGTCTCTTTTAACTATCCTAAAACTGTGTTCATTAAATCGCAATTTTTAGGTTGAATGCCCCATAGAAAGTAATTTTTTTAATTCGCAAAAAAGAATATCCTCTTAATATTATTTATGATTTTACTAACTTGATCTCATAAACTAAGGCGGTTTGTTATACGATTTGAATATTTTCTTAATATTTTTTCTGAATGTTCTGAATTCATTATAAAATAAATTATTTTTAATGTTTCTGAAAATAATTTTGTTTTTCATGATTGAATAAATATTTGGTCATTCCACTAACAACAATGACACAGTAGGTTTAGTTTGTTTGTCGCTCAACGTTCATCTTTTGCACACGAGGGCTAATTAGACCGGGAACTACGGTTTAAAGTGGATTCCGAACCACTACTAACATCCATGCTCAAGGTGGGATTCGAACCTACGAACTGCTGAACCAAAGGAGAGCTAACAATTTGGCTGCCAGCTTTTCATGACACTGTAGTAAAATGATGATAGTGCTGTGAGTAACCATTAATAAATAACTATTTTCTGACTGAAATTTGCATTATCATTTTAAAGCACTAGAATATTTGGTGGCTGCTCGATTTAACTATTCTTCTTTTTAAATGTTGATTTTTCACAGTGTTGTTAGATGATTTGTCATAATATTTTGGTTCAACAATGTTATACTCAATTAAATGTCTTAAATACTACAATGTGTCTTAAATACTACATTTTAAATATTGTTTACCATTTAACATCTGGAAGAAATGGAATTCGTTTGATAAGACTCATTAAAAGTCAAAAGTCGCTACAAACGTGTCAAGTTCCAATTATGTACACATTTTATGAAACAAATGCTTTTAACAATCTCTTATTTATAAAATTTTTTTCCCTATTTATAAAATTTTTGTGTCTATATTAAAATTAAAATATTTATGTAACAATTTATATATTATTATTAGCTTTTTTCATTATGATTATACAAATGTTGCTTCTTTGATACATTCTTATTACATTAACTACTATAAAATTAAAAAGCAAAAATTAGCATAAATGTGAATATGGTGACGACGCATGAGAATTATCAGTAACCACAAAAAAATCCATCGCTTTTGCATAAGGCAAGTTAGATATGCTGCTATACGCTTGCATTAATTAACATAAATCTACCTTCGGTATTTTCAGACAGGTGATATATCAGACCTCTTCACTAAAAAGTTTTATAAATTTTCACTTCGATTGTTAATCCAAAAAGAGGTTTAGTAATGGTAGTAAACAAGGACGTCAGAGAGAATGTTTTGCTTTATGAGTAAAAACTGGACACAAACTCTGATGCGCATGTCGAAAAATATGGTTGGCATTCGCAGACAATGCAGTAACTAAACATACTCACAAAGGTGCCACTGCAGATAACGTTTAGATAAGGAATCTATTGTAAAAACATTTTGATAAGGTGCGCTAAAAGTCTTAAATGGCGTAAATTTGAAAAAGGTAATCGAAGAAAATACTTCTCAAACTTGTCAGGAACTTGCATTTAAGTTCGCCGCATCTGATTAAATTATTTGTGCTTATTTACACAAACTGGAAATGTGTAGAACGTAAGCTAATGCCTCCTTCACAACTTACTAAAAACAAATTTCAAAGTTTATCCATCTGTTCACCACTTTTTCACAACAGAAGAACGAACACAGTTACAGGATTATCTACAAACGTGTGATGAAAATGGATACAGTGCACTAGTCACAAGTTCTTATATTATTGTTTCTCTCTGATAGATCTAATTTCCAGAACTGCAAATGTTCCACTGTATTCCCAGAAGATGCTACTTTATATATATGGTGGAAATCAGCTATCATTGTTAACCACGTGTTAATGCCAAGTGGCTGGACCACTAATGTCTCTGTCTTATAGAATGCAATCAAAATATTAAACAACAATCTGTCTTATATAAAAAATCAATAAGATTATATATACAAATTAGCCTGCGCAAGTGAACAATAAAAAAGGCTTGTTCCTTCCAAAACAATACCAAACATCTTCTTGGTCTACCTCATCCCTCCTATTCCCCAAGCATTTCCCCATGTGATTATCACTTATTCTCCGTGCTCAGAACAATCACATGCGAGCGAGAAACTTTTCCGTGTTGCTGAAGAGATCAAAAACTAAGTGGTCCATTTTTTTTTCACCTGAAGATTGAGCATTTTATCGCAACGGAATGCGTGATATCCCATCATGCTTGGAGAAGGTTGACTCATGTAATGATGATTTTCGATGAATAGAATTCATGTTTTGTTGCCTCTAGACATTTTATGTCTTACAGAGACAAAACTTTTCTGGTTATCTGATAATTAAACTTTCTAAATTATAAGAAAGTACAGATAATTCTATTGATGGAGCATTTGTTAAATTAAGGCTGAATAGTTTAAATTTATTGGGATTTAAAAAAGCTCAAAAGACACAAAATAATTTTTATCATCTATTGTAAACTATTCTATATTAGATGGTTGCTGAGAGAATTTGTCAAAAAGAAAAAAAACTGCATATTATAGCAATACATTTTTCACAAAATTATTGCTCTAATATATAATTTAAAAATTATACTCTCATACAATTTTGATACTATATTAGACGACATTATTTTACATTTTTTAATTAAAAAATGTAGTACTGTAATGTGTCAAAACAAAGTAATACTATACATAGATCTATTGTAAATAAATCAATACACAGCATTAAATATCATATTTAAAAGTAAATATGCTTACGAAAACATATTTAGTTTTTTAAAATTAGGACTTTGAAACTTTATTTGAATGCAATATTCCAAATTAAAAACACACACACACATATTATTTATTTGAAAGAAAGGGGAAAAAACACATTTTCTATTTTTTGTACTTTTTTTTAAAACAGAAATTGTTCAATTTTAAACTTCTATTGATATTGCAACGTTTGCTAACAAACTTTCACTAAGCCCGAATTGCCTACATTTTCATTGACTATATTTACGGGATTGAATAATGGCCAGATTAATATTTAATTAAATTGCAGAAGTCCATGGGTTGATTAAATCCATGTATGATAAATAGATGTCAAAATGTTGTTTGCTTGAAGCGCAAGAGGAATATGCGCAGATGAAGTATTTTGATTTGAAGGCAATGGTAGGATATTTTCTTTTATCAATATTTACATACCTAATGTATTTCAATGCAAAGCTTTTTTGATATTTAAATGCATATGATTTTAATTAAAGAGCAACTAAACTTCTAATTATTGTTCCCACGTTTACCATGCATAATGTCTTGTAATGTTAAAGAATGTAAATGGTAAACAACAATTAAGATTGAGAAATCTGTCTTGGGACACATTGTTCCGAGTTTTCTCGTACAAATAACTGAGAGGTATTGACTAAAATTTTATTGATTTGCATAAGCTCTACATGAGAGACTTCAGTTGAAAAGTCTGACGCGTATTTTGTTGTTGCTTTTGTCGTCTTGTATCAGCGAGATTTTCAAAATGGGATGCACATATCCACTTTTCCAGAAGAACCATAATTTGGTAGGGAATCCGACTTCCTCAATACTCACATACCACAGGTATAGGTACCCGTTTATAGGGTCGGCAACCATTCGCAACCCATTCATACTAGGAAAGGACAAAGACAGAAAGAGAGAGTAAGTACATTCATGCTTTAAGAGGGATTTGAACCCAGGGCTTCTCAACCCGCAATAAGGTACGCTGACTACTAGACAGGATGTTAGCAAAACTCTACTTTCTCATGATATTATACTTCTTAACAAAAAAAGACTATCTCACCCCACCAAAAATTTTGCAAGGGTTTCCAGTTTCTTTCAGTTGGGAAATATATTTATATATCAGATAAAAACACAAAAATATATATATTAGTATTCTGGTTTTTAATCTTAACATTTCTACTATGTTCTCCAACATTCTCCACTCTCCTAATTTATAAATATATCTATATATATTTATAAAGATAAGAAAGGAAAGAAAGAAAAATGTAGCAAAAAGTAATTTTAAAGAAAGAGGGATTTTATACTCAAAGAATTATATAAACTTGATAGAATTAATTAGGTCCACTGGATTCAGCTATTTTGTCACAATTCAAAAAAATAATTTTGATTACTCTAAATGTATATATTTTGATGTATAACAATTCGAATTACACTGCTAATTATAGTGCTAATGGCAATGAATCAGAGACTTGATTTTTTAACATGCCCCTTCGAGTTTCACAAAAATAAAATATGAGAGAGCAATTTCAATAGCAATTCGTATACATATATTTTTTTTAACAGATCAAGACATCTTATTTTTTGCCAATGGAATTGAAATTCGGTTCATTTCAGTTTACGTTAAAAAATCCAATCGTGAGGTAGGAAAATGAAACAAATGAAAATCATGACCCTTCGCTTTTCAGAAGCTCGTGAAATTAATCCAACTCCTATTTCTCTCCTCTTCTTGCTTCTCACTCTCGAAATCCTTATACCCATGAATAACAATCCTTTATTCTGAATTTCCGAATTCTAACTATTTTTTTGTTCGTATTTTGTTTCTCTTCTTCACTCTCCATCTGTTCCCATTTTAAATTAGAAAATCCCCAGGGACCATTCTTCATGTTGCCAAAACAACAATCACGAATATCCACACACACAAAGAATTCCCCTCGAATCGTTAGCCTTGTCATAAATACGGTATCACGTGACAGGAGAACCCTTTGATGCATAGGCGGCTGTCCATAGTCTCAAAGACAAACGCTCCCTAATCACGAAAAGGTTTCTAAGTAATGACATGCCTATGACACCCCTCCATACCTTAAGCCTTCCTAACTTCTCCTCAAGGTAGATTGCTTCGCCTTCGATTTGAGCCTCTCTTTCTGGCACTCCACCCTCTGTTTCGCAAATACAAGTGTTTTGTAATGATGAGTGCTCATTTGAGGATGGTGGCCAGTCGCTAAATTCAATAATTGTTTTCTGAATCATCGATTTTGATGAAATTATTTCTAAAAAGCACGAATTGCAGTTTGACAATCAGCACTGATAGCTATTTATATGGTTCTCTTTTACGGAAGATAGAGTGGAGAATCAAAATATAGAGGCTCTTAATTAACCTCCACTTGACATCTGGTAATGTCAGCTGGTGATACATTAATGTTCAATTTGGTACAAAGAAATCATAGTTGCTTAATGAATAAAATTCTACACTTATGGAAATAAAGAAAGATTTTAATTAACACATTTTATTATTTACAATCTAGAAGAAAAATTGGATTGCTTATTTTAATCAAAATATCATTACGTTTTATTGTATCTTAAATAGGTAGCAAAAAGATGGTACCTGAGTATTTTGTCTCAAAATAAAGCTTGCTTTTTACAAAAGAAACGGTGCGAAAAAGCAGTAATATAGCTTTTAACTAAATTTATTGTATTGCATTTTTTAAAGAAAAGAAAAAGCTAATTTTCACTCTTTAGTAAATTAAATCAAGATAGCTTTAAAAATATATACATAAATACATGTAATATAGTAAATTTTTAACTAATGAGTCAAAATATTTTTAACAAATTTCTGATTTAATTTCCATTTTACAATATCCCTCCAATCTTTGGTAAAAGCTGCTTAGATCTGAGGATAATAAATCCTATTTTTTGGTTTATTATTATTTAGTTTAAAAATTATTTTATATTTAAGGATCTACTAACACAGTAGAAATTGAAAATTGACTGAAACAAAATTTAATTGATTAAATCCCCTTAACTGGACTTAAATATAGTATATTTAAAAAAAATATCTTATTTTATATCGGGAAAAATTTCTTCAAACGTAAATCACAGAGCTGTTTCAGAATTGATGATACGTTTTTCCCTTGTATTCAAAATATAGTTCTTCTACCTTTTTTTTTATATAATCAACGTGATGCTAAGAACAATTTAATTTGCCAATCAATAGTGATCATGCTGATTAGTACATAGAAGATCATGTTGATTAGTATATTGAATCCATTGCATTTATTAATTTGTCAATCAATAGTGATCATGTTGATTAGTACATAGAAGATCATGTTGATTAGTATATTGAATCTATTGCATTTATTAATTTGTCAATCAATAGTGATCATGTTGATTAGTACATAGAAGATCATGTTGATTAGTACATAGAAGATCATGTTGATTAGTACATAGAAGATCATGTTGATTAGTACATAGAAGATCATGTTGATTAGTACATAGAAGACCATGTTGATTAGTACATAGAAGATCATGTTGATTATTGTATTGAATCTATTGCATTTATTAATTTCATCACTTTGTCTCATTATAAATAAATCTCTTCTATTTTTCTTTAAAAGTGATTTTTTTAATACTCAGAAATATGTTTCTCATATTTTAACTATTATCTCGGCTAACTATCTAGCTACTAGAATACAATCAACTCATATATTCATTCAAAATTTTAGTCTCAAATAAATTTTCAAATTAGTCTGGTCATATCTTAACGAATATTTAACTTCTGCCTTTTAGCATAGTTTAAGATTTTCAGCTGAAGTCCAAAATAATAAGGGCTCGTGTAATTGGGCATAGAATTCTTAATTAACAAATCATAATGCTCCACTATCTATATTTTTTAATAAAAAATGTTTAATAATTGATACATTATGAGTGATAAAAAAAAGAAAACACAATATAGAGAAAATAATTGCAAATTAAGTTGGAAAAACTTTAAACTTATCAATATTTAGTGATGCGATCACTTGATACGGTTTAAGACTAATTTACGAAATCCTTGTTCAATATTATAGAACGTTACAAATACTTTCAGCAATCGTTAACTCAAACGTATCAATTACAAATGTCCAAAGTATGTTTACTCGACTATTTCTCATAACTAGAACATAGGCCATAATTTGTATATTTTAAATATCAAAAATTCAAAATTAATTTGTCTTAAATGGACTTTTCTATGTGACATCGTTAATTTTTGCACAGTTTAAAAAAATGATATGTGTTCTATCTTCCTATTTACTCATTATTTTATGCTACATTTTTGTTTATTAAACTGATAGTTTGTTTTTACCTCTCAAAACTATCATCATATATTTAAAGACATTTGTTCAATAATATTATTAAAAAAACTATAGTATGTAAGAAGTTACTGCAATATCATTACTGAATTATTGTAATTACTGGAAAATTACAACATAGTGCAAATCATATAAGACAGAATTTTACATATTTTATTACAAGTGCACAACTTACTTCACAAGTAAACAAGTCTTTTATAGCAGGTTTTCTAACTTATAAAAAATCTATAAAAAGCGAAAAAAGTCTAATTAAACATGAATAAATTAATGTGGTTAAATATTTTATTTATTAAAAATTAAGAAAAATATCCTCTGTTAATTCAGTCTAAAAAGTGTTATATATATATATATATATATATATATATATATATATATATATATATATATATATATATATATATATATATATATATAACTCTAACCAATAATAATAAGATGCCATCACATTCGCCCCTTATAGCACTGCACTGAATAGGTATATCGTAAGTGCAGCTGTGCATCAGAAAAAAAAATGTTTGAGCAATGTAATAAAGTAAGCGAAATCTGCTTATTTGTATGCGATTGCAAGTGATATTGTGTTTGCTAAAAAAACAGTGCATTTTTTAGATGGAAGTGTATTTATATGCTTTTGCTTAATATGTGGAGACCTGAGCTTGAATAGACAAATAAAGTTAGGTTCGTCAATGAATGATTTTGTTTTTATTATATCCGAAATATTTTGCTTATGATTATAATACCGATCATCAAATAAATTTTTTGAGATTTAATTCATTGCTGCTAAAGAACTTGAATTCTTTATTTAGACTATGGTGAGTCAGCAAGCTATCATGCTGGCACGAATCTTTAAAGAATTTGGATTTTGTGCCAAACTTTAATTTTGTGTTATGACTTTTTTGTAACAACAAATACTGTTGAATAATGAGTTAACGTCAACTGAAATCTGTAAATAAATTTTCATTTGCTAGTACGTGGACCATCTCTTTTATATGCTAATAAGTTTTATTTAGCCTGTCTTTTTCATATTCAAAATTCCATTTAATGAGCTGAATAAATAGACGATAACTTTGTTTTAAGTACTTTGATACCAGGGTGATGACTAAATTGTTAGTATTCCTGCCATTTGTGGCTTCTATTCCGTACTTGTGCATAGACAGGTTTCACTTTAAATTTTAAGTTCTATCTGGATTAAACCAAGTGTACCTGAAAAAAAGTGTACAAAAAAAGCTTTTTAAGGCTTTGTTTTAGTCGTTTTAATGACTAATAAAGTAAAGTTTAAATATTTTATAATCTCATAATTTTTAGTTTAAAATTTTGTCAAATAAAAAAGTAATGAAATTTTTAACAGAAACTAAATATTTACCTTTTTATACTGGGAAAAGAACTACATAGCAATTGTGATATAATAAAATTATTTTTGTTAATAAACAATAAAAAAGGAATCACTTGTAAAAGAAGAATGTAAGAAAGGGACAACCTTACTATATGCTTATATCTAGAAAAGCAACATATTTTTTTAATGTTTTTTAAAAATTAAGAAAACAAATGTTTTCAGTCATAAATTAGTTCTTAAGTCATTGAAAATAAAATCCAAATTTCAAGATAATTTTTCCAGGTTTAAAAAAATAGAAAAACGTGAATGTATACTTCATGATAGAAAGTCAGTGCAGCGAATATACAGGATATTTTATAAAATGTTTTGAGTAATAAAATTAAAAAACTTATTAATACATGTGTGATTAAACTTAGTAATACTTGTGTGCATTATTAATAGTATGGTTATAGTGATAAACATTTATCTTTCTCTGTCATTTATATGTCAAATAATAAAATTTTAGAAAAATATTAAAAATCTCGAATATAATTTTTAAAAGATATATCACAAAAAATAATAAGGGAAACAGATTCCGAGCCATAAAGATATTTTTTAATTAATTATTAAAAATAATTCTATTTAATGTTAATAAGAATCTGAAAGTGCTGTCATTATAGGATTAACAACCACTCAAAATGGAATTGTGTCAAATTTAGATGTGTGTGTGTGTGCGCGCGCATATATTGTGACATCTAAATTTGACACATTTCCATTTTGAGTGAAAAATTTGACAGTGTTTGAAACTCGCAAATTGGCATTATCTTAAGAAATGATCAATGATGTTTTTGAAATTAGTCACAGATAATTTCTAAGGATTTAAATCCCAGGCGTTCAAGTTTCTTTTTTTTATACATATAATTGACTAGAGAAAATGAACCTCTAACTCTAAAATATTTAGTGATTTTCTGGTGTAATAGATGTCAAGGATGTTTCTACCGTGGAAATGGATATATCAAAAAGGTGTGAATGTCATTTGTGAAAAGAAGTGATGACATAATTATCAGATGTCAGCATTTTAGAAACTGAGGCTTTTAATGGCATTTTGACATTCATACATAACATCTGAAGGAAAAGTTACAGTAACTTAAATATAAAAAAAAATGCTATTTCGGAGAATAAGGTTATAATTACCCTGTCATCACCAGGAAAGTGTATATATTTCTCTTGTAGGACCGAAATACTTATTTATATATCAGAAATCGTCTTTCGGCAACACTATTTATTGGCTGAAATTTTTACTTATTTACCATTTAGCAAATTCAAATAAAGATGCAGTAAATAAATTAAATCTTATGTTTCTTCGCATTTTAAATTAGATGAAGGATTTAAGTATTATTAAACATAAACACATATTGAAAGTAAATATGATTTGAAAGAAAATATTTTATTATTGTCGGACATAAGTATTTACGATACTATCATGGATTTGGAAAAATGTATGTAATAGTAGCGTTACTTTTACTTATTTCACTCAAAATCTTTACAATGGAGATTTTAGAACAAAGGAAATTGCATATAAAAATCATTTATGTAAAATTGCTTATAATGTTACCGTTCTTTGACACAGAATACTAACAGCCACATAGTCAAAATCTGTTGTAAAGTTTCTAATATTACATTATTTTCTTAAAAGTGTATTTGACATTTTTCCACATTATACGATAATCACTTTAACGCGAACATAAACAACTGTAAATTACTGTTGTAAAAATTCAGTTTACGTGCATCAAGTATTGCTTATAAAATAGTTTTTAGTTTTTAGAAACTGTAATAAAATAATACAAACATTTTATATTTACATTTTATAAACTAATTAATAGTTATTTGTTGACAAAACTTATTTAATCGCCAATTTGTATTTCTGGTGAAAACTGTTTAGTAATCGTATCTGTGATCGATTGCCTAAGTGTATAATACCTTTTTTTTCAATAAAACAAAATTAAATTTTGCTGTATTAGATTTTTTTTCTCTTTGGTGATTTGTGACCGTGATGTTCTTTTGAATATACAAAATTATCACTAAGCAATCTTTTGTACTGACTAGCTTTAAATTTGCTTAGTTGTGCTCTGTGAAGCTGATTTGAAGTTTTTAAGTCTTAGGAGAAATGCATGTTTAGTAAAGTACTTCGGAAGGTTCTCCGGTCTTGGTATTCAGAATCATACCTCGAAATTTCTTGGATCCTGGTCAAAGGGACTATCACGTTTGTGCCTCTTCAGAGGCTGAACTGGTAATTTCTATGGACACGTGGTCTCTGGCCATCTTATCGCCAGTTCTGTAGAACATCACAGCTTATCTCAGATTATTAACCCTTCCAAGGATCTCGATGGCATTTACTTTCATTATAACCTCTCTGTCGAAGTCAGCAAACAAATGGGATCACCATGCTACTTAAAACAGTTAGCTCTTGGAAAAATTAATAATGTCCCCTTGGACGCCGTTCATATATACACGGAAGGCAGTGGGCTTGGTGGTGGTAGTTCTGGCAGTGGCATTTTTATTAGATTTTGGGTCAAAAAATAAAAATCCAGTGAAGAAATCCCGAATTCTGCTTGGTATTTCGAAGCGAAACTGTTAAAGTCGAGGAATCAAGCCATTGAAGAACGTAATCTTACCACGTATATATGGTGAATACAAACAAATATTGCTTGCAATTAACATCTTTGCACGTTCTAATAATTATTTACTATTGCTTGGAATCTTAGCGTTTTAAAATCTATTGCAACATAGAATTTTAGTTGGGGCAAAAATAATGGCAATAGATTTACTCGCCAATGTGTGGTCAAATCAATTAATTTTCTGCTTAAATAATGTGATATTTTAATTGGTAACATTGCATTGTCTATTAATAATTGAAAAATCTCTTAAAATTGGATTAAAATAAATTAAATTTTTTATACGCATTTTAATAATTTTGTATACATTTTTATATACATCTTATAAAGTGATATACTGTTAACTTTATTTTTCTGCTTCACATTTTTATATTTTCCTTATTTGATTCTAAATCTTATATATGAATGTAAAATATTTGAATAAAATCATTTCAGTTGCAAAAAATATTACCTCAGGTTTTTTTCGAATACAAGGGTACATTTTTCACTGTTTTCAGATTTAATTCTCTTTACAGGAACTCTTGTTTTATGTCAACATTTGGAGAAAAAAACAATGACCCTCCACTTAAGCTTAAGCAATATGCTAAAATTTTTAAATTTCATTCTAAAATTTATTACATTTTGTTTAGATTATAGAAAAAGGTACTATATTTATTAATTCTTAAAAAAAAAAAAAAAAAAAAGGAATTTTTTTAATGTCATCAATTTATACATATTCCCAAGTTCTGCATATAGCTATCCCAGCTATAGCAATGTTTTAGATGAAATTAAGTTATTTGGCGTAAATATATTAGCGTTTAAAAAAATTTAAATTAGGGATGATTAGTACAGAATTCGTTTTTTGGTCTGGACAGGTAAGTGGAGACTATAAAAATTTCTCATTAAAAGAAAGCCAGAAAGCGAGGACTATTAAGAGACTTAAGCGACAAAATGTCCTTCGGAAAACAATTAAACTTCATTCTAGTATGTCGTTATTAATGGCAGAAATTCCCAGGTAATCGCGAAAATGCTTAGCCGCAAAATTAATATAATCTAAAAGAGGAAAGGAGGAAAAAAATTAATAAATCTGTATAGGTGGAAAAGGGGTGTTTCCAAAATAAAAGAAACTCATAATTGACGCAAGATCGTTATTTAAGTCTTCCTCCACCCACACACCACCCCCTCGTATTTTGATGTTAATGTTTGCCGGCATCATGAACACGAAGGGAAGAAAAGGGGGAAGGAAATTATAAATTCATTCGTTATTGACAGAACCACGTGCGTGACTAATGATTGTGAAAGAGGGGGGGGGGCGGCAAGGATTGTGATATTTACGAACAATCGTGGCGTGCTTTTCACGCCAGCGTGAACTTGTACAAGTTCCCTTGTAATTCTTCATTCATTTCTCCTTGTGGCTGATTATTTTGGCGTCACTTTGCGTCGACGCAAAACATGCAAAGTAAAGGAGAGAACTTCGTGAGTTACTGCGACCTATGTCATCAAATACTAACTTCGTTTACTAACATTACAAGTTTAATTTCACATCATTTATCAGCGTTTCGTAGTTAACATTCTTTATTTAAAAAAGTTCTAAATTCTGTTTTATTTTCCCAATTTTTTTCAATTATGTAATTATAATTCACAATTTAAACAATATGAGATTTGGTATTTTATTTGTTTCTTACAAACTATAATTCTTATTGCGCAATCACTGAAATGGTTTAGCATTTGCATTAGAAAAAAACATTAGTTTACTTACAAATAAACTAACAAAATGAAATTTTATAGTTATTTCTAATTAAAATTTTTTCCTTTAAAGTCATTTATTTTATTAAATATATTATTTTCAATGATACAGATATTTCTTTAGAATCTCTTATTAATTCTGTCTCAATTCTTTAATAATCTCTTATTTTTATAATAACTTTCCAGACTATTACTTAGTACGCACCTAGCAATATTTTAAATATGAGATTATTACTGCATTTTTAATAAAAGGGAAGAAACAACAATGGAAAGACGCATAGTCTCGTGGTGAATCATTTCTTAATTCATTTGTACGTTGGATTTACATTTTAAATACCATTCCTTTTGCTAAATATTAATTTTGCTCTAATTCATTTAATTTTCTATTTATAATATTTAAGGTAGGATGTTTAGGAAAATTAAACTGAAATTTCCTCTTTTAGGTTATATAAGTTTCCAATATTAAATAGTTGTTAATTATAGAAGTTTTGTGTGTGTTATTTAAATTGTTGTTTAATTGAAGTTAGTGTATATTTGGTATGGTGAGAAGTTTTGAAACAATTTTTATGTGACTTACATTACAAATCAGGATACGAATTAATAATCTGCGTTTTTGTCATGCTAAGTAGGCAATTTAGGGTTTTTGAGTTACAATGATTGAAAGGAAATTAAATTTTGAAAAAATTTGATAGCACATTTCTAAAAATGATTACACAGAACAATTGGTTCTGGAGAGAATTAGAGTACTTATAAATTTTGACATTGAGTTAAGCAGAGATTGAGAGATAAATAGATAAATGTAGCTTCAAATATACAGGTGTGGCTTCAACACAATACCATAATTCATGGACTATAATAATTTATGCTTGATGATATGTATTTCACTCTGCAACAATTGAGTACAATTTTTTTATTTGTGAAAGATCTAGAGAATGCTATATAGTCAGAAACATAGGCGAACTTTTTTCTGTATTAAGGAAGTTACATGCAATGGTGATAACATGAAGATTCTTTTGATGAAATATGGTCCATCGGAGGATCGTATAAAGGATAGAGCTACATGAACCTTAACACAACAATAATGAAACAGCTGCTATTTAAGCAGTCTACGTGAATAAAAGGTGATGGTAACCTCCTATCCCAAGCTGTATTCAATTGCGCCTCATAGTATATTTTAAATAGTGAGTCAGTCTGACGATGTTGAAATCATATTTTTGTTAATAACGGCAGAATCTTGGGTGACTTGTCCTTCGCCACAAAAAGACCGGAAACTGCTTCTCATTTGTTGTCATCCAGTGGGCACCTGTGAACCAAATCGGAGACGACTAGTATTACACACGCTATACCACCACAAATCCGTTTATAGGGTAGGCTATATATTCATACATCATCACAGATGAAAGGACAGGGGAAAAGTATCATCCCTGCCTGAACCGGGATTCAAACCTAGTACCCACAGCTCAGGAGTCAAGAACGCTATCACTGAACCATCGGTCACCTATTGAAATCACTTTGGAGATGTGTTCCGTCTACAATGTTCTAAACATGGATGCTATCGTGATAATGTTGTAAGCAGCTTTTGAATTTATCTGAAAACACAACATTTCATTATTTATTCTTCTAGAATTTTTGTTGATCACCTCATAAAAATTTTTTTTGGTATCTGATGTAGGGCAAGTGATAGCTCAAGTAATTGTTGCAGAATTAATAATTTATGCTGATACAAGTGTTCATGAAGATATTTTTTATCATGTAATCGATTCTATTACTTCACCCATTGCTTTTGATTTAACAGTACAGTGTCCATAAATGTCTTGCTAGTACAGGATTGCACTCTTGGATGTTGGTAATAATAGGTCACTGAGATCTATGATGGCGTTCTGTGTGACTATCTGAAATCCATAGATTTTATATTCTGAAAGCAATCACAAGATTTCAATAAACGTGAGCAGTTATAGAAGGGTAAGATGAACTGCATTTCTAACAAATGATAATTTAATGTCTGTCAAAATTAACAATGTTCTGGAAAACATTTATCCATTTCATACTAATCATTACAGTAGCATTCTAATGGAATTTGTGAGAGAGAAACTTACCATACACTTTATTTATTTACGCACATTGTAAGAGTTACTAACCAATCATTTTACCCGAATCCATTGAGAAAGTAATCACATCTTCTTGTGATTTAAATCTCATGTGTGTTGTGAATAATCTTCTTGGTGTAATTTTAATAGTCATCTCAGTAAATTAAACATTAACAAGAACAAGGAACATAGAAAATATTGTAATCAATATTGAAAATATTGTATAAAATATAGCAGTAATAGTAAATTATCTGCTTTTTTCCAATCAGCTTCAGTAATAGAATAGTTAGGTGTATGATCGCATGGATTCTGAAGATTCTAGTTTCTTATCCCCGATTTTAGATTTAGTTTCGCAAATTGGATAAAAAAAATTAATGCCAATAAAAACAATTTATTAACTTTTTATTGATGAATAAGTTTTAAATGCTCTTTTTTGTTAATTTGTAAATTATAATTTTAAGGAAATTAAATTTATAACTCTCTCTCTATTTCCATGTGTTTTTTTTATATAACCGTAATGCAGATACTTCTTAATTGAACAGATTATGTAACTACACACACATAGATTAAAATAAAGATTTTTAATTTACATAAATTTTAAAGATGTAATTTTGAAATAGAGTTTTACTGGAAATATATGAAATCCTTTAGCAAACATTTTCACTGAAAAATTTCCATATAACTATTTCTCTTTTAAAAATAAAAATCTTTAAAATTCTTAGACAATAATTTAAAATGAAATCGATACAAAAAGAAAATTTTTATTACTTCTCTGATAACTATTTAAATTTGTTTTAAAAACTTTTAGACATATTATACTTGAAAATTAAGCTGTATGTTGTTTTTTTCATTTTCAATTAAACATTTAAAATGGACACAATTTTTCTAAACTATAATTGTAACTATGATTGCTATAAAAATATTAATGCTCAAACATATTCAAAAAATTTTCCGAAACTAAATACTTACTTTCATCATCCCCAATTTAGCATATTTATCTAAATATGTTTAGAAAACGTCTGGGTCAGATTGAATAAAAATAAATAGCACAACATAAGTCTACACTTTCGATTAAGTGTCCATAATTTCAATATTTTAAATGACACCACGTGGCAGTTGAACAAGACCCATTCAACCACCAAATGAATTTACGCAACAACCATTAGACGCATCTCTCGCTGAATAAGTTACAGCTTCTGTACGCATCAATATTCTAAGGCCATACCTTCCCTTCAGCCCTTTCTGTGATCTCACGAATGGGCCGTTAGTTTCCGTTAATTCCTGAACCAACATTTTCCACGCAGAATGTTCCTCAAGGGATCACTGGGGTTTTTCCCTTTTTGCCCAAAGATGCTGTTCTGGCGGAAAACCACCTCCGGACGAGAGAGAGCAATTAAAAGCCAGGACACGAAATAAAGCGGTAGTTTCTCTCCAACGAATTACGAACGATTTGGGTCGTAAACACATTTGTAATATGCCTTACGATACCTCACAGAGAAAGGTTTTCCCGCCGAACCTTTGGGGGATTTTCTATCGTCGGTGATCTGCAGTTCCCAGGAGTATTCCTCCAAGAAGAAACGTTCTTCCCAAAGAACTTTCACCTTTTCGCTTAGAAGAGAAAACTGCTAAAAGAAAGTATGATTGTTATTGAATTACAGCGTGACGATGTAGGTTGAATCGATAGATTACTTCGCAGCTGAATCTATGTCACCTGTGATGGGTGGATTGAAAGTCTTGTCTCACGTATGTCTTGAAAGTGATAAAAAAAGCTATGTCAATTTTAATTACACTTGTGTTGATGAAAATCTTAGTTTTACATGTATTAATCATGATTACGACTTATTTTGCTGTAATGCATATGATGTTATGTGTTTATCACAATACTCTATTCCATGTGTATCCATATTAAAAGATGTGAAAATCTGAATGTAAACTTAAGAGTAGAAATGAATTATTAAACTACTTGTATATGAAATATTATTATAATAAACATGTTGTGGTGATTCGTAAAAATAATGTAAAATAATAAACATCATTTATACACTAGCTTATAAGATATGCATGTAAATAAACTTACTGTATAAATATACATCGGTTTATATGGTTTTGAGACATTCGAAAAATATAATAATAGCAACTTTTGGAAAATATATTCGAGTAATCATTACAATTTATATCAAAACTTTTCTTAAGTATACTAGAAAATATCTCGGTAAATATGAATTCAAGAGACCATTTGCATCATAAGCAAAAAGTATGCTTTTTTACAAACAATCCTTGAAATCTGGAGCAGAAATAAAATAATCTACATTGTTGGTCATTAAAATTGCTACAGCAATAAATCAAATCACTACAGAAGCGAAATTAATAAGACAAGGGTTAAATGATCGTATCTGCTAATAATTAGCTTTTCAACGGATTTAGGTTATAGGCAGTGGAGTCTATATCCATGGTGTTCCTCAACCTTTTAGCATTCACGACCCAAATTTTCAAACATAATTTTCATCGCGCCCTCCTCCCCACCTCATGCAATAAAATGTATACAATAATAATGCATTTTGAGTATTTTGGCACTAAACCTACACTACAATCTTAATTTTAAACTTTACAAATTACCAAGAATACGGAAATTTATTGTCATTTTGCAATACAAGAATCCTATGCCTTTTTATTGCTCTTGCGTCCCGCCATGTCGGACTTTCTCACGCCTTCGCGAGAAGTTTCGATTTGTCTGGAATTTGTCAGGTAAGTTTAAAAGTTAAGTTAGGAGCGTGAGCCGATGTGAACAAATGTTTTCTTATAGGTAGATGGAGAAAGTTCTATGACTCCAATTTTAATTCCAGACAACCTCATTTAAGTCGATCATTCTATCGCTATTCAATCTATTCTAAATGTGTATGGTATGCATATTTCCGTGTAAATGCAATTCACCGTATTAAATATTCACGGCATCAGACTTATGTAGAATCATGGGTAAAATTTTAAGCGGGCATAAGCGAGATTTAGACGATAGACAAGTATCAACAAGTACACAGACGAGCGTGGCTCCGAAAATAAAATCTAGAAAATATTCTCAAGAATACTTAAATTTTTAGTTCACTAGTACTGAAGTAAATCAGGAAGAAAGGCCCATGTATATCACTTGCTCAAAAATGCTGGCAGCAGACAGCGTGAAATCTAATAAACATAAACGACATTTAGAAACGCTTCATAGTGAGTAAGTAAACTAATCCAGAGAATTCTTTGAATTAAAATTAAAATCATATGAAAAGCAAAAATCATTGTTTAAAAAAACTTTGTGAATGAAAAAGCTTTGATTGCCTCTTACAAAGTTTCATATAAAATAGCCACACAAATGTAAAAAGCCTCACACCATTGGTGAAGAGCTTATTTTACCTGTTGCAATTGAAATTGTAGAAATTATGTTTGGAGATAATTTAGCAAAACAATTGAGTCTATACCTCTTTCAAATAACACTATTGCCCGTCGAATTGCTGATATAGCTGAAGATGTAGAATGTCAGCTTTTGTTAAAGTTGCGTGACAAATTGTTTTCAATACGATTCGATGAGGCAACAGATAGTAATAAAGATGTTCATTTCATTGCCTATGTTAGTCTTTGTGATGATTTGTCAGTAGTATAAGAAATACTTCTCTGCAAACCAATAGAACTCAAAGCAACAACACTCGCATTATTTGCTATCTTAAATGATTTTATGAACAAGGCAAACATAGAATGGAAAAATTGCGTCGGAATATGCACCGATGGTGCTCGTTCTATGTCCGAAAGATTCCAAAGTATTCAAGCACTTGTGAAACAAAAATCGCCAAAGTGTGTCGGGACACATTGCATAATCCACAGAGAAGCTTTGGCTTCCAAAGAAATGAGTTTTGGTCTATAATAATAATATTGTGTAAACTACGTTTGTAACCGTAGTAAATTGTATAAAAATGAGACCCCTAAAATCAAGAATTTTTTCCGCACTAAGTAAAGACATGGGTGCAGTACATTCAGCGTTACTGTTTTATTTGCGAGACAAGATGGTTGAGGAAAATTTTTGCAACCTGTTTATGAATTAAGAGAAGAAATCGCCGTTTTCCTAAAAGAGGAAAAGAGACTGGAAGCTGAGAATTTTTGCGATAGTTTATTTGTGATAAAATTGAGCTACATGATTCACATATTCGAAAAATTAAATAACTTGAATTTTCAACTGCAAGGAGCAAATACACATATATTGGATACGAGTGATAAAATTAATGCTTTTCGTAGGAAATTGGAATTGTGAAGCAGAAATTTAAAGCAAAAAAACTTAACAATGTTTCCAAATTTGAATTATTGTATTAAAACTTAAAAGGCTGAAGAACAACATGTAAAAGTTGTTTTTGTAACCATTGATTCATTTAGCAATACTAGCAAAAGATTTTAAAAACTATTTTCTTGCTGACGGCAAACTGATATCAAGTTACACGTAGGTGAGGGATTCATTTCAAAATACTCCCGAAGGACTCTCAATTGAAAAGGAAGAAATGTTCATAGACTTCACGGCAAGCGACGAAACCAAAAGACGATTGCGTAATAAATCACTCTTTGAATTTTGGGCAGGAGTGGATGATGAGTTTTCTGCACTGTAAACAAGGGCATTTCGCATTCTACTACCATTTTCAACATCTTACCTTTGTCAAACTGGGTTTTCTGCGGTGGCTTCTTTGAAAACAAAATACAAATAAATCTCAGCTAAATATAAAAAAAAACTGAGTGCCTATTTCTAATATTAAACCCTCCTTCGAAAAATGTTGATCCGGAAGACATACCCAAAGAAGTCATTAATAATTGTTAAATTTGTTTTTAATTTAGTAAGTTGTTTTAATCTAATAAGTTAATTATTAAATGTGTCGAAATGTATTTCGTTTTGTATGTGTGAATGTGTTCTTCCATTTCAATCACTTAATCAATTCTTTTAAATAACATTTTTTCTTGGATATGCTCGCACCCTCCTAGGGGGCGCGCCCCACATGCTGAGAATCAATGCTATAGTGTGCTTAAGTAAAGAATTGTGTAGCAGGTTTCTCGTACACAAATTGTATATGAACGTTGTTGTCCGATAAAAAAACTGTTGCAAAATCGTTGTGTTGCCTTATGAGATAAAAAATATTTGTCGGAAAATTTCTGACTTAGATCAAATTTGTATTATAGCATATAAGTTATATTGTTCCTTGTAATGCAGTATGAAAAGAAGGATTCGCTTCAGCAATATACCTACATTACCCTTGACGTAAGAAATGATTCTATTTGTAAGAGAATAAGTATCTGTATGAAAAATTCTACTATGTTTGCAGCAGTAGGGATGGTCAGCTCATGAGCAATGGTTTTCTTCAATTTACAGTGGTACATCATGCAATGAGGCACCACTGCCGCCACATTACAGCCAAAAGCTCCTTCAACATTATAATGATTGATGAACATGGAGGCAGAAATAGCATGACGTCAATTTTTCCAAAGGATCCTTTTCCTGCTTATAGCATCACATTAATTGCACCCATGCTTGGTAGAAGCAGGGAGATTTAATGTTGTCAATGTATTCAACATTTCACATTGTCTAAAGTGATGATATGAGATACCATTGTATACTCATCTCTATCTCTTCTATTTTGCACAGGTTTCACTTTTAACACTTTTTCGTTATATTTCTTTTAACGAAAAGTATTAAAAGTGAAGTCTTTTAACGAAAAGTGTTAAGAGTTAAGGTCACCTCTATATGATATCTGAGAAATTTTATACTTCAGTAGGACAGTGGCAGTATATTTTGCAAATATTCCTTGATAAAATATTCTCCAGCTATCGTGACCAGGACATTCTCCCGATTGTTAACCAATCAAAAATTTGTAACCATGTCTTCTAATCGACTGCCTAATCACCACACTCCAATCACTAAAGTCAATGAGTTGTTTCATCGTGTAAAACTTTGCATGTGTAGTTTTATATGTTCATGTATTTTTTTAAGTTTTCTGAAATTTTAATTCATGGATTGAATTTGGCTTCCTAGAGAAGAATTTTTGAGCAAAAGTTTGGGCAGAATGAATAAATTAATTTTCAGTCTTTAAATTGCAATAATTTTTCATATTTTGTTGAGATATGCCTTCAATGGAATTAAGCTGTGAAGTAGTACTGTATCAATGTAAAAATCAGAATGTCAATTTTAATTCTAATTATTTGTCAAATATTTTATAATTTGAGTTTTTGAAAATGTTAATTATTTTGAAGTTTTGAAATAAATATAAAAGAGTACACAAAATTTTGATTCTTTTGTAATCCAAGTAAGACTTCCAAAATATTTCCTATTGAATTTTGAAGTGCAATCATTTCTTCCGTAAGAATCCAAATCTTAGAATTACACAAAAGTACCTATCTTATTAAAGCATTGCTTAAATTTTTAGATTTTTCCTTCTTCATAATTAATTTTTCTCAAACTTAATAAGAAAACTGATTGATTTAAACTACAGTTTATCTTAATAAAACACACGAGTAATGTTAAAATGAGATTATAAACAATCAAGAACCAAATAAAATATATATTAACTTTAAATTGCTTTTATAGAATATTATATAGATTTTTTATTTGAATATTTTTTTATATAATGCCCAGCCTAGAAATATTTTAACCTTTTCAGCATAAGAGACGGAAGTGATGGCAGTATATGCAGTGAAGAACCCAGTGGGTGTGCCTTCGTGGCCCCGAAAGAAGGAGGGTTTTTATAATTTCGAAGCAGGGACCAAACAGAAAACTTCTAGATTTGACCTGCCACCCCCAGAAACATCATTTCACATGAAAGACATTGCGACATATTTACCATGCATTAGCCACTATTAGCGAACACGAAGGATCTTCGATTGGATCGAAATTCGAATTTGTGATCTTCCGATAATGAGAACAAATGTCCTACAATAGGGCTAATTCAGCCACAATTGATAAATTAGTTTTCTGTAGATTTATATAAAAGCAAAAAATACAATTTAGAAGAAATAATTTTAAATTTCTCTCAGAAAATTTTCCAAAATACCTGAAGTAAAATTCTATTCAAAAATAATCTATGACATCACATCAATACACATAAAATAGATTATTTTTTAAACCTTTGAGTAAACGGTTTCACTATTTTGATTTTCTATAACTATAACTTTGCGCAAATAACATTTCTTAAAATCCTTTTACCTTATACTAATGCACATTATATTTATTTAATTATCTTGAAAAGTAAATATTCGATTCAAAAAAATTATTGAAAGAAACTTAATTCGCTCGTCTAATCTTTGTCGCAGAACAGTTAATACAAATGGAATGCGTTAATACGATTTATTATTTTTTTAATGAATTGAAAGAATTGATTCAAAAATGTCTGGATTAAATGAAATGAAAATATTATTTGACGTAATGAGAACTCAAGATTAATTTTTGAAACAAGAAGGATGATCTGAAATTCAAATTATTTTTCGCTAACCGCAGGCGATTTAGCATTCAGATCGAGAAAGCACACGAACATTTTATTTAAAAAAAAAAAATGTTAATAAGCAAATAAAACGAAAACAATAATGAAAATCCTTAAAATGAAACATGAAAACTATTTAAAAGATGTCATTCATGATTTAAATAATTTTAACAAAAATAAGAATTTAAGAAAAAAAAATAATAATGATAATAATGAAACATTTACTCATTATTTCGCTTTTAGTTATTTCTAAAGCTTCAAGTATAGAACAAGATTAGCAAATTAAGAAAAATAAGAAAATATAATTTTGTAACATCGCGTACCTTTCAGGGATCTTTTAATAGGATAAATAAAACCGGATCAAATCTTTTTTTCCCTATCTGCTAAGATTTTTCCCTACAAAAGAATCCCTGAAGGTGTAATACGTCTAAAGAGAGTTTTTATACGCTGGCGGAGAGTTAAAATAAAGAAAGTCTGTTTGTGAAATGTGTAAATTTAGAGATAAGCTTTCACCATATTTGATGGAAATGAGTTACATAATTAAGCTTGAAATGTTGAAATTTAAATGTCAGATACGTGAAAATTAAATTTTCTGGCAATTCTTTCTCTCTTTTTTTGTATCTTTCATTTCTATTCTAGCTTCAATTTTTCTAAAATAACAGACAGTACTGAGGAAAAGTTGATTTTCCCTGAAAAATATTTTTTAGCCGGTTAAAAGTATAAAAGTCAATTATGCTGACTCTTATTATAATTAGATTAATGCTATTTTCTTGAAGTTATATTTGATTTGTACTTTTAAAAGTTCCAAAAGCGTAAAATGGGGATTTGAAATAAATGGATATATATTTTTTGGGCATAATTTGCTTCAAGTGGAAAGAAATTAGCTTTGGAATGAAATTTTTAACCAAATTAAATAAGGAAAGTTATAATTTCTTTTGTAAGCGTGGGGGTAGGTGATTGTCTTCTCTTTTAAACTCTTTCAGTTTAAAATTAAAACCCTAAGGATTGTTTTTAATACAATAAATATGTTTCAATTTCTTAGAATTAATTTCAAATCAGATAATAAAACATTAATTAGTTTTTAATGTTACTGATTTCTCATTATTGTCATTAATGTTATTAATTGCTTTTATATTTGATATTTAAATAAATGAAAGTAAATAGTATATAAATTTGAAGGACTAACAGTGACAAAAATTTACAAATTGCTCAAAAATTCGTAAAAAAAAATGATTAACATTTTTTATTAACAGAAGTAGGTTTGATTTATATTTCGATCATCAATTGTTTTGTATAAGTGTTGATTTAACCAGGACCTATATACTATAATTTTCACGCATTTTCAGTCATATTACAAACATTTGCGTGTGAGTTAAGCAAACTTCTAAGCAGATGACCTCTCTTGAAAAAATTGGACTAAGCAAAAATGGGAGGCATTCGTCAATAAAGCAGAGGTGATTTTGTAAGCTGTACTTTTTAATACTAATTATGATTTTCTAAACAGGGGCTAATTGCTAACTATATCATATTAGAAAACATAAAATTGCTATGTTGCTCCATATCAAAAATTTAAAAAGAAATAATTTTTTCTATGAAACGAAAATTATAACTATTTCCGATGCATTTTTCCAAAGAAGATAATGGCCGACCAAATTTTGCATCTTTGAATGATATCTTTTTATGGTCTGAGTAAAGATCCTAAAAATCACTTAATAACTTCTAAAAAACTTCATTATAAAGTTGTATTATGATTAAAAGTTTTAAAGTTATCACACACAATAATAATGATGATTTTTAATTATTAACAGTTATGACACACAACTTTATAAAGCTAATTTTCATAATACATTTCTGATACTATGATTACAATAATTTTATAATCATACAGTCAGGATAACTTTACAATAAATTTAATAACTTAAAGATCTTCACAGGTTTCATATGTTATCGAACAAATGGGTGACCCTTTATCAGCGTCATGGGCACTGGTGTTTCCCAGCAGACATATGTGCAACAATGAAAATATGCTTAAAAAGATCATTTCAAAAGACTTCTTGAGTGTCTCCTTGCCTTTTTGATTATATACATCTTAGTTTGATGACCATTCATAGTTTCCCTTTCGATACCGAATCTTCACTGAATAAATATATATTTTTTATTGTTATTTTTTAAAAAGAACATTTGCTTTTTCATCTTAACCAGTATTCTCGTTTGTATAAGAATTCTCGCATTTCTTGTTGGTTAGACAATTTTGCATCATATATTCAAATAAAAAGAAGCAAAACTGGAACAAAATACCTCTATATTTTCATAAAAAAATTTCAATGCCTTTTTTTCATAAAGAAATATTTTGCTATAAAAACAGTCATAACATATAAGGCTGTTTACCTAAAAGTGACTTAAAGGTAAAAACAAACATCTTGGTTATAAATTGCAAGCACGCACGCACGTACGCACACACACACACATACACACACACACATACACACACACATACACACACACACATACACACACACACATACACACACATACACACACACATACACACACATACACACACACATACACACACACATACACACACACATACACACACACACACACATACACACACACATACACACACATACACACACATACACACACATACACACACATACACACACACATACACACACATACACACACACATACACACACATACACACACACATACACACACATACACACACACAAACACACACAAACACACACAAACACACACACACATACACACACACATACACACACATACACACACACACATACACACACACATACACACACACATACACACACACATACACACACAGTACTATTTTATAACATTTCTTATGAAACTTTTCGGTGTTAAGATAGTGATATGTTGAGGAAAGAGTAACTGAAAGAAGGGAGAAAGAGGTAAAGATTCAAAGGCCAAAAAACAATGTTCACTAAAGTATTTAAGGGCATGATTCCAATGCAATCCTTGAATTGAAATCTTAGACTTTAATTCAAAGAATAGTAAAATTAAAATTTAAATGACGACATACTGGAGAAATATGACCACAAAATATTATTCAATCAGAGTATTAATTTGCGTGCTGGCCTTTTTATAATTAAACTCGTGAGATGTAAATTCCTTGTACTGACAAATTTAGTCACAATATTATATAAAATTGTGGTATTGATACATATTTAGCTCAAAATTTTAAATTAAAAATTTTTCAAAATAATATTTGTGATTTTAAGTTAAATTTCTGAATCCTAAATATTCTTATGTTAGTATATAATTAAGAGGAACTGCTTTATATGTCAAGCAATAATCAATTAGTCGGTTATCTTTTTTTTGTACAATTAGATTGTTCTACATAAAATTTCTATATTAGAAAATAATATCATAACAATTTTTGTGTTTGTGTTTAAAAAAAATTTATGAAAATGAGTGAAATCACCATGGAATTAGTAAAACAGATGTATTATATAAATATTATGGTAAATGCTTTCCATGTATTTGAGACACACGATAACTTCATGTATACTATATGATACATGAAGTTATCGTGTGTCTAAAAGACATGGAATTACAAATACATTCCTTGAAAGAAATATAATGCATGACTTCTCTCTTCAAAATCTAAATGATTTCAGCTAAAAATTATGTATGTATATAACTGAAATCAAAATCCCGACTAGATTTACTTAACTCATAATATTTCATTATATTGATACTCATTATATTGAAGTTTTAACAATGTAAAATAATCTTTCCGGTACTGTTTTCTGCTGATAAAAATGTAAATAGTACATTGCTCTACAGTTCATTGTCGCTGATAAATCTGGATGAATCATCACATGAACAGATTTACTAGAGTTATGTGTAAATGTACATGTTCGTTATAGTTTGCACTGAAAAACAATCGTCATATGCATCAAAAACTTAAGTTGCATGATTAAATTATAAAAGTATAATTTGAATCTGTATATTCCTTTATTAATCATAGTAATTTCTATAAAAAATATTATTCCTTGTAAACAAAAAAATGCTCTGTTAATGAAAGTTAAGAACATTTTTCTTCACTGAATAGTTTATGCTCTATGTACGTAAACATGCCTTTGAGAATTTTTAATTTTGTGTGAAATCTTATTCTTTTCAATAGATATGTGACTTCTTCTTATGTCTTGAACAACTGACAGCTGCATGGTTGTCATTTAGGCATTCAGTTCGTTTTTACATCGAGTAATAATGTTTGTAAGGATTTGAAATCAGTTTTAATTTACATTTCCCAATCAAATCAATATTCTTGGGAGAAGTTAGATGATAATGTTAAGCAAGCCAAAATATTTCTTACACGTAAACATTTTGTCACGACAAGCGTCTTCCGAAAACTGTGAAAAGTGTATTATTCACAATTTCTATTTGATAGGTGTTTCTAAATCTGTGTCAGTGAGGTTGTTTGAAGAAACCACACATTTATCGATAAGATTTTAAATTTATATTGATTTCAGCTTTATTTATATTTTGTAAGTAAATTATGTATGCAATGGAAATGATTTGCATTGTTCTCTTTATTCTATAGCGCATCAAGTGAATATTTTAGAACACCACTACAAAAGTCACATTTATTCCTATCTGGGAAACTTTCTGTTACTTTTTATTTTCTTGTTGGATGACAATGCCACAATTATACATTTTGGGATAAAAGAGGGTAAATTCAAACTTACATTGATGCTAGTTAGTAATTTTTGAGTAGTAGAATGTTAAGCAATTGTGTAATTCCAGACAAAGGGAATAAATGCACATATGTTTCCATTTCAAAATAATTCAAATTTTTGAATTTAATTAACTTATCCTTTTCCTGTTTTATGAATTTGATGCTATTTTCTTCAATGTAAACTTTGTATTAGGCTTTGTTTACATTGAACTTGCAAAAAAATTCTTAGCATGTAATTATGTAGAATCTTAATGATTAAAAATAAATTTTTAAGCACAATTTTTTTTATACTTCTTATTTTCAGAATTTATCTAGTCATGAAAATACTTAGCATATGTGAAATATAGTTTTCACTGAAATAAATCTTACAATATTGAATAATTTTCATTTCTGATTTTTAGAGTACATTGAATACTAATAAAATTTGAGTGAATCATTTGTATAATGTTATATAATTATTGATAAAAATAAAAAATTAAAATAAGCTTTTTAATTTATTTTAATAAAATTGAACAAAAACAATTTTTCCTTCTTCTTTTTAACAAACATTTCTTCAGTGTAGGACTTACATGGAATTTAATGTTTTTTAACTGTCAAATGCATACACTGCTAAAATTGAACTCAAATAAAGCTTGAGGCAAAAAAAGAAACCAATGTTAATGGCTTTCTCAAAAACAACTGATCAAAATAATCATTTATTAAGACAACTTTTATAATTTTCAGGACAGTTTTCTTTTCTGAAATTAACGAAAAAGGTCGCGGGGATAATATTAAAAAAAATAAATAAATAGTTTCTCTTTACTTAAGCTTCATGTTTAAGGCTTGTAATTTTGCACTGTGGTATAAAAGCTTAGAATTAGTTTTCAAAAAGATAAGCCTAATTTAGCGGGACGTGCTGTAAAACAATGGTAGACGAAAAAGAAATAATAATAATAAAAAAAGTAACCAAAAACAGAAATCGCGCATCCAACTGCAAAACGAAAGAGTAGGGGCAGAGGATTTTTACTTTACACAAGTCATTAATTACGTTAAAAATTTCTGCGAGTGAAGATTAAAAAAACGGAGGGAAAAATAGGGGAAAAAGAATATATTATCCTCTAAATATCGCTTTCGTAAATTTTTTTTTATGTTTTTCATCCCTTTTGCATTCTGTCGGCATTTCATCATATCTTTCCCCCCACTTTTGTATAGATCCGCTTCTTGGCGAGCGCCAAAACTGACACACCAGTACATAATAAATGATTGACCACAAAAAGCATGCTTCAGATGGCTCAAATTATTGGCTCCTTCCTCGTCCTTTCGGCGGAATAAATTAAAGCTGTCAACTGCAGGACCCCTCTGTCTTTGTCATTAAGGAAATGAAAGATTTTTAGTCTAACGGGTTCGAAAAACTTCTTCCCCCCTCCCCTTTCCAAGATTAAAGAAAGGGAAAAGATAGAGGGAGAGTGGGAAGATATGAAGGAAAGAAGGGAAAAAAATCTTATTTTCGGGGATAAACGAAAATTCAGATTAATTACCGCACATGTCTAAGAAATCATCGTTCTGGTGATGATATAACTCATTTAAAAGAATGCAAATCGCGAGATGGAAAAATTGTAAGAAAAGAAGGCACTGGAGGAAACAAAGACTAATTAATGGCGAGGATATATTTTATAATATTTTTTTTTCATCCTTATTATTTTTCCTTCGCTTTTCTTCCAGTTCAGAAGCTTAGTTATTATTCCTCTGACAGTAGTTACAAATCGACGCCCGCAAGCTGTCTGGTTTTAATTCGTTGTAGGTAATGATATTCAAAATGGCCGAAATGACTGATCGGAAGACATTACAATGGCTGGGAAGAAAAGTTATGGGGATTTTTCCTTCTGCGATTCAAAGAGAGGGAGGGAAAAAAAAAACTTTTTTCTCACTGACAAAGTAAGAAATCGATACATCATAATGCATGCATAAGGATTACGGAAATCGATTATAATTTCATTTCGATGTAAATAAATTAACAATGAATGACAAAAAATAAAGCTTAAATGGAAGATAAAGAAGAGAAATTAAGATGCTTAGTTTCATAATTAGAAACTTCAGAATTTATTCAATGCTTCTGGCGTAATTCACTCAAACGACTTGATTGATAATATTGTCTATAAAAAAAAGATGGCATTAAAGTATATAAATTCTTTAATAAATTACAAAATCATAAATATTCCTTCCAATTCTCAGTTCTCTGTTTTTTATATGCATCATTTAATTTCTATTTTTGTATTCATATTCAAGCTTTCTCCTCACATTAGAAATAGCAGGCTACGCTTACGGCGACAGAAGCACTGTTAGAACGCTCTATGCCGTAAGCAAGAGTGTTTAAATTGATGCCTCTGAGAAGAAGGTATTCAAATTTTGATAAAATAAGTTGCCTTATTTTAATAAATTTGAAAATATGAAAAAAAAATCACTTACGAAGAAAAATCATTTGCCTCAATTATATTTAAATTTGATATTTTGCTTAAATTCATATTGTGGAAAAAGTAAATTTGGTTAATATTGAGTGACAATAATTTATATATGACAGTAGTAAGTTAAGCTTAGAAGATAAGACTATATAAGAATATATTAACAATAATTAAGTATATATATATGTTTCTAACTCTACATCATTGTAGCTGAGATCAGCCTATTTGGTTGCCATCTGATACTAAATCAAAAACAATCTGTAATAACTAAAAAACTTCCAAAGAACTCTGTGTTCAAGGTAAGTGAACAAATTTACATCAAGAAATGAGGATGAACTCTGTATTCAAATTGGTAACTTCTCGCTATTAATTCTTATTTTATCATGTTTTTAATCGTAAAATTAAATTTTTAAGTTGATAATAAAAAAAAATTAGATGTTGGAAAAGAAGATATAAACTTTAGGTTGGTTTGCAGAAAGTGAAACTACAAGAGGGGATCTTATTTTCTTCTTAAGAGTTAAAGATTGTTAAGAAGAAAAATATATAGCCTATAAGCAAGGCATGTTGTATTCCCGAAAAAACACTTAAAAAATTGTCAGAATGCATTCTGAACTTCACAATTATTCCAAAAATATTATCTTGAGGACGGTCATACTTAATTGGTGTCAATTGCACTGATTCATTGGTCGCCGCATTATATCTAGAACTGCAAGGAAATGTAAAAAAAGGAATTAGCTGCAAAAAAAAATCTCAATTTAATTTTTAAAAAGTAAACTAGATGTTTTCATTGATTACCATAACTAAACATAACCATAACATTGATTACCATAAAATATTCTAGAAAGATTTAAATAGATTAGTAGAAAGAGAAAATTCGACAAGTTTTTATGATGCTAATGCAATAGACAGCTCGAAAAAAGAAATGTATATTGTGGATTCCTACATTTTTTTCAATTTTTTAAACAATAAATTAAATTTATACATCTTTAGGAATAAGCAAAAACCCTTTGACCCCTTGGGGGTTTACCATGGCCTAGTTGTTAGGACCACTTTCTTCAGAATGGAAACTCCAAGTTTCTGTTCTTGCAACGCTTGAATTCATCTTACCATCAACGAAAAATATTTCCAAAATGCATAATGCAATAAATGTTGAAAAAAAGCTTTAGAATAGCCTTTCGCTTAGTAAAATATCCATTATTATATAATGACTTAGATTGATATCGAAGAAAAACATTTTTTGTTCAGTAAGTTTAATATTTAACAAAAGAAGCTAGACTGAATGTCTTCAGATAAATTTCAAAATTACCATTTTATTCTTAGCGTAGTGATACTTCTTAACATAGAGTCTGTGTAGCATAAATTTAAAGTTTTAATAAAATTAAACCAAGTTTAATACACTGACATTTGATGGACAAAAAATACAGATAGAATTAGTCATGTTTCTAAACACATATTTTTTGAATTTTTATGATAATTTAAGTGTGTGTGAAACATAGATATAATTTTCAATTACATGAACAACAAGGTTTACCATGGCTGAAAATATCATTGCAATTTCTTTTATGATATGTAGTCTTATATGTAATGCATCATAAGAAATGAAACTATCTTGCATTTTAAATGAATAACTCTTAATGGCTTCATAATTGCCTTTAAACTGGAGCAATAATTGAATCAAATAGACAAGAAATTATTCATTTGAATTTTTGTAAAGTGTTGATATTGACTAAAAATCACAGAAATGATTTCTTATGAAAGCATATGGATATAACACGTATGAAAAATAATTATTTTAAGTACATCAAAAATCATCTAAAGCAAATGTTTTATGAGGCAGTGGAAATTAAAATATCATATTTTCTTAAATATTTATTTTTTGTATTCATTATTAATCACATCTAAGTCTTTTGTTTAATCTATTCAAGTAATTATTTAAGGTTATAACAATAAATAAGGGCTTTAAAATTTCTTCAAATACAAGGATAACTATTTAAGCAATACATTTCACAAGAGGTTTCATTTAAAGTAATTATGGCAAATTAAACCATAAAACTAAACATCAGAAAGTTGAAACTTTTACTCCAAAATATTTATGAAAAATGATCTTATCAGTGTAAGCAAATTATAAAATTTTAAAGTAAAAGGGTATAAAATAATAATAAATTGTATACAATTAATTGCAATGTATATTAAAGTAAAACAGTTGCCCAAAATATTGGAAAAGTCTTGCTGTAAAAATAGTAACTGCACTGATAATACTATCAATGAGAGTCATTATTGGAGACAACTATTACTATTTTTCACAATGGAGACATTATTGTCACAATGGAAGGATTAAATTAAATCGATAACAACCAGTTTGCTTTACTACACTGTCTCTTATAGTCTCAGAAATAATTAAAAGTATATCAAAGTGTATTGTACATCAATATTTACACAATTTCATTTCCATCAGAATTCCAAAAGAAGCAAATGGTTAGACTTCATCTGGTCTGAAAATTTGTACACACAATCACACACAGATGAAGTACATGAATATTAATCGCGTCAAAGATCACGACCTCGTGCAACGATCATGACAAAGCAACATATGCGAAACTAAACAGCAGAAGGAAAACCAAATTTATTGCGTGAGACTTTTAATCTTTCTTAATTGAATATTAAGAAAGATTGAAATCAGCAAAAGAAAGATATGGTGGCAAAAGTGAATGGTGAACTGAATGAAAATCTACAGAATCCAGTATTGACCTAAGGGAATTGGAAAAACAAAATATTCGTGGAGAAAAACTGCGACTGCAAAATCTCTTATGACAGATGTAAATCGGAAATGATGAGTGCAGTTGTGCAAGGATCATAAAATTTGTGCTGTTATCTAATGACAGCATGTTTTTGTTACCGATGAATCCAGATTCACCATGGGACAAATTTATAAGTGGTGAATTCCTTGCAAAAGCCTACAACCCTGGTGGTCTCATTCCTGAAATGAAGAATGGGAATTAATTTCCTAATAGTTTTTGATATCATCTTGGAATCTGGAGTAGGTCTCTTTGCCAACTTATATGTGCAGGTCATTAGCACTATGTCATTCTTCAACGAACTTTATTCTATAGAGCAGACGTTGTTTCCCTCTGGAGATTTTATTTACCAAAATGATAATTTTCCCATTCTTTGTAGTTAAATTGTTCAATTAAGATTTCAGGAGCAAGTAGACTTTGTTACACACCTTCCTTGGTCAGCCCAACGATTGGTACACTGAACTTAAATTTTATAAAGCCACTGTTATCTTTTCGGGTGAAAGAGTGTGGGACCTCTCTCCCACTCCAGTTATTTTTCTCCAGCCTCTTTCTGGAAGTTAGAGAAGTTTTTGCACGAAGAGTGATAATACAATACACTTACAACAATACTAAATTTCTATATGACAGTTTCAAGTTATTTAGCTGCCAAAAGGGTTCCCACACCATATTAAGAACATACGTTTCTTTTTGTGTGGATTTTGCATTTATTTGTCACCATACTGCTTTAAGGATATGCTGTGGAGCTTTTCGCACGTCACCCGTCCAGAGTCTATATGTAATCTGCCAACAGTTGCCATTAGACCTGCGGCGGATGCAGGTGTCTCTTAATTATTATTCAAAAATCATGTCCTCACTTCATCATCCCTTGCGTTCCACGATTCCAAGTGCTGCTCTTAAGAGATTATATAATGCTACATCATCAAGCATTCAACCTTTTCTCTCTCGTATTAAATCTATTATTTTGCTTTCTGACCTATGTGATGTCCGAATCGAGTCTACCGACCTTTTCGCACATCCTCCTTGGTATAATCCACACATTATTGTGCTAAATCCCTTTGGTAAAAATAAAAAATCAGACACCAATACTGCTATTCTTCAACAGCTTTATTCATTCCATCGCTGTCAGTACACTATGTACTTTCCAGTATTTACGGATGGATCCAAATGTCCAGGATCAGTTGGCTGTGGAGTTTATCTTGATGATACCTCCTACAGTTATAGCCTTCACAAATCCTGCTCCATCTTCACTGCTGAGGCTACGGCTATATACCGAGCACTTCAGTTGGTAACAACTAAAAATGAACGTAAATTCTGTGTGTACACTGACAGTATGAGTGTGTTAGAAGCTTTGAGGAACAACAACTATAATTGCCATCCAGTTGTGTCTAAGATATTCAAATTAATTTATTCTGTTACTAACAAGGGATTTGAGATACTGCTTTGTTGGATTCTAATCCACATAGGAATAGATGGCAATGAGAAAGCTGATGCTGCCGCTAAATCTGCAGCTACTTCCATTTTGCCTTCAATACCATCAATGGACACGAGAAAAGGATTCAAACATTTCATATATTCTCTTTGGCAGGAATCTTGGGACCTGCAAGTCAGCAACAAACTCCATTCCATACTTTCACACATCATTCCATTATCTGTTTTATCTCCACGAAGCGCAGATGTCAGACCGACTCGCCTTCGAATTGGTCACACGCGTTTCACCCACAAACATTTGATCTTAAGTGATCTCCAACCATGGTGTGAAAAGTGTGATGAACTATTTACAGTATATCATATTTTAATTGTGTGTCCAGATTTTAACCATCAGCGTTTTAGATATTTTAATAGTAATATTTTAACATTAGAAGATCTGCTTGGGGAACCACCCCATCCCAATCTATTTGCGTTTTTAAAAGATATAGGATTTATGAATTTTATCTGATTTAGAAATATTTTATTTAAATATCAAGTTTTTAATTTTATACATGTATATATTGTATGTTTACAGACTTTTAATATACATTTTAACTATATTTCTATTTTATACCTTTAATATACATTTTAAATATATCTCTATTTTATACTTTTAATGTACATTTTAACTATATTACTATTTTATACTTTTAAAGGGTGAAAAAATCTGGTGTATAATATCTTCTGATTGGCGCAGCTTGTCCTTATCTGGACCTTGCGCCATAAAAACCAACCAACCAACCTTAGCATTTATTTGAACGAGACCTATGGGTTTAAAAACATTAATACAAAATATTACTTTTAAAAGTAATCAATATATCTAATAAGAAAGTAAACTAAGAAAATCCTTATATCATTTAAAATTATTAAATATAAAAATAGTAATATAAATATCAAATTAGTTTAAGGTAAATGTAAGACTTAGCAATTATACTAAAATTTCTATTTAAAAAATATATCATTGACTACGTTTATTTTTGAAGATAGTAATATCTCTCTATTGTAAACTAAATTTCTAATAAAGAAAAAATATTTGAATTTTCAAATTTTTGGCATACCATTAATTTATAATTAAAATAATTCCTGATACCAAATGATTTTTAACTAGGAAATTTTGTTGCATTAATAACTGTTTCATTGAAACAAATTTTGCTTACTTGGTAAAACTAATAACTTTATTCTTGAGCTGTTTACCATTGATCAGGTTTTGTATCACACATTTTTAGAATGTTTTGATAAGTTTCATGATTTTTCATATTTTTTTGTAGAATTCTGTCATATTACGACAGTGAATAGGCTTTAAAATCACTATATTTCTGTTATAGAAAGATTCAATTTAATGACATGAGAGAAAAGTTATGCATTCTATTTTCAGTTTTTGTATGCGCATTTATAGGTTTACAGAAATTAAGGGAAAACAGCAAAGGAAATAATCTTTATTAACAGTTTCAGATAAAAAGGCAACAATTATGGGTGCCATGATTTTTTTTTTAATAACTCCTGCTCTGAGCATTTTTTCTATATATAGTACTTTTAGAAAATTAGTTGTGGTTATTTTAAAAGAAATCTTTATGATTACTTAAAAGTAGGCAGTTATATCTACTATAAAACATTATCTATTAAATACATTTCAGCAGGAAAAAACTTATAGATAATGCTCTACTGTGTGTTATATACATATATAAAACTATTAATTTAAAAAAATGTGGTTAATTTTATAACAATGATTAATTTTGTGCATGGTATTACATCATAATGCTCGGTAAAGTATGTGAATTATATAAATTTAAAATTTCGTCAAAAGATAAAACCTTTGTGATTTAAAAGGAACAATATAAGCAAATAAAGCCTTTCCGATATAATAGCAGAAAAATGCATTCTAAAAATCATTTAAAACTATTCCCTGCAACAAATAAAGAAGTTTCAAGAATATTTTCTACGTGCTTATCTTTATAACATTTCTGTAAATTTGCGCCAATGGAAAACTCTCTTCTTACAGAATACTAAAATTGATACAAATAAAACACATCATCGCATTAGAAGCTCGAGTACAAAGTAAACCGTTGAAATGCATGGAGCTTGAAGCAAAGCAAATAAAAAAAATGTAGTCAAAAAAAGTGCTCAAAAGAATATCGTATTACACGAAAGGCCACCTATGGGCCTTTTATAATCAGACACCACACTATATAAGGTTCAACGAATGGGTTCCTTTGTCGGCCAGATTTTTTATAGCACACAATGACAAATGGACTGACAGACGGTAGGGAATTTTTGCATTTGAAAGAACACCGACCAGGGACAGTAGTTTTACTAATCCATTCGTACGATTAACATTACAGTACATAAAAGTGAAGAATGATACAGTACATTTTCATGTAAAGGAATAAAGAATATCTATGATTCCTTTATAGTGGTTCCTCTCTACAAAATTTAAATTGATGAAAGAGGATGAAAGATATGTCGTTAACAATTTTTTATTTAATCATTCTAACTTTATTTATTAAATTGAAATAAACTTAAAACAGATTTATATATTTTGATTTGATACAAATTTTAATACAACATAAAAATATAAGATATGACAATTTTAAAATATTTGATAGATGTTGTATAAATATGAGATTTTTACTTCCAAACTTCTGTGCCTAAATTTGTTTGTCCAAGTAATATTTTTAAAAAAATTTCATTTGTAAAACATTATCGTATGAAGCGTATATTAATTCATGTCTTTCACATTTTTAGTCATATGATCCTCATATTTAACACTTATTCCATGTGGCGTTTATTCCGAGTGATATATGCTATAGTATGAAACCTTAACATTTATTGATCATGCTCATACATATTGTGTTTATATTGTGCTAGTTGACATTTAGTAAAATTTCCTCTACTTCTGTGAACTAACAATTGTTCAGTTGTTTGTTTCCTCTCCTCTCTTTGCTTATATAATTACCAGTTTCATAATAATTAATAATAATTATGTGATGTCAAATGAATAGACAAATAAATAACAAAAGATTAACAAAAAAAAAATGGTATTTCCAAATACATGAGAGAGAACTACATAAATTTACACCCATAAATATATCGATTAGCAATTGAGTTGAATTTTGGAAGTCTGTTCTACATTTTAAGCGCGTAAAGAAGGAAAAACTACCTTAATACAATTTAAAATAAATTCCTGAAAACTAGAGAAGAAGGAGAAATAATGCTTACCTAATAATATTGTAATAAATAGAATACTAATTATTTGTTTTCATTTCATATAATTTTTCAAAAATATATTTTACATAACTTTTTTTGCTTATATTTCATGTAGCTTAAAAATTTTATCATTGACCAGAGCATTTTTAAAATTTAAAAGTTCAATTTCCTAACAAGATGTAATAAAAAATTAAAATTAAAGTTGATTGCCAAAATAATAATAATAATAATCAGAATAATTTAGAAGTATAAATAATCCTTTATTGGTATGGAGTTGGACCACCTTTGGAATGCAATACACAAATTCTCCTAGGAATCGATTCGTAAATGTGTTGAATGGTATTTAGAGGAGTATTGTACCATTCTTCATGGAGATGTTACGAAATTTCTCGGGTAGATGACAGTGGAGAATATCATTGTTGCACTGAATGCATTAATTTGAACCATAACGATTTAATTATATTGAAATCGGGTTCATAATAATATTGATCCCCATAATGCTTACCTTAAAATTTATACAGTCCATAATGAGTCACTTCATCCTCGTGTTAATTAGACCATGATTGAACAAGCCTCGTATCATGGATAGGTGCATTATCATCTTGGAAAACTACATCTGATGCAAAGGTTGCAAGATAAGATGGACCAGGTCAACTATAGTTTCTCTATACTACTCCCCAATATTCCTTTATTTCAAGATTATGATTGGTAGAGAAAAAAATTACGATTTGGTTGTTTAGATCACGATTGATCTATCATTATGCTTCATAGTTGAATAGAGAGAATCACAACCATGGACTTTTTTAGGTATCGTGCTAACGTGCATTCGTCCTGTTCTAGAGAAAACTGTGGAAAACGATTTTTCAGACTATATTACTTTCTCCTACCTTTAACAGCAAGCCGTGGACAGTATAAAGAACGAATGTTAATTGCTTTTTATCATCCACGACATAAGTTGCCTTCTGAAAGTATTTTTCATAGATAGTGAGCTGTATTCATTTGTCTCAATTTAGAAAATCCGGAAAACTCCCAAGTATGCATCCTGACAGACATGCGGACAGATGGCAGAAATGTAATACTTATCTCTCGCTATCCAGCAGTAGCTGAGATGGAATCCTAAATCTTATACTTCGAAATGATAATTGAGCTCTGCACTTACTTTCACTGCAATTGCTTGCTTTTCATACAATTCAATCCGATTCAAAGGCCATGGGTCTTCTTCACAAAGCATTGCTTTTTGTCTACTATTTTTGTTTCCCTCAGAATGTCTTACAGTAATGTCTATATACTGTCAGGAATTTAGACTCCATACCTGTATAAACATCTACATTTACTTTAGCTAGATGGGCTCCTATGATTTGGTCTTTGAAAATCTGAGAGGTCTGACATTTTACGCTTTTGAGGAAAATCTACGACTTACAAAACTTAAAAAGAACTAGCCCGCAGTTACAATCTATATATTTCTTCCTATTTATACAAAACAATTGGCATCTGTTATTACTTTTCAGATCATTAAAAATTAGAGCATTAAAAAAAGCATGAGATAAAATTCAAGCATAAAAAAACGCAGTTTTTCGATATTTTGATAACCACCTGCATATGTAGTGCATATTCATTATTAAGTATAAAGTTATAAATTCTTTATTATTAAATAATTTTAGTTTAATTACGTTGTGAAAATTAATTAATAAATTTTTAAAATAACATTGTAAATATTTTTATTTATTGTTTTCTAAATATCATAAGATTTTTATTTAATTTCATAAAAATAATATGCCGTTTTCATTTGAAATTTTTAAAAATATGCAAATATTATTTATGCTATTAAGTTTTCTATAGAAAGCAGGCAAGAATTTTTATTATTCATTTCATTTTAACTTTTTTTTTAAAGAAATAATTTATATTTCACTATTTTATGAGTACAAATACACCATGAGTGTAAACTTGTGTTTCCGTCACAGTGAAAATTTCAATGATTAATATCATTAAAATATTTCATATATATTGTATTTAAATTTAATAATTTAAATACAATTTGATGTAAGTATTTGGTTAAAATTTAAAGCACTTTTTTATCGTTTATCTTATTCTGCTTTGAAAATTCCTCAAAATAAGGTTTTTATTTTCAATATTAGTTCTTAAAATATAATGTTATTTAAAAAAATACTTATGACTTTAAATTTCTATTGCTTACATTAAAAAAAAACTCTGAAGTTATTCCTTCTCGTATATTATATATTTTACCATGAATGGAAAACGTGTAAAATATAAATACTTTTGTGCTTTATATGGAAAGCAAATAAGTCCACTTTTAAAATACTTTTATAATATTCAAACTCTTATATAATTATTTGTATTGATTATGATCATATTTTACGCATAAACTACGTATAAATAGTAAATGTGATATAAAAATATAATATATATATATAGATATATATATTTACATTTAAGTTACATAATTTTGCAAAAAAAAAAAAAAAAATTGAAATTATCTCTAGGAAAACAAAAAGCAAAAATTGCAAACCGATTATCGTTAAATTAATATAAATTATAATAAATATATGTATTCTTAAGTTTTGTAAACATTCTTTTTAACTATGATTTTACAATTCCCATATTTTTGAATATTTAATAAATAAATATTATTTATTTATTAAATATTCAAAAATGATTAAGTTACTTTTTAATAAAATTATGACAGTAGTTTAATAAAATAAAATTGATTAGTATTTTTTAGAAAATAATTTATTCCATTGTTCCTTTGATTTAAGCATTTTATAACTCTTTTATTATTCATTACACATTCAATTTTATAAAATTTCCTTTTAATTATAATTCCTATAATCTGTATAGCTTGTATGTTCAAAAAATTTTTTTAAAAATTTTCAGTTTTTGTGTAAAAAATTTGACTTTATTAGACCTTGATTTTCGTTTCAGATACTTTAATTTTTGTTTTCAAATACTGTTCAAGTATTCTTTTTTTGTTCCAAAAATTCTTCTTCTTCTATTACTTTATAATTTTAATGTCTCTAGTACTTCACTTGAAATATTTTCAAAATTCAGAATAAAATAATTAAAACTCAAAGATTCAATATTTTGTTATAAATGCTTTTCTTATTTGCATTGGACACCAGTAAGAAATATACTTTATGTAAAAGCGCAATAAATTCTAGGAGAAAGAAGTAAAAAAAAAACAAAAAAGGAACAATATTTGATCCTCTGATTTGCTTCCCGGAAAACCCGTTGAAGAACAGGGATTGGGGAGTGCAAACAGACTGACGTATACATCACTAAATTTATGGGGAGTTTACGGGGTGAAATGACGTTCTACCTGGGTGCTCGCTCACACCGAATAGGGGATAAAATAGGACTAATGGATGCTTTTCGGGGAGGGTGAAACTAAGTTTACAGGGTTTCCCTTGTTTAAAACTTTTCCGTCAGCAGATGGACATAAATCTGCCAAGAAATGAAATGGCGCTTCAAAAGACTTCGCGCAAGACTCGAAAGAGGTCCCCCTACCACCTTTTAGAGTGTCTGGAAGTTCGTCTGCTTTTCCCACAGTGGGGACACTTTTCACCAATAAACGTGCCATTACTAGACATTTTTGGAATAAATGACACCATCTGCCACATCAATAAATTACAAACCGTTAAATCTCAAATTTCGCCGAGGAGAAGTTGGCAGATGTGTTGTGTAACGAATCTTCCACTTTTGTGTTGCGTTGCAAGCAATTTGTTATCTTGTGATCACTGATATTGAAGAGGAAGTCTATAATAATTTTAGCTCTTGCTAAGTTTTGCAGCTGAGAGAAAATCTGGTGATAAAGATCACAATGATGTTCTCTCTCAATATCTGGGAAAGAGGGATTATTACTTAACTTGGAAAATTAGACATGAATTTTTAAATAAAATTGAAGATGTAATTGAGAATTTAATAAACTTTTCCTTTAATGATCAAGAAATTTTAGAATTCCATAATATGATAACGCACATAATATCATTATACCAAAGTCGATTTTATACATTTGGGACTAGTGCAATTAATAACACAATTAAAATGACTAAATGATAATAAGCAACTACATACATGAATTAATTATTGGTAATAATTAAGGATATATACTTTAATAATTTCTAAAATAAACGAAAGTAGGATACCAACAATTTTAAAATAACTATCTATTCCTGTAAAGTCTTTGACAAATATTTTTAAATAATTAGAGAACACATTTTTGCCTATAAATAGAGTAAAATGCCAGCTCGTTACAGTTATTTATTATTATGGTAGGCATAAAGTTCGGTAACAGAAGAAAAGTAGATGCCGCTTTTGGAAGCTTTGTAACATATGTTGAATTCCTTTATAAAAACAAATTTAATTTTTGAATTAAATGTATGAAGATAACAAAAGTAACAGATTATCTTAATTATTTTCAATACAAATGATTTGGAAGACAAATAACCTTAAAGTAGTAATAAATATTATTAACTTAAATTCAAGATAATGAAAACAAAATAATATTCTTAGAAGGGTTCATAATATCATTTAAACAATTAAAGTGTAACTCCCATTTTACTTGAGAGAGTTTATATTATAACTCTTAAATATATTTGAATTATTTTTATTGATCTTATCTCCATTGTAAGAGATTAATTAGAAAAGCTATAATTATCAGCAATAACAAAACAAAATAATTGTAAATTATAATTTCGTTAAATTATCTTATGTATATGATAATATATGCCATATTTACTAATTGTAAATGGTATTTATATTAAATCATTTATGAGCGTTATATATATCTACAAAGGATAAGAAATAAAAGTTATGTATTAAGGATAATTATATTATGTAAAATACACTACAAACTATCCTCCAAACGATAAAAATTGTTAGAATTTCATTTTTATGAGAACACTTTAGATTTGAAATTGATTTTTAAAGAAAAGAGCCACGAAGCATAATTATTAATATAATAATTAAAAGCAAATTTCTAATCAAAATTTGGATCGTATCTTATTAGATTCCCAAAACTTGCTTGATTCTACTCTGGATCAAAGAAAAATATGATTGGTGATAAAGGGGAATGAAACTTATGAATGTGACAGCCTTTACTGTATTTTCTAATGAAAAATATATTATTATTTAAATGTAATTGTATCGCGTATTTTAATTATCATTTATTATCCCTGTTAAAGTGGAATGAAAATTATTAATTGTTAATTTGTTATTAGAACTTTCACAATCCAGGTAAATACCTCTTGCAAAAACCAAATTCCCAATCAAGAAAATTTGAGATATGTCTATTACAGTTTTCATCCAAAATACCTTGATTTAGAACAGCGATTCAATTCCGGTTTAATATATGAACAGATCCCCTTTTTTATTCTCACTTTCCGCCACCCCCTCATTCGGTCTTCAGCAGCAGTGGAAGCGGAGAAAAGCGCGTGAGCTATGGCCGGACTCGCACCACCCTTCTCGTGATTTATTAGCGGCTATCCTACACAAATGCGAATTCACGCTCACGCAGTTTGAGGGAGAGAAGAGGAGAGGACCGTGGTAAAAAAAAAAAGGAGAAGAAGAATGTGCACATGCACCCCTCTCCCGCGCACATTCCCTTCTCCTTCTGTCACTCTTTGTTGGTTCTCCAAAACAGACAGACGTCAGCTATACATCAAAGTAATGGGCGCACAGACGGAGGGGCTCGACAGTTAGTGGACCCCTGGGATCTCGGGGTGGTGGGAGTGGAGACGAGTGAAGATGGCGGAGAGGAAGGGAGAGAAGGGATCAGTCTTTTATATCCGAGGGAAGAAGAGTTTTTGGCCGGACATCCAGCAATCGTCAATTCAGGGAGATGTTTATTTTCCTTCTTCTCTTCAAATTCTTCCAGCAATTTTTTTCCCCGATTTTATTTATCATTTTTGTTCTTGGAGAATTTCAAGCAGAATATGGTGACGAAAATGGTCCTGCCTTTACGAATCTCTAATGTGCAATTTTTTTTTTCCGATTTTCTTATGCGCGCTTTATGCATTATTTACAGAATATCATGCAGAGAAAATGCTTATATAAATATAATATAGACCGATAGAGAAACTTATATTTATCTAGTCATTTTACATGCCATAAAATTTCAGATACATAAGAAACATTTACTGTTTTACAAAGTTTCAAATTTTTATAGTTTTTTACTCTATTAAACCTCTTATATTTTTCTCCTTAATAATAGATACTTTATGCTTATAACATGCCATTTGTAATACATTTTGAAATAAATAAGTATTTAAAATCAAATTTTGGGATGAATTTGTTGAGGAAAATGTTTAGTTTATGAAAATTAAATGTCAACGTTAAGAAATTATTTCGAAAAATATTAATTTGTAAATGTTAATAAATGACTATTCGAACAATTCTTTTACTTTTTAATGCAAAAAAAAAAAGAGAAAACATTTAAAATATATAAATGCAAAAGTAAAGGTGCGTATGTGTAAATTGTAAATATGTAAATACATATATGTATTATAAGAACTAAAATAAGATATGTTAAGTGAGAAACTTTGAAAAAGCAAAAAGGAATGAAAATTAGATGAATGGTAAGCGTCCTTAAAAATTGGAATGCTAAATATCTTATAAAGTTATGGGAAAATGAATTTTCAAGTAGCTTTTGACATCAGATATTTTATTTTAAAGAAGAATCTTGATTCAATTTCAAAAAAAAAAAAAAAAAAAAAAAAAAAAATAATGAAAATTATATAATTATATTTAAAAGATTTAAAATTGTGTAGTTAATTTTGGATAAAATAAATTGTGCTCTTTTTCAATAAAATTATATAATTAATTTTGGATCATATGCATTTTTTTTTCTTTGAGAAATATAGCTTAAGGAAAATTCTTATATTTTTGGGCAGATCTATCTAAATAAATAAATAAGGAAAAATACTTCATATCCATAATTTCCATTTTTTAATAAACCATCTACTTAAGTAATACATCAATCAGTCTATTGAGAAATTTCATTTATAGGTCTTTTAATAATACAGATAAGAGATTGTCTTTTAGAATTTAGAAAATCATGTTCAACATCATGTTCAATCATGTTCAACAAGGTAAACAAAAAACTTCTTGACATTTTCAAGTTGCCATTGAATCAAGTAATAATTAGTATACAAGTTAGTGTATGACGTGGTTGAGACACCGGTCTATCTGGAGTAGGAAAACCAGTCGTTGTAAAAGAAGGTCCACCGAGCATATTCATCAATAATAACTCATACAGTCGCGAAGAAGAGATGGATCTCTCATAGGAGATCGTTCGGTGTTATTTGATTTATGACTTCAAAGTAGACTTTTCAGCAGCTGCATCAAGGCTCCGAATATGCCAAGAACTTGGGGAAAGTGCTGAGAATGAATGTAAAGCAAAGCATTAATTTCACAAATTTAGGTCAAGGAATTTGTCCTTCTGTAATGAAACTCTTAGTTGACGAGCATAGACTTTGTTCTACGTAATCCTGCAGGTGACCATTGAGAAGGACAGTAGTCAAACATGTGGTGACTTACCTAGATAATGTAACGCTTCTGTTGAAAAGGTCAGACTTCATCTGCACCACTTAGGTAATAGGGCAGGTTGAGCAAGTGGATTCCTCAAACTCTATTGGATATCTATAAGCAACAACGAATGGAAGCCTGTTTATCGTTGCTTTCTCATCAGCGTAGCATATCCATATTCAATCAAGTGCTTAACAGTAACCAAAAGAGGATCCTGTGTAACGCTCCCAAGCATTCCGAACCTTGGTTATCACACCCAGGATAATGTCCAACACAATGCAAGACCACGTATGTACCTACTGAAGACTATACTTTGTGTCTGGTGAACTAGTCATCATGTGGTTAACTATGAGCTGCGGATAATAGGCTAAGTGATCATTTTACTTATAGCAATTGGAACTTGCGCAACAACCATTGTAACAGAAGGAGCCAGCACTGGTTATCCTAAGAGTGTACTGTTCTTGGCCGATAAAATGAAGCTGCATGTCATGCGAGTCACCAGGAATATCATACGACGACTTGGTTGGGAGACTTTGTGCCATCCTCCTTACTTTCCGGATCTTTCACCATCAGATTATCACTCCTTCCATTCCGTGGACAATCAACTTCACTGAAAAAACTTCACCGATGAATCAGACTTCTGTCAAGCATTCACGGACTTCTTTCCAATCCCGAAATTTATCTCAAGGGATCGTACAATTGGAGACAAGTTGGCAGAAAATGCTGGATGCCGATGGTCACTACTTCAAGAACTAACAGTAGGAAGCATTTTCTGCTGGTCATGTTTGTTTGGGGGTCATTAAAAAAGGCAAAAACTTTCTTGTTCACTTTGTATTAAATGTATGATTTCCTTTTCTTTTAAGAAAATAGTGCAGCAAAACTCATCATGAACAAACGGTTATTATTTTAGATGACTTTTGAAAGAATCTTATATATTTATTTTTTCTCTCTTTTATTAATTTTATTTAACAATTCCTTATTTTTTGTTGGTAAATAAAAGAAACAAAACCATTCTAATTACGAAACGAATAATGATGACGAACTATTTTTTTGAATTAATATAATTCATACATAAATTTGTAAATTTTAGGTTTGATTTATATATATATATATTTCTCGCTCGATACTCTTCATTTTCTTATACTCAACACTAGTCATTTTTTATACAAGAGCTTATTAAATTGGTATCTTTAATTAAAATAGATTATGTAACCCTAAAACCTTTAAGACTAAGATGAATTTCCAACCTATGAGCTATTAAACTGAAGGCCAGGCCAGAATGCTAACAATTCTATTGCCTACTCGCACGGGGACACATGATCAGTTTTCGTTTTAGTCTATATTGTGTGAATATTTTTCTAATTAATCAGATTATTAAATTTATCAGATTATTCTATCTATAATCAAATATATTAAAAAATATTTCTATCGCAAATTAAATATATTCAAAAATTTACGTATCTAATTAACTAATTCTGACATTATATTAGTTTATTTTTAGGTTTGATAATATAAGTTATTCAGCAATCTTTGCATGAGATTGACAATAAATTCAGTAATCTTTCAATGTGAAATTTAAAATTTTTATCTTTAGTCGAATCAAGGATTGGGAAGGTATATATATATATATATATATATATATATATATATATATATATATATATATATATATATATATATATATATATATATATATATATATATATATATATATATATATATATATATATAAAATCTTATTATCAGCCTATAATAAGTATATATATAAGCCAAGATTTTTTCTAAAGATTTAAAACTAACCTTATCGAATAAATGCTGCTACTTTCGAAATAATTTATAGTAACAAAAAATTCATAGCATGAAATTTATATAAAAATAATCATTCTTGAAATTATAGTGATAATTGTTTCAAATGGAAAAATCATTGTGTTTATTTTGGAAACAGCTTTTTTTTTCTAATATTCAATTTCAAGTAAAAAAATATTATATTTCGTTGAATTACATTTGATTAATTACATTGCTGAATTACTTTAAATACGAGGTAATTTTTAGAGATTTTTACCATCCGATGATCACCTCATAACTAGGGAAATTTATAGAAACGTACTTATATGGTCTCCAGACACTAAAATTCAGAGAATATACATTTTGATTTAAAAATCTATATAATATAATAATCTCTAAAAACCTGGAAAAAAAAATCAACCTTATCAAAACTTACGAATTTTTGTATGTAACTAAAATATCAAACCTAATAATAATAAAAGTATTTAGCATATGTATCTGGATATAATTCCTTTATTAGACTTCGTACTAAGGCTCTTTTTAATTTTTTCTTCTTATTACACTCAAAAATTTGACTTATTATTACAATATTGAGAAAGCTGAATTTTAATAAAGTTAGAAGTTTCTAAGTGAAAAATATAAAAGAATTTCTCTAAAGAGTATTCTAAAGTTTCTATAGAATATTCACTCAGAGAAATATTCAAAATTACAAGAAAAAGGCTTGTAGATACAAGTCTTCAGATTAAGGCAATGTTTCTAACATAACCAAGAAGACTGGGAAAGTCTCAAGCTTCAGAGATCCGCTAATAGCTTCAATTGCACGATTCCATAGAGATGTGGCTGTCAAGACCTCACTACTTGGTTTGAAACTGTAATATCAAAATAAACTGTTGACAAACTATTAACTGAAAAGGACCCTTATGTCCTGTGACTAGTTAAGCGTGTTTTCCCTCAGCACTAAACTATATTCGGTATGGAAATATTTCAGCATGACTGATAACTCTTATGACTCTCTTGGTGTATTTATATATTACTCAGCATCACTGGTTTTACGATGTCATCTAATCTCTGTTTCATGCGAGAGAGACAATAACTATAATTACTAGCTGTCCTGAAATGTTTAATGAAATCGTTACTAGAACTACAATTCAAATCTTGGAAATGTAAGCTACAAGGATCAGATGTAGATGACACTACAAATATTGGTACATAAGATCGAAATTTTAAATTAACATGCTTTAAAATGATTTGGTCAGACTTTGGGGGGGGGGGGAATACCATTTCCATCATATTATTTCCCTTTGAATAGTAAAAAATAAAAAATACTGCTTAATTCAAGTTTGTTCAATTTCTAATATTCATCTCTCATATGTTTCAGCAATAAAGTTTTCATTTTTGAAATTCTTCATACGTCCATGTTTATGCATAGTTGGTGATTTTAAAGAAAAAATGAAATTTATCAAATAATACATTCAAAGAATTAGCATATCATTTCACAATGACAAAACCATCAGTCATCTAACAATTGAACAATTGTGCATACTAAAAGTTATTTAGATGAAAAAGTTTTTTCCTTACAAGACAAAGGTATGTTTGCAATTGCAAAAATGTTATTAATAAAATTGCAAATCAAGAATCTTCTGTGAGTATTAATCTATACTTCATTAACCAAAGCGTTATAATCTTTTTTTATAATAAGCTTCTGAATTTTGATATACATTGCCAATAAAGATGGTAAAACCTAATGTTTTTATTCATTATACTTAGTATATTAGTAATTCTACGCTGTATAAGGTGCAATCTAAAGCTAAATATAAGTATTAATTTATTTTATATGGTAAATGCACAATTAATAACAGAATTTTACTTAACTACAATAGTTTTCTCATAATAGTCATATATATTTTATGAATATCATAAGAAAATTGTTATAAGATTTTTACATTGTTCTCTCGTATTGGGTTTCTGGAAGAATTTTTTGGTAAATACTAACTCTGGATTCCCTTTACTGATTGTTATAGAAGAATATGATTTCATAGCACCCATTCTCCTATATATGCAAAAAGTAGAACAGCAATCATTTCCCGGTGTTGTAGTAATGACCGAGACTGAACTCAGGTTCTCCAATTTTGAGTAACATGGTTCTATTCCTAAGCTACAATAATCTTGTATAAATGTTAATTTAATAACTTTAATATGTTGTAATGGAAGTCTAACATACAATGTTTGTTGTAAGGTATTTAAAACAACTACAATGAGTTTACCGAATATGAGGATATTTTATAGATAACTCGACACATTATTCATATATAAAGACGAAGAGAGTGGAAAACACTCGAAAACTTTCCAGACACATACATATGTGGAAAGAAGAAATCTCTTATTGAAATCTTAATCATAAAGAGTTTATTAATTTCCTCTAATGAATAACATATGTTAGAGTAAATTTATCTTCTAATATATGTAAAATATATGCTATGTATACATATAAATGCTAAAATTTTTTTCACACATAGAATATTTGTATTCATAAGTTTAATAGGTTATATAATAGAGCGATATATTTTTCACAATAGTAAGTAATGTTAAATAGTTGCTATTTTTCATAATACTACTTATATTATTTAGAAATTACAACAATTTTTTTTGTTTTATAATTTATAAAAAAACATTCTGACATCAAAGAATATTTGAGAGAAAAAGTCATCAACCTTTATTCTCAAAAAACATTTACGTTTACACAAGCAAACTACATAATTCAGTAAATTTCAAATTAAGTTTCCTTAGTTGTTTCTAATAATAATAAAAAATGAAGAACTTAAGAAAATTTAATCGCTTTAAAATTTGAAAGAAAAGGACTTGTACTTTTATTTATAATGAAACACTCTGTTGGATATTTATTCCATTTGATCTTGTAACCATATTATGACGACATCAATTTTAAAGTTCACAACAATACATTGTATTGAAACTAAAATCTAAATCTACGAGGAAAATTTTTTATTTGATAAACTTAGAGACACAACGGGGGTTAAAAACATTCTCAAAGACAGGACCCCCACTTTTCTCCTCCTCCCCCCAAAAAAACAAGACACAATAACGATAGAATTCAATTGTTCCTGAATTGAAACATATGAACATCACTTCGGAAAAAGATAATAACTTTGATGGATAGATGCACATAACAAATGCATAAATTTCATTATGAGATGATACCATTTATCACTATCTGCATAAAAGAAAAGATTTCAAAAGAAAGAAAAAGACGAGACGACGACGACTAAAGAATTCATGCGACATCTTAAGACGTCAAGGAAGAAGAAGGGGGGAGGGATGAGAAAAGAAGAAAAAAAGGAGGAACTGAAACTTCCAAAAAAGACACTTGGTCGTGCAAGGAGAACTTATCAAACTTGTAATAGCTCAGATAGAATGCCTTCCTCAATTCAAGGGATTTTTTCTCTACTTTTATTTTACATACTTCTCCCGTTGTGTAAGAGAAAAGATAAAAATAAAAACTACAGAAAAACGAAGCCCCAGTAAATTTGTCATACCCATTCAAATGCTATGATTTGTTAATGAAATATGGTTCGGAAAGTCAGTCTGCTCAAAAGCTAGCATGTCAAGACTTCGCTGGGACGCATCACTCAAACCATTGTTAAACTTCAAAAGAAGATGGATTGTAACGGGGAACGCTGTATCAGAGCACTGTTTTCACTGTAATAATTTATCGGACAAAGATGGCTTCGAATGCATTGGATCTGGAAGTTTTCCTTTTTTATTATCCCTCATGTATGCACTTTTTTATTTTGATACTTTTTATTATTTTATTATTCTGCGAAGACATGAAGTTTCATTTTTATTATTCACGTAATATCATAGATCACCAGTTTTATAAATCCTTGGAAACTTCCCCAACCCTACCACTCCGCTTTTCCGAGTTCCTTGCCAGAGGAAAAATAAAAGGGCGCGTTATCGCTTTTTTGCTCAAAACCACCCCTTTTCCATGTTGCGCTTATCCTGCATTTTTTTTCTGCTTGGAAAAACAAAGGCTTTCAAAATTTAAGCAATGGTCAAGAAATAAATTTATATTTTGACCAAATGCAGGATTTAAATGCAATGTAAATGATAGGTTGAAATTATATGTACATGTATGTATATGAGTGTCTTAAAAAAGCATTACCTAACAACTTATTAGTATTCGAAAAGATTTAAGAATTTTATGTGAATTCATTATGTAAATCAAAAGTATCATTTCATGTTTATTGTTTTGAAAAAATTTAAATTGAAAGATGTCCAGTTTGTTTCACCTTTAATTAGTTGGACTCAAATTTAACAATACTCATAATCAAATTTAATTGATTTTGAGTATGATGATAACCATATGATGTCTTTTTCATTTATAAATAAAGTTTTTTCATTTAATTGCCAATATGAAAAAAAAATAACTGAAATTATAAACTGTGTAACATAATAATTTAAATTAATTTATTTTTTAGTTCATTTAAACCTTTCTCTCCCGGTATTATTGATCAGCTGCAGCAATAGTAGAGGATTAATATCATTTTGCGAATTTACATTTATATATTTTAAATCTACTTTCCTACTTTAATTATTTTAAATTCTATGTTTCTAATGCTTTCTTTAGATTTAGCATTATATTTTTTCAAAACAATCTATATATATATATATATATATATATATATATTTATTTATATATATATATATATATATATATATATATATATATATATATATATATATATATATATATATATATATATATATATATATATATATATATATATATATATATATATATATATATATATATATATATATATATATATATATATATATATATATATATATATATATATATATATATTTATTTATATATATATATATATATATATATATATATATAGATAGATAGATAGATAGATAGATAGATATATGTATATACAAGGTGGTTATAATTAAACTTCCCCTATAAACAGCATCCCACAGAGCAAACGGATGAACGGAATGCAACGAAATTTTGTATATGGGCTTTACACGAGATGCGCTCACGGAATTTCGAAAAAAATTTTTTAGTTCCTAAATGTCCACCAGAAGGCGCTTTTTTTCGGAAAAACATGAAATTTAACTCAGTAAATGGCCAAAACGGAATGCAGAAACAATATTGACAAACCAGAAAAAGAATTATGAGTAATAAAATGCAAAATCGGGAAAGTCCGTCAGTTGTAGGAGAAAAATGCCGAGATTTGCATGCTTGGGAAGAAGAGGAAGCTTTATACAAAACAGGTTTGGGTATAAAACGTTTGCAGACGTTGGCAAGTTTAAGTCGATGTTTCCGGCTGTATTTATGATGGTCTCTTTAGTTGAACGTACGTTATTGGTGAAACTGGTTTACGAAAACAAGGAGAATGCTTCTGCTGCAGTTCGTGAATTTCGTCGTAGAAAAAGCCTACGGCGTGGACCAATGTCAACTAAAGGTATCCGGGCCATGATTAAGAGACTTGAAGAGACGGGGAAATTAGGAGTTCAACCTGGAAGAGACAGCAAACGTGTCACATCGGTACTTGTTGATGCCGTAAAGACAGCTGTTGACGCACAGTCACAGACATCAGATTTTGGGGGCAGTAGCGCACGTGCAGTTTCTAGACAGACTGGCTATGCTTACAGCACCTTCCGAAAAGTGCTCAGAAACATAATGCACTATTTTCCATACAAAATCCGCTCTACCCAAGAGCTGCTTGATAGGGACAAAGCACAACGTCTCTCATTTGCAGTCAATTTCCTTAACAGAATGACTGTTGATCTGTCATGGCCTTGGAATATTCTGTGGAGCGACGAGGCTCATTTCTACCTCAACGGGACTGTCAACACTCAGAATTGCTGCATTTGGGCTAAGGAATATCCTCGGATGCACATTGAAAGTCCCCTGCATTTTCCAAAGGTGACTGTCTGGTGTGGATTTATGGCGACTTTCATTCTTGGGCCATTCTTCTTTGAGGAAATCACTGAACGTGGGCCTGTCACATGTTCCGTTACGGGCCGTCAGTACCATGTCATGCTGCAGACGTTTGTTGTGCCGCAACTACATCAAAGGCGAGTCCTTACATCGACCATTTTCATGCAGGATGGTGCACCACCACATATCCATGAGTCCGTGAAGGCGCTATTACTCCAACACTTCACCGAGGAGAATGTTATTAGTCGCTCCTTTCGTTATCCATGGCCACCACGTTCGCCGGATCTAACTCCGTGCGATTTCTGGTTATGGGGTTATTTAAAAAGTCGTGTGTATCGAGTAGGTGTTACGACGTTGAGTGACTTAAAGAACTCCATAACGCTTCATGTGCGAAGCCTCACAATTGATCAGTTACGATCTGCTGTTGAACACACTGTGCATCGACTTGAAATTTTGCAGGTGAATGAGGGTGGTCACGTGGAGCAACTTTCCCTACATCATCCTGGACACGATTAACAACTGCTCTGCTTGTGAAATTTCGTCCTAATGTGTTCTTGTTTCGGCAAACTGAACTGTTTTTTGTTTCCCAAACAGTGTAGTGTTCTTTTTTCTTACCTTTACTTAATGTGGTTCGATGACAGGGTGATCAGACATATTAATAAATGTTAATTGTTTCTGTATTCCGTTTTGATCGTTTATTGTGTCCCATTTCATGCTTTTCCAAAAAAGCGCCCTCTGGTGGACATTTTGGAATTAAAAATTTTTTTTCGAAATTCCGAGAGCACATCTCGTGTAAAGCCCATATACAAAATTTAGTTGCATTCCCTTCATTCGTTTGCTCTATGAGATGCTGTTTATAAAGGAAGTTTAATTATAACCACCTTGTATATACATATATATATATATATATATATTACATATCATCTTCAAATTTTCATTATGTATAAAATATTAAAACTATATCTAACTTTATAATTCTGTAATAAGTTGGTATTGAAGCAAATAGATTTCTTCTTCTCTTTCAGATGAAATAATATAACTCCTTCATGTAATATTATTTTTACTTACTGATTGATTAAAATAATATCTTTAAAGCTGCATTAAGGTACTAACAATATTTATGCTTCGTATATTTTGTCTTTAATTGGATAAATGTAAGTACAACAAATGTTCAATATATTAATGGCAATAAATGTCCTTAAAGATATAGAATTTTATTTGATTATATTTTTTCACAAAACAAGTTTATAACATATAAGTCTAGCATATATAGATAATGAAATTTAAAGTATAACTTATAAATAATATCTTAATTGATACTCCTAAAAACTGGTATTCAAATTACAAATAATTCTCAGACATGAAAAGGAATAAAGGAGTTGATGATTGAAACTAAGAAAGAAATTACAAGTCTTTAAATGTGCTTCATGACTTGTTTTCTCAAAACATAATTTAAATATAGAGAAATATTATATGGATCATGATATACATCATTGTATTATGAATTAAAATGTAATATTAAAAGTAATCTGATAAAAAGGCAAAAGAAATAAAAAAAAATAGTTTGTAATTAGATTTTAAAATTTAAAAATATTTACTTAATTAAATTATAATTAATTTTACAGCTTCTTTGAATTAAAATTCTAATTTTTTACAGAAGACAATGCAAAAGTATCGAAAGTTAAAAAAAAAAGGAAAGTTAAAGTTGTCTGTGAAATTTCAGTTTGACGAAGTTGGCTGATTACATTTCCAGAAAAACCTTTAGTTTACCTACACTTCATATAATTTTCTTTTTCATTGAAAACAATGATGAATCATTTAGATCCTTTTTAACTTTGACATCTTACAATTATTTTTTTTCAATGGTCGGGGTATGTCGGGATGTATTGTCCTCTTATACCCAAGGAACCGGCCAGAAATAGGGACCTCTTTGCAGCCGAGGTGTTGCCCCGAGTGCACCACAAGGAATGGGCCACCATCGCATTCTCACACACGCCATAGGGACCCGTTTATAGGGTAGCCACCATTCATACCTCATTCACACACAAAAAAAAGGACAAAACAGGAAAGAGAGAGAGAGTACATCCATGCCAGAACCGAGATTTGAACCCAGGACCACCTCCCTATCCATAGTCACGCACGCTGACCACTAGACAAGTTGGCCGGCCATTTTAGAATTATAACCATACTAAAAGAAATTAAATTAAGATTATTCTTACTCTCTTAGTTGATCTCATTTCATTCAAAATTATTGGTATGAAATTTTCAATACTTATTTATTTTTATCCTCATATATGTACCATTTTGTAAGCTGATACGCACACCAATATTAATATTTTGCCATCACAGATTGAAAAACATGATATTAGTAAAATAATTTATGATATATGACTGAATGAAAAAATTTTCATTAACATACATTGTATTATTTTGTTGCATATAATACAATGTATGTTAATGAAAATTTTTTTATATGTTTCTAGGATTTATTATAAACAATTCCTATTTCTCAAAAAGTACTATTGCAGTTTAAAAAAAGTTTAAAAACGCAAATTGTTCTTGTTGCAACCAGAGAAGCTTACAAACTCTTTTGCAGCTCAAATCCCTAAATATTTAAACGAAGTTGTGTTGTACATTAGAATAATTAATAGCATTGCTATTTTATTTTGCAGAATTTCATTTGAGGAAGTGATGCTATTTGTTAACATCTAATTTATGAGCTTCATATATTAACCTCACCGCATACTATAACATGTTGCTATTGGATACAATCATCAAATCAAAAGGCTACCAAATTGTTTCGAATGAATGTAAAAAAGTGCTAAACTAATGATTCAAATCTTATACATCGTTTTTACAGGTGATATAAAGATGTTTTTAACGTCAGTCTGATAAATCTGTCCTTAGCAAGAACTCATATATCAATCTCAGAATCTAAATACGCTTTGGAGCCAACTCTATAAATCACCTCATTTGTTTCTAGATGGAATTTCACTACAGCAACCACATTTTACCAGTAATTACAGGTTAAAATCCAGTCCAAATGTAATGAATCCGAAACGGACTAACCCAGACCACATAGCGTCCGTAGATGTAAAAGAGGTTTAATTGGTCTCGATGACAATTATTTTTCAAAGAATTTACGTTGCTTCATACGGTTGCGTTTCCCCGTAGGTGAGGTCCAAGCCTAATATTTATCTGTTTCTGTTACGACAGATGGAAAATACCACAGCAGTCTGAAATCAAGAGGATGATTTATTTATGATCTTCTCTTTATTATTATTACCTGTTTCTTGTTTTGTCGATGTGATTTATGAGACGGGTGAACCAACAGCTATCGGAAACCAAATGTTCATTTGAAAGTGATTAATGATTAAAAGAAATAAGTGCTTTATGAATAAATATTTATAGATTCATTCTTTCATTCATACAGAATCATTAGGAAGCATATTATCGCCCATTTGTCAACGTAAAACTTATTATTGATGAAGTTAAATTTAATAAATTAACCAGGGCTTTTTTTCATCTTCAATTTTGTTGTATATTTCATGGATGTCGTAGAATATTTTGACGTTTATTTTTCAAAATCATCAATTAATGTTGTCGTAAACTCCAAAACAAATAGAGAATTTTCCATTAATATTTGCTTTGTTATTTTTTGAGTGTGATTTGAAATCAGCTCTGTTTATTATTTTTTTTATCAAACTATGCCATTAAAATGCATTATTAAAAGAAAATTATTGAAGATAAAAATTAATTTTTGTAAATCGAATTAAAATTTAACTATTTGTTAAGGTTAAATTATATTTGTAAATAATGTAGAATTCATAGGTGATAACTGAATATTTCATTAATATTCTTTCTGTTTCTTATATGTTCCTTAAGTAACATTTTTGTTACCTTCCATAAGACACCTCTTTATATATGGAATGTAGTTTCTTATTAATTTACTCAAATAAGTAAAAGTTTCCCTACACAAACTAAAATAATAAGAGCAGTTGATAACTAAATTTAATTATTAAATGTTTCACACGAAAAATAATCTTAATATAATTTTATCCTACATCACTGAAATAAGAAATAACACTAAATGACAACTTTCCTCACAATTATCAAGAAAATTATTTAATATTCTTTGAGCTAGTGATCTCCATAAAATAAAGGAAAGTATGATATTAAGCAAATTTTCCATTCTCATACGTTATTCTCTATTTATATATGCATATTTGTTTGTAATAATTGGATGTAAATCACAGTTTTTAATATTTTTAACCAAGACAAAAACGTTTTAAACGCACCGAGGGCATTTATTCAGGATATGGACATAAATGTTTAGCTAACCAAACATCAAAATATTACTTGAATATCTAGCGTTTCTGCAATTTTACAAAAACGCTAGATATAAAGTTCTTAAGTTCTATTTAAGTGTTACAAGAAAACAGACATTTTTTACAATATCGAAATCAGAATAATTTTAATGATATATATGAATGTACAAAAAAAGCTTATTTAAAATTTTTATATATAAATGAAAATTTTTTAAATAAGATAAATAAAATTATGAAATTGTAATATTTTATATAATAAGATAATTTATATTAAATTAACAATTTTATATTCAAAAAATATTTATGTCAAGAAGAAAAATGCAACAGCTTTAAAATTTATTTTATGTTATTTCATAGCAACAATAGCCAACGAAAATAATGGAAACCCAAATAAAAGTTAGAATGGAAATCTGGAAAAGGAAAGGAAATTAAGTGAAAGCATGAAAAGACCATCCTTAAATATTTTTGTGTATGCGTATTATAAATTGATGTATATAATTGTATGCAGTATTTATACATATGCAAATCTTAATAATATTGAATTATTTAGGAAGAAATAATGAATATATTCCTTTTCCAATGAATTCAGTTAGAAGATTTTCCTTAAATAAATTCGCTTTACACTAAAATTATTTATAATTTTTACATTTTCTTTTCTTTTTTATAATTAACATTTCTATTTCATGTAATATATTTGAAAGTAAAGCAAATGAAAACAAAGTTTCATGTTTATGAAAATAAAGTGTAGAACACAATAAATTTTATAAATATTTTGTGGAAAATTTTTATAATTTCTGTGAATAATAATGCTGCTATATTGTTGAATAAATAGTTATTCACAGAAATCATAAAATTTTCCTCAAAAGTTTATTAAATTTATTAGCTTACAATTTATTTTTATAAATGTGAAACTTGTTTTTTTCATTTGCTTTATTTATATTTTATAATTGATATTTACAGCCAATAAAGGCTCTTGCCTTCGGTTCAACAGTTCGTGGGTTCGAATCCCACCTTGGGCATGGATGTTTGTAGTGGTTCGGAATCCACTTTAAGCCGTAGGTCCCGGTCTAATTAGCCCTTGTGTGCAAAAAATGACCGTTGAGCGAAAAACAAAACAAACAGCCAATAAAGATGGTAAAACCAATAAAGATGGTACAGCCAATAAAGATGGTTTTTATTTTATTTTTATTACATAATTAGTTAATTTGAAAATATTTTATTTCAACTAGGGATTTCTCAACGAAATTTTTTATCGATCTTATATTTAATTTACTGAAATAAAATTTGACTTCATATATCTAAAATAATTTAAATAAATAAAAGCATTATTTTAAATTTTTATATTTTATTATGTGTTTATACATATGTTGGCTCTTATATTTGTATAATTGGGACTTACAGTTTGTTATTACATAACTAGTTAATTTAAAAGTATATTATTATAAATCGAGTATTTCACTTATTTCATATGCTTACAATTTCGTATAGTTTTTAAATATTATTTATTATTACTTGTATTACATTGAATTACATTTCTACAAAAAATAACTTAAGTAAATATAAGTATTGATTATATAAATTGAAATTAGAATTTTTATTTAATAATATGTTATATATATATATATATATAAACATTTATATATATTTATTGTACTTTTATGTTTATATATATGACAATTAAAGTATATTATTACATAAACTAGTTAACTTAGCAGTTTTTTATAATAAATAAAAGTGTTTTCCTTATTTCATATACACATGATTTTATATAACTTTTAAATTTATTTTATAAAGTCAAAAATATCGATTTTAAAATGAAATTAGTGTTTTTATTCTAAAAAATTTTAAGAATTATTGATAAAAATATTTTAAAGAGAAAATATAAGAATCTATTGAATTTAAATAAAATTTCTTTTTAAACTATGTGTGTAAGATAAATTCCTTTCAAAATAAACCAAATACATATTTAAAATAGAAAAAAAAAATCTTAAAAGAGAATGCTAAAATAAATAATCCTAATCATAGACGTTTATAGAAGGAAAGTGCCCTTTATGCTTAAACCTAAAACTTGAATGAAAATAAATTTCGGATTGAAGAAACTTTTTTAAAATTATTTTAATGTGCAGTATTAATATTAAAGATTACTATCATTTATCACTTTTAATATAAACCATAATTTAATTTTTTTAAATTTTAAATCGTTTATATGATTGTGAAAGTGACTTATATTTCTATATTACTGAAAACAAAAAATGCTTAAATCTTTGTGTACATTTTCAACCTTCCTAATTACTATTTTCAAAAATATGTTTCATTATATTATTTCTGAATTCTTGGATGCAAAATAAAATATAAGAATTGGAAATTTTTTCACAGTGAATGTATCTTAATTTATTCATTTGCTAATTGTTTTTATATTCTTGATTGCCAATAAAAGTGTCATTTAATATTTTTCAAACTTTTAGTATTAAAATTATTTTTAGCAATATGCTTTTTTAAAAACAAACAGTATAAAATTAACTTGAAATATTAAATTATTTTAAAAAGAAAATATAAATATTGTTATTTATAACAATACGTGAATGAACAATGAACAAAATGTATAAAACCATACCATTCTTTCATTAATATTCTTTTATTAAAAAACCATTCAAGATATTTTGGAAGTAAAATCTTCAATTCTTATTTTTTATAATGAATAAATAAGTTATTTATATTTAGAACAAAATTTGATTTGATTTTGGTAAGATTACTTCCTCAAGAAATCATAAATTTAATTAATTACCCTTTCTTCTGCGAAAGTCTACATGGAATATGCTCTTAGAATATTTTAGATCTTTTCGTGATAAACATCGCTTTCTTAAGGTCAACTGTCGGTTGGTCAATCAAAGGCCAATCGCAGCAAATGATTTAACAATAATTAAGTATTGAAAAATTAGTCCTCAGTTACGGGGAAAATCTCCTTCTGAAAACGTGCAAAGAATGCAGTTTTCATCATTATTAAGAAAAAAAAATGATGTATGAGTATAATTTTCATAAATATTATATTACAGACAAGTAACGTTGAGAAAATGATAGATGGGTGACGATACAAATGTTATAAAATCATCTTCATTTCATGTCCATATGAGGCTGCAAAATTATTTTCTGTGTGCAATCTCAAATTTAGCAGTATTTTCAGAATAAAAATACAATTAACAAACCACAAAGATATGTTTAAATGAAAATAGTAGAGTTTATTTAAATGAATTCTGGATCAAAATGTAACTCATAAAGTTGAAAATCTGCTTTTAATTGACATTAGTGAATATTTGTGTAAGAAATGTTTTAAGGGTATCAGCAGTTTCTGTGGGAAGAAACAGTGCTGTAAACATTCGATGTAACTACTACTGAAACTACTTATTTGATATTACTTACTTGAGAGAAAGCCTTCGATTATGCATCATTGACAAGATAGAAGTGGACTAAAATACCCTTGATTTCGAAAAATAGTTACAGAATAGTCCCTTAATTTCACAGAATAGTTTCTGAAATGAATAACCGAAAACGAATTGGAGTTATACAAAATAAAAACAATGGTTATGCAGTCATATCAACTGAAGTAATAATCAATCTAGACCAACATTCCTATCTGATGGGTTTGAATTTTGTTTGCAAAGTAACTCGAAAAATTATTGGTGTCGTAAACTTTTGATTATTTCTATGATGTTTAAAGAAACTAAAATATATGCATCATGCTTAGACATCTCATATATAAATATTTATTTAAATAAGACAATCCTCTGCGTATTTTTTTCTCAAAGAAATGCAGAAAGCTACAATATAATATTGATCGACTATTCCTAGAAAACTAAGTTCATGCTTACAAACTTTTGATAAATTGGTAAACTCTATTCAAGATAATTTAGGCAAATGTTAACAATAATGTATACAAATTAATAATTGCTATTTGAGATGAGTAAGTGATAAGTGTTGCCGAACTTAAAATAAACATTACAATATTTCAAAGTTTACAATTTACTTTAACATTATTATTATACTTTTATCACCACAGGACCTTTGGTTATTCATTCAGATATGAGCACTGTAGACCTTGCCCCCATTTGTGGGTTGTCGTGCCTCTGAGTTTAGTTTAATTTTACTTTTAAAATTGTTGAATGCTATGACACTTCATACTTTCCCATTAAACTTGATCTTTCTTTGCATTTACGTAAATGCTTTCATTTTTTATTTGCATTTTCTTTTATAAAATGATTTCAGAATCGCCGTTTATGAGAATTTCTTTAATTTTTTTTCAAAATCATTAAACATTTAGCTTAAAAGCAACAAAATTTTTTTAAATATTTAAAATAACGATCAAATTAGGATTTAAAAGAGAGAGAGAGAGAGAGAATGCTCTATCTCTATTTACATTTATTAACTACTGTACTTGATTTCATTCATTATCTTACAGTTTTTTCTTTTAGTGTAAAAATGCTTGGTAAGAAATTAATCATGCTATTTCTGATAATAAAAAATCATTTTTTTCAGTTTAATTTAAACTAAAATTAAGATTTTTTAAAAAAAAATTTTTTGTGCTATTGATTTTTGGATAATAATGAAGTACGAGATGAAAATTATGTATAAAGTAAAATTAATTCATTACTTAAAAAACAACACAATTTATAATCTCAATTTATACCGAAATTTTTGATTAGCCAGTATTTCCATCTAAATAGAACATTTATTTAAACGAGGAATAAATCTTTTTTTTTTTATAGTTTTCGTTTATATGAGTGTGTTTACTGATTTGTTAGACGCTTTATCATCTTTTATTCACTTCAGTACAAATGCAACTTAAATGGTGAATAAAATTATTGGTTTAAATATTTTCTTTTTAATCTGGTTAAAAAAGTAGACATATTAAGTAAATTAATAAAAACGAAGTTGAAATTGTTATTTTATGATATTACGCATGCCTATTTTTGTATTTAAATTTCATTATTATGAGGAAAGTTTACTTAGAAGGAAAATCAAAACAATTTGATGTTGTCGCGCAATCCTTTAATAGCAATTTTTTAAAAAAATAAATTTATTTTTTCTTCTTTATTCTATTAATTGCTTTCAAGATATTGTCGTTATCAGTTATTATAACATAATCATAAAGTGTGTGATACTGGATGAAATAAATTTCATATTTTAATTTTAAAACTGGAAACATTAGAGTTATCCAAATTTGAATGTATATAAATGCAACAAAACATACATTTGAGAGTAATAAAATGTACAGATTTAACTTTGCAAATTAGCAAAAAAAATTTTTTTAATATATGTATTGGCCATTTGCTATGTTAAATCCGTCAAAGAATCAAAAATTATCTTTAACTATTTAGAATTTTAAAAGATAGTAAAATTTTTATTACAGAATATATAATTTTGTTAAATATTTTGTTTTTACTATTTTTAATTATAAGTAATATCGCGAAATAATTTTATTAATCTCAATACGAATGAAAATGAATTATAATGATATTTAATATTTCTTAGAACACGTAAAATAGCATTTTTAACTATTAGAAATTGACTTTAAATCACTGAAATTTTAAATCATTTACTTACGTTTAATATTTATTTGGGAAACATGAAAGTTAGCCTCCTCAATGTAGCTAAAAATTCTTTATTTTATAAAAATGAAATACAAAAAATTACATTTTATGATTATGAGATAATAAGTTTTTTGTGAAAGAGTAAATATATATCACTCAAAACTCATATATTAATTAAAATTATATTTTTGCTAAATTACAGGAAATAGGTGATTAATTAATTAAATAAAATTTTAAATAATTGTTAAGCACTTTTTGAGGCAAAAAATTACACATCAACAATTTTCCCTTGAAGCACCAAACTAATTTCCATTCGTTAAGTTGTTTTATTGAAACACATATGAACTACATTTATTTCAAAATTAATAATAATATAATGAATTTTATGAATTTTACTTTATAGGTTTTTTAATATACTGAGGAAGTGTTTGCCGATTTTTTGTGTATGTAAAATAAATTATCTATATTTGATAATCATATATAAATGTATCTTCAATAATATTTAGCTTTAATAAATCAAGATTAATTTTCATGGATGAAAAATTTATGAGCAAATAATTTTTAGAAATATATCTTTTATATTTTGAAGTTTTCTAAAATACATAATGAATTTTTAAAAGTAAATAAATATTAATATAATTAAAGTAAATAATAAATAACATAACTTCTATTACTTATTCATCAAAAGTTATGTAACTATTCTTCAAATGAGAATTTTTAAATAAAAGTTTCACTTTTAACTCTTAAATTTAATGACAAACATAATTAGTATCTTTTTATTATTAAGTTTAGGAAATGAAATAATATTTACGAATTCTAAATGTATTATTAATTACTATCTTAAGTTTTTTGATAAATTGTTAAAATATACGGTTTTGAAATTATGGACTTTATACTAATAAGCTATTTAAAAGTTTTTGTGAGCTAAGGAATAATTTCTGCTAAATAAAACAAATAATTTTTAATAACTATTAAAAAAATAATTTTTAGTAACTATTAAACAAATAATTTTTAATAATTATTAAAAGATACTAACTATGTTTGTCATTAAATTTAAGAGTTAAAAGTTTCACTTTTAACTCTTAAATTTAATGACAAACATAGTTAGTATCTTTTTATTATTAAGTTTAGGAAATGAAATAATATTTAGGAATTCTAAATGTAATATTAATTACTATCTTAAGTTTTTTGATAAATTGTTAAAATATACGGTTTTGAAATTATGGACTTTATACTAATAAGCTATTTAAAAATTTTGTAAGCTAAGGAATAATTTCTGCTAAATAAAACAAATAATTTTTTAACGTCTATAAGATCAATAAGACCAAATAAACAAAATTACTGTAATTCGTTTAATTAAATAATTATTAGATTAATAAGAAATTAGAAATATAAAAATATAATTACAAAAAACTGTACTCCAAAATTTGGTAATTTAAGTCTTGATATAGTTATTTAATTTTAAGGCCAATTAAAAATCAAACTAACATTAAATATTTTTATGCACTGAAAATTTAAAATTTTATTTAATAAATGAAATTTTTTTGAGAAACACATCAACTAATAAATTAATTATTTGATGATTAAATAAGTTTCAATTTGAGAAATATATCAAATAATGATGACTTAAATTACTAACATTTTAAGTATTAAATTAATTTTATTTTTAAATTAATCTATAACATCGTCAGATAAATAACAGCATAAAAATTTAGAATAACAAAAAAAGGCATGTATTTTAAAAAGAAGCTACTGCCAGTTCAAACAAAAACTCGTATATAAACATTTATTACAGAAATGAAACAAATCTCCAAAACAAAACCTTGATATTATAATTTCAAACAAGTATACGACCCCTAACGACCTATTTGACTCACTTAATAAAAACAGATATCACGCATAAAACCGATTGTGTAAGATCCTAATAAAAAAGTATAACATTGTAACAGTCGATAATAAGAGAATTGCTCCTAGAAAAACAATTCCACGGTTTAAGAGACTTTTTTTTTTGTTCAGTCTCACCGCGGGACTTAACTCTGGTTACCAAGTTAAGACTCTCCCTTTGAATCTGGAGAACTTTCTCCGGCTCAATCCATCATCATTGCTGACAGAAGTTAAAGCTGAAGACTGCTATTAGAGTTCTTAGTTCTGCCAAACCATCAGACGTCCTCAGGTTTGGCTGGAAAACTGTAATTTTGTAACCATGGCGCCCTTTTCCTTCTCAATGCAAATGTCATCTTGTTATGGATTGTCTCCTAATTCCTACAACCCCTTACTTTTTATAGTATTTTAGCAATGTCTGTGGAACTTTTCCAAGGACATCTGTTTTCTTCCTTTTTTTTGTTGCTTGTTTACTTTTTGCGTTGCAAACATGCATGACAGTATCATTCATTTAGTGCAAAAGATACTAATCCGAGAGAAGCAGAAATAAGATATTTTTTCGATTGTTTCACTGTTCAGGAAAGTTTATCGAGATAATGAGATTTATCACTCTCTATAACAAAGTCAAGTAAAGTATATTCAGTTACGTATAGCTATAAATGAAAAAATAATTTTATAATTAGAAGAAAAGAAGTCGAATATAAAATTGCACCAGAAATATTTTATAACTATTATAAACAAATCAATAGTTTATCTCTTTCCTAGCATTTTTTAACATTCTTAATATATCCAATTAACTATGTTTTCTTAGAAAAGAACAATATAAATTTTACAAAAAATTTTTATATCATTTATTAATAGAATATTATGAAATAATTTTTCTTTTGCAATTTTAATGAATAGTAATGATTATTTTCACTTTCAGAAAAACCTATAATTTTTGTAATAATCATATCACAGTGATGCAATCTCTATGTAGGAATCGAAGTTATTATTTTATCTTGAATTTAAATTTTCACTGATAATAGTTATGATAATAGCTTTCATGTCTTAAATTTTTATTATAAATAGTTATAATAAAAATTTAAGACATGAAGGGCTGTATATTTTGAAAAGTATTGAGCAATATCAAATATTTATTATTTTGATATCACTGAGCAGAAACATACTAGGAGAAATTTTGGGTAATACATTTCAACATCTATCACATTTTTCCTATCAGACTTTTCATAAACAACAGGTCATATCTACGTGCTGGAATACTTAGATATGACCTGTTGTTAATTGATTGATTGAAGTTGGTTATTGATTGATTTCTAGCACGTAGAATATCATATCTACGTGCTAGAAAACAATTAATCAACTTTAGGAGAATGCTTACTGAAAGTAAAAGCACGACATCAAAGGTATTTTTACAATTACTTGAATCCATCTTGCTGTCCTTGGATCAATACATTTCAAAAGTTTTTTGTACTACAACTCAATATATATGCATATGTTTTAACTTTATACAAAAATTCTTTGCATGACAAAAAATGCAGTTCAAACTTTAAGCATTTGTAAGCTACTTTCTTTTGAAAAATCTGTTTATTGAAAACATCTATTAAGAATTGATATTTATATTTTGTATAAGTTTTTTCAGATTTCTTTTGGAAAGAAAACTCATTATTTGATTACCATAGATTCAATTGTAGTATTTATCAAAATAAGTGGAAAAAAGGAGAATAATGTGTGTGCTTGACTGTATTGCTGTGATATTTATTATATGGATATCTCAAATTTATATAATTATGAGATATTCTTTTTCTGTAAATATTTTTTTAAACTATTATTAGGTGTTTAGAGAAAATGTCAATATATTGCCTATTGTTAATAATACTTCAAGTTATTGAAAATTCAACACCAAAAAAGAGTGGCCAGAAAATTATGAAAATTCTTTAGATAGTCCTTATCTTATTTTGTTATACAAATGATGTGACATGCGCAACTGTCCTGCCCACGTTGAAAAAGATACAAGGGAAGGAACCCCAGAATGTGAAATTTCCATGTCGTTATTTTGGCATGGGAAATCGTCAAAAAATTTGTACTAGTCTCAGGGAATAGGCATAATAACAAGGAATACCTAGCCATCTTCAATAGAGGCAATTCCAGCACACGATTGATTTTTCATGGAATATGGGGATTATACTTACAGATACAGATTAGAAATGCAGATTGGTCAATACGGCTGCTCTGAAATGATATATATCATACATACCAAAACGACTGTGCACTATTTGTATCAAAGATAGTTGGAACAAAAAAATGTGGCAAGTTTTAGGACATCCGGTACAGAGTAACTTCAAGACGTATGAATAGCATTATTCACAGAATAGTGGACAAGAAAGAAAGGATTGACAAGTCCTTTCTTTCTCCATTTTGTAGTAGGATCAAGATACCTTGAATGTTACAAGGTAGACTAGAAACTTATTCCATTGGTTGAATGCTAGTGGCCTGCATTGATGACGTCTATTATTAAGACTTCCATAAATCCCTTAACATAGGAACCAGCATCTACAATTGTTCCCTGCTAGAGTAACGTGAACAAATGAATGGCACAGGGTTGTTTTCTCAGATGAGTCCCACTTCGGTTTCTCCAATGATAATTGTCCTGTACGAATGTGGCAAGGAGACAAATCCCTTCTTACGTCTCAATACTCAACAAAACGTCATCATGATTTCAAAACGTCATCAAAGATTGTGCAAATATTAAACAATTCAATTACTATTGAAAGTTATATAATATTGCTCTGTTTTTTTTATAAACATCAATTGATCAAGTGACATACTAGATGAAGTACAGCTTCAGGTTAATGAGCATATAGCAAGTGATAGTTAAACAATTGTAATAAATATCTTTTTTGCAGCAATTCGGTTGATAAGAATGACTGAATCAACCAATTAGGTATAAGACATAATAATATGATTAAAAAATGATAAAAATTTCCCAATATTAACTCTAATTTATTATTAAATGATTGACAATTTTATATGTAATAAGAAACCAGATAATTCAATATAATAATGATATTGTGATTTTAATCATTAAACTATAATCAATATTATAATTTCAGAACAAGAATATCGTTAGAGTTACAAATATGTGTAATCTTAACTGCAATTTTTGAATTAAACGAAATGGCTTTAATAAGCCAAATCATAATTGAAATAAAAAATTGTTACTAAAAGTTAATTCAACAAATAGTATTTTTATTCCATTCGAAAAAAAAATAATAAATAAAATTCAGAAAATTAAATGAGATTTTGCTCCGAACATGATTTTAATGAAACGTCATCGTGCATATAATTAACAAATTGCTATAAGAGATTAAACTAAAACTGCCCAGATTATACTAAGTTACTTAACCCGAATTTATGCACCATAATACTCATCACACAGAAGTGTAATGAGTATTAGGGTGCATAATTTATGAAAACATGCTCCCCATGTCTCTTGACGGGGTGATCTATTCGTCGGTGACCCTGGGGCTCAGAGAAAGAGCACTCTGAGGGAGTTTTAAAGAGGCGTGGTGCGCCCCAACTTTGATGGGCGTTGTCAAAGGGAACCAGATATCAAAGAGCTTGATCGAGTGTCTGAATATTATTGAAATTAGTTCCAGCAGACGATCGTCAATCCATCATTTCCTCTCTGACTCCCTTGTTTATCGCCTGCAGAGGAAAAGTGAGGCATTATACCGCATGCAAAGATTCCGAATTCTCCTAGCCTGTTATTGCAGACGATAAATCTGTGGGATGATCTTGTTTACAGCTTGCATGACTGTGTAACTTATATGTTTAGGTTATTGTAGCAGTTTCTCATAAAACAAGAAGATGCCAATCTCAAGAGCATTTAATCACTGATTGGACGAAAAAAGCAAGTAGGGATGTTCTCTTCCTCATTCTCTTTTGAGTATGATCAGTGACTTCGTGATTAAAGCAGTTTGTAAGGGTCAAAAGATATTTTTAAGGCAAATCAACAAAATAGCATGATGTTGATGCATTACTATGATGGAAGATGACCTTTAACTTTTATATTTTGTGACCTGATGATTTTAATTGATTTTGGCGTCATGAAGTGAATAAAAATTATTTTGTTACTTTAATCAGCTTTTAAGTTATTCATGTTTTCTTAATGACTATATTGCTTCTTCCCAATCAAGCACATTTATATATATTTACACATAAGTGTGTTAAATCATTTTTCTGCTAACATTTGTTAATTTATTATTCCTATCAAATAATTATTTATATTATAAAAATATCCTCAATATATAAAGGAAATTATAATAGTTTCTTTCTTTGCATTTTAATCTGATCACAAAAGAGTATAATTAAAGAAAAATAATGCAAAATTTTGATGATGCTTCATTGAAACACTTTGCTTTTAGATGCGTTACTAAATGCATTATCTCTGATTCAAAAAATGATGAGAAAAATTGAATAAAGTGTAAACTCTTTGGAAAAATATACTGAATTACAGAAGATTTTTTAAATTGAATATAGAATTTTGCAAATGAAGAATAATTTTTTAATTCAAATTATATCGTATAAATGAGGATTTCCGTCGAACAAAATTTTGTTATATTGAAATTTTTATCATCTTTTTGCTTTCTAAATCTTATCTAATTTTAATGTGTGAAAATGGCTAGCATAGAATATTTTGATAAAATGAAATGATATTTCATAATAATAAAAACATTAAAATATGTAGTTATTTCACACTTTTGACACATATACGCATCCCTGCCAATCAATTAGGCATCTTTAATGCATTCATTGAAATGCTTGCTAGGGATGAAATTTACAATTTTTCATGCCGTTTTAAGTTTTACATTTTGTTAGAATGCTAGATTAAGTCAGCATTTTACTTTGGAAAAAATATAATATGAAAAACTAAAGGTACTTTATTATATGAAAAAGGGATTATTGTTGGTATTTGTTAATAGGGAGTTTAATTTTGAAGGTAGCAAATCTCATTGGAACCTCAAAAATAGACATATCAGAGTTGTGTTCAACATTAAGAATCAGAACCCACTGTGCTTGTTTAGAAGAGCATGTTAGTGGTTCGAGCACAATCCAAGAGCATAATGAGACAACCTCTGATGGATTGTACATCAGGAAAGAGACTCTACTGCATTTCAATGACAAGAAATCGTTATCCAAGCCTCTTCCCAACTGATTTCAATTGAAACTATATTTTTATAAGAATACATACCGTGTATTTATGCGGAAATTACTTATTTCTGTTAGAAATGCAAAATTTGTTTGTAGTGAATGAAAAACACTGGGCATCTGAGAATTGAAAGTGGGGTATGCAATTGGAGGAGTCACTCAAGACTCTTTGAGCACAAAATTTTGAATATGGTGAGAATCCGGGGAAGTCATGAATCAATCTTGACTTATTTGCACAGCACAAGGATTATGTGGGACTATCATGATATGAAAGCTGGGACCGAATTGTCCTGGTATTCTTCAAAAGGTAAACAAAAAGTCATGAGATTGTTTGATTAGTTTTTCTGGCGCCATGAGATACTTCAATATACTGGTAGATCAAGTATACCTTACAATGTTGCAATTTTACCATGATGGGACAGATATTTCATGGATGATAAAGCAAGTATACATCGTGCCATAAGTGAACGAAATTAGTTCACTGAATACCAGAGTGATATTTAGCATCTTTCTTGAAGCACCCTCCAGAGCCCAAATCTTAATCCAATAGAAATTCTCTGAGAAGCGGTGGAAAGATAGATCTGACAGAATTGTCCTCTACCATTTAATTTACAAGATCTAAAGAAATTGCATTACCATCCATGGTATTGTATGGATATAAATGTATTCTGAAATCTTATATACCCAATGCCCAAAAAAGTAAGAGTTGTTATCCACCCTAAGGATGCAAGAAAACAATGTCTTTGGGCTTTTAATTCATTGGTCAATCTACACATATACATGTATAAAATTACATTACTATATTTCAATTTGAATCTCAATACAGTCGTAATTTGAAAAATATTATAAATACAAATAAATTTTTTGACAGAATGATAGTTAAAAAATGCTTCTTTGGAAGAAAGTCTATATTAATTATATCGCTTTCCTCGTGTAAATTAAATATAAAAATCCGAAGAAATTTTTATAAGGTTTTATATTAGAAATTTATTTGTTAGAAAGATATAATTAAAAAAATACAATACTGAATTTGCTTAAAATTGAATTTTTCTCAATATTTAATTAAAATCTCACATCATTATTCATTTTTTTATATTTTGCAATTGTTTTTCATACGTATTAAATATATAAAAAACTTAAACCATAAATCTTAATATTCACATCAAGTATTGCTCCGTGAATTAAAAATTTTAAAATTTAAAAGCAACTTAAAAATTTTGGTTATTTAAATATTAGTTTATAAAAATAATGAAAACGAGACATAGCAAATCTAAATTACTTTGCTAAAATCTCTATTGAATGAAAAAATTACAAAAAAATTTTATGTAGTTTTTTCTGATAATAATGAAAATTTAAATATGAGTTAGAAATCATTTCTTTAAAAAAATTCTTATCGATAAATGAAGGTTTAAAAAATTCTTTTCAAGTAGCAACCCTTTAAATACAAAAGCTCTCTCCCCTGGGCTGACAATAATAGGTGGTTTAAGCTTCTGAGACGAAATTCCCTTGTCAGTGGTTCTTCATATTTATAGTAAAAGAAGCCTTAAGTCCTGCCACACCTTTAAAGCAACAAATGCTTTGAAAAGTCAAAGGTAAGAACAACATATCCATCAATGTCTGAAAAATCTTATTTGGTCAATGGGCTTCTGCTAGGACTACAATAAATTTAGGCAATCACTCAACTAAATTTTTCGTGCTACTGAAGCAGCCAGGTGCCCTTTTCAAGAAGCCTGATTGCATGGTTGCCGTCTCAGCAAAAGCAAATTTTCCTTCACCGAGATCTTGATGATTTTGACTTGTGAAATTTCAAACAACTGTTTATTTACCTACGACAATTATAAATAAAAATCGTGGTTTCTTCTCCACAACAATTTAGCCCAGATCAGTTCTCTCATTCCTTCAAAAATGAGTTTCATGAATAATTAAAATAAATTTATAAATTGTGGAATTATAAAAACAAATATATAAAAAATAAAAATGATAGAATATATATAGATATAATAATTTATATAGTTAATTGAATCTACATTCTAATTATAATAATTCTCTCTCTCTTTATTTCTGTAAATCGTAAGTAATTTTTCACATTTCTAATTTCCTCTCATATCAATTTTTAAATGATGGAGGTTATATAGAACAATAATATTTATAATGCATTTGATCTCTCTACAATAAAATGAAGTAATTAAAAAAATTTAAAAAAAAATGTTTCATCTAAATCAGTTCAAACAAATGAGGCACTTTCATAGAAAATATATAATCTGTTGATTCTCGACATATTAACTTAAAATGTAGAATACCCGAATTTGAAAACTAATAGATATGTAATTAGCTTTTTTTCCTTAATAATTGAAATTATTTTTAATCCTGTGAGGAAAAGAGGATGTATATTTTTTCCTCATGAAAATAAGCAGTGTGAGTTTTGTTATAGATTTTAAATGTTATGAGTGTTTAAACTAATTAGTTATTATAATTGTTGTAATTCATATACAAAGAACCAAATCTATTAATTTAAGTAAGAATTTATTTATGAGGTGCAAAACTGTGATAGTAATTAAATTTAATAAATGTTGTAAATACCGAGACTTATATTTTTCTATTGTATTTATTCTATAATATCGAAATTTGTTACAAATTATAATATTATAAATAAAAAGTATAGAGGTATTTTAATGTTATGAGTATTTTAAAAAAAATAGAGCTATTCATGTATTTTATGTATATATTTTAAATAATTAACTATTTATGTATCGTAATTCATTTACAAAATAACCAAAAATTGTTAATTGTAAATAAGATATAATTCAAAACATATTTGACAATAAAACTGATTAATATTCATTCAACTTTAAAATTTTCAAAAAATTAAGTTTAAGAACTAAATTTAAGAATTATAAACTAACAATGGAATAAAAAAATTGTTTAAATGCCATCATAATTTTTATTCACTTTTAGTATTTAAATTAAAGTAATGTAAATACTGATATTTATATACATATACATATACATATACATATATATATATATATATATATATATATACATATACATATACATATACATATATATATATATATATATATATTTCATAATTGTATTTTTAATATTGATATTTGATGCAGTTAATTCATGTATAATTAATTGTATATTTAGTAAACACCTTTTATATTGTGTAATTAATTGCATTTTTTTTTCATTTTTTTATAAACTTTATCGAAAAATATTGTAATGTAATTTACTCTCTAATCTGAATAATAATATTAATAAAATAATTTGAAAGTTTTGATAATTATCTTTCTAGTAAAAATTGTCAGAATCTACTTAAAGTGGATTAAAATAGCTAAATTTTGGAAGTTCTTTTTTTTTTTTTTGGTATGGAAATTGGTGATGCTAAAATTAGGATGGCATTAAATTTGAAAAATTGATCATTAATAGTAAAAGTGAATAAAAATTATGATGGCATTTTTTTAAACAATTTTTTTATTCCATTGTAAGTTTATAATTCTTAAATTTAGTTCTTAAGCTTAATTTTTTGAAAATTTTAAAGTTGAATGAAAATTAATTCCCTGAATGAATTTTCAAATTAAAATATTTATGATGAAATTACGAAAACGAGTTAATTTAAGTACTTCATAATTATTTTATTACAAGCTAATAATTTTGTCTTGATAGGTAGTTTCTTTTTGAACTGAATTCAAAGAAAATATTTTGAACATATTTTCTCTCAATAAACCTTGAATAGTAGAGATTCAAAGGTCTTATAAATTTTTCTATTTGGTTTGTACTTCATCACTGTATTCACAGGACTTGGAATTTAAGAATTAGTATAATTTTCCAACCAAAAAAATTATTTAGCATATTTTTTTTAATTTTTTACATGGATTGCTTTATTTTCTAAAATACATTATAATATATATTCTGCAATTAAAATAGTATATTTAATATTTTAAATATACTATTTTAATTGCAGAATATATATTATATTCTATATTATCCGTATCAAATTATCCCTTTTTGATACGGATAATCAAAGAAATTTTTATTAATAGACGAAATATGTTCGGATACTGAGAATCATTAAAGGAGTAAAAATTATTTGTAAATGAAATTCAAGACATATTTGGTAACTAGCATCTATTTTTAGATACTATTGTTGCCTGATGCTGGGCTCTCATTCTAACGATTCTTAAAATGAGTAAAGATTTGTGATATTCATTTGCAGAAATGTTTTTTCCAATACCTTTGTTCAAAAATTGTCGTTGAATTCAACTGAAATCAATTTTATAAGGCCGACTTCTGTTGGCTCTAACTTTTGTCCTACATATAACAAAATTAGATAATGATTTCCATTCCAGAAAGTTACTTTCGCTTGATTTTAGGTGCTTACAATTTCTTGGAAAACATTTTTACTGAAAATACTCTAACCTTTTAAATTTGTAGTATATATTAATTAAAACAAGTTGTATGACTCTAATTATATGGTGTTTTATCATTATTTATCAAAACAAATTGAATAAAAATAGTAATAATGATTGTAATCATTTATTATTAGTTTTGAAATTTCTCTTGAATTATTTTAATTATTATAGATTGAAGTTATTGAAAATAATAAAAAATTTCAGAATACTGTATTTTTCATAATTATTTTCACACATATATTTCACTTATTACAGAATAAGTAAGATGCATGGAAACTTGTTTCATCGTAAAAAATGATCATAAGTGGAAAAATCCCTCATATTTTACACACATAATGTATCTGAAATTCTTAAAATTTTTAGTGTTCTTTTATATGAAAACAAGGTATTAGAAAAAGTAAACACAATCACTCTCTTATAATCATACGTCCAAACTAAAATCTGAAATTCAAATGTATTGAGCATCATATATTAAAGAAAGTAAAAATAGTGAATTCTCTCAAATAAACATAAATAAAATGTATTTAAGTTTTTTTTTACATAAACATGTAATTTTAGATTAATAAATATATTTTTAGAAATAAATTATTCTTTTCTAATAGAAAATTTTTACAATTTTTCCTCAACGAATCTTTGGTTTGTGTAGGTGTAGTTTCAAATTGGCAGCAAAATTATTTAAATACTTGAAATTTGTTTTTCGATTATTTCTTAAGAGTTTTCTAATTAGGTTAACTTTTCATATTGTACGTTAAGAGTCGTATCATTTCATTTATGAAATCGAAATTTGAAATTTTATGAGGAATAAAACTGTTTTTTCAAGGGATTTTTCTTCATGGACAATAGTTTTTCCAAATTCGTTGGATCTGAAAAAAACTATCATTAATTCTTCTTGTTTTAATAACTAATTCTTCTTATTTTAATAACTAAATCTTCTTGAAATTGTTTACAATTGTGTTACTACTAAGTAGATGTACAATATTCATCTACAACGCAGGAATCAAACATCAAAACTGTTATCTATTAAAGACCATATTATTAATTAATTGATATTTGCTCTTTACCGCTACTTAAAAATGTACAAAAAAAATTAAGTATCCTTTCAAAACTTACAAAAAGAAACAAAAATCACTTCTTTGCAAAAAGTTCATACCATTCTGAATTATACTTTATTTCTTTATACATCACATTATATTAATTTGAAAAAAACATGCTGATTTTGAAAAAAAAAAGTTTGGCCACATCTCTCGGTTGAAGCAAAATAAACTTCATTTTAAATTAATAACAACTTTTAAGTTAAAAAAATTTTTTAATAAAACTTCATTCTCAGAAACCTTGGCTACAAAGAAAACATTGTAAATTTCATGCTTGTAATCACTTTGCAGCCAAACAGTTTTTTTTCTCCTTACATTTCACTGGAATCTAAATCTTATTTCTAGGTAACCTAACAAAGCTATCTGGAAGAAACGTTGAGATAAGTACAAACGTTTGCATAATCTGACGAGTTTTAAATATTTCTCACTTGTCAAACTTGTATCACAAACTCATCTTAACAGCTTTAGGATTTACGATTTAGCTCTGCATTGGCTGGTTGTCTTTCACCGGTGTTACTTCTCGTTCTCTCGCCTGAATGTGTCACTTGTGGAACAGGATGTCGAGTCCTATCTTTGTTTACCCTGGATGGTTCAAAAGAATGCTTCTTTTCTTTTTCTTTCACCGCCGTGTTGAGCGATTTAGTGTCTAATTTCCGTTGACTACCAACCATCGTTTGAGAGCGGTAAATTTAGGGTAAAAGCGTCATAAACACATATTTATATCAGCACACGAGTTTCAAAAAGAGACACATGTTACAATTTGACATACATATAACTAGTGATGATATACTTTTATTTTGTTAAGGAAAATCTATATTACTTCTTTAGTTCTAGCGCGAAAAGGCGCATTGCTTATAGAGCTTATTATTTTGTTCTCTAATCTGAAGCAAGTAGCTTTAATTTCTCTAGCTCTCTCTCTACTTTATACACCAGTTTTATATTTTCAAATAACTAAGCGAAATTGTATTCCCGAAAATAAAATAAAATCATCCGATAAAATTGACTATTTTTCTGATAACGTCATAAAAAATAGAGCTTGTATATAAAGTTGTTAACTATACTACATCTTAAAACCATTTCTTATATTCTGTATTTATAGTGAATTGATGAACATTTACACAACTAATATAACAGCATAAATATAGAGCGTGTACACTTACTGGCAATAAAATTAGAAAGTTTTATGAATTTATATGTTTATTCGATTCGATTAAAAAAATATTTTAAAGACTCCAGATCAAATTGTCAAATTGATTAAATTAAGGATCCTATTGAAATTTCAGAACATTTTCAAATTTTTATTCTTGGTAAAAATCAATAACTACATAAAATTGTATGTTCCTGAATATTTAATTAATATTTTCATCCAATTTAGCTTGTAAAATCCACTATGAATTTATATGGAAAGGTTGTCAGAATTTAATATAAATACAATTTTAAAATAAGTTTATTTTTCTTATTTTTATTTCTTAAATTCATTGTAATATTTTCAATGGTATCTGTTGTTTTCATTATTTTCTGCTACTAATACATTTTTCTGGTAAATTAGATAAATATCATTACACATAACAATTTATGTTTGACAAGAAGTTATAAATCTTACATTTTATGTTTCATGTTTTGCTTGGTTCACATTCATGTTTAAAATATTCCTATCCATTTTCGCATTAAGAAGTAAAAATTAACCTCAGAAGGCTATACAAGTTAGATGTTACATACAAATGTTGGATGCTGAGCAGCAAAAATATCTACCACACCGTTAGCATCAAAATATCGATGATTTTTCTCTATTTCATTAAAAATATGCCTCATATAATACCTTTCATAAAAACAGACTAGAGCTTTGTATTATAAACATGGAAAATACTATTATTTGAAGTGTGAATTTTTTTTATTTACTTCATTGATGATACTATAAATAAATCTAGCACAAGTATGTGGCACTATACTTAATATATATTTTCTATTAACAAAGTAATTTCATATATATATATATATATATATATGCGGAATTCATGATTTTGTTGCAGATTAATTTTTTTCAACAACAGTTATGAAAAAATGCGAAGGTTTTGTTTTGAGAAATAATGACTTGAAAATGATCAATTAGTGTCATTGCAGTTGCCATCATAACACTTACTGGAATCCATCGCTGTTATATTATCGGGAAATTTGAATCTTGACAAACATATAGAACAGTATTAGGAACTGTTAAAGTGGTAAAAAATATTATTTCAACTCTGCGGAATTAATTCCAAGAAGCTGCTATTGTTAGACTTATCAGGGTCCTCTACATTCAATCCTAACCAATAATGACTTATGTGACCTAGTAAGAACTTGCAAAAGACAACATTATGCAAATTCAAATCTGTTATATAAATACAGATTTTTAAGCCAAACAATCGAAATAGGTTCTATCAAGATGACTACAGATTTAACCAATGAACTGACTTTGACCTTAACGTACCATGAGATCAAAAAAAGTGGGCTGTAGGATCAAAATTAAAGATGCAAGATAAATGAAGTGAAGTTCTATGTATTGACAAGTTCTGGCATTTTTTGAAGTGGGAATTCAAAAGACTAACTTATTGCGACATTTAAGAAAAAGAAAACTTGAAATAATGCCAAATTCATTTGAAAACAATCATATAACAATTGTAAAAAGCTAGTTTTTAAGAGATGAAATCGGTATAAATCGAAGTATGGAATTATCAGTCAATAAAGACACAAAAGTATGTATACTAGGTATTGAGATCTAATATCAAACCTTAATTTTCAATCATTAGCAATTTCCTTGATGATTAAATATCCATAGAAATTCTCTTCTTCCAATAATTATCATATGCTTAGATTTTGAAGAAAATATGTTTGAAATTGAAACAAGACAGTGCATGTCATAGTCATCATACTGTCTTAAAATGCATCAAATGTACATGTTTGGGACACACTCAAATGAGGCGTAATGTGAGCTGAAAATTCTCTTTACTGTTCTGTACTTCGAGATTAAGCTTATTCAGGAATGAAACCACATTACCCAAACGATCATTGTTTAATTCGTCTTTAACTTAATCCCGGTATTACGTCATTGCTAAAAAAAGTTTTAACTGTTTCGGAAAACCATGTTTTATATCATATATTCTACTCCATTTCTAAAGGATGCATTTTATTTTTATTAATCATCAAATTATTACTCCCAAGGCTTCGATAAACTTTCTGTACCTGTGTTTTCTTGCATTGTTTTTTTGCTTTTTTTTTCCTAATATTATATTTAATTTTTGCGTAACGGTTTTATTCTTGTTGCCTAAATTGTTTTTTAAGATGTATTATTTTAAAAATTACTAACAATGACATAATGTTTAAGTTAATGAATATTTGTAATTAATGTTATAAGTTAATGAATATTGGTTTATTTTTTATTCATTCTTGTCACAACATTTTAAAATCGTAAGTATTGGAAGAACTTTAAATACCAACTTCGTAAAGCAAACGATGGACACTTTTTCTTATGAAGTTAAATTTACAATGTGCTCTGTTCAGTTTTATTTTTTTATTTTTATTTTTTTTCCTCTTTTTTTCTGCAAGACGCTAAGAGAAGAAATACATTTCATGCACACGAACTACGTTCATGTGACACAAAAAAATGACGTGATGGAAGGATGATGGAAACCCGTTCACAAAAAGAAGGGTGTTATATTCCTTTATTAAAAACTTCACAAGAAAATTTTTGTGTTGTTGCGGCGGGAACAAAACTTCCCCATCAGTCACCGGCTCGCCCAGGAAAGGTGGAAACGCCAACCAGTAAAAATAAAATACAGGGATTGAAGGGAGAAGAAAAAGTTCAGGAGAAACACTCTAACGGGGTGGAGGAAGGACCCAAAACTGATTTCGTAACCTCAAGAAATCAAGAAAATGAGAGAAACCAAAATGCGGTTTTGTAATTCCTAACCGCTCTTGTCTGTAGAAAAATATGCCACCGATACTGGGCTGTCTGACATTTAAACTAAAACGAAAAAAAATTGTAGCTACCAGTTTTTATTTATTATTTTATTTCTTCTACAGAAAAATGCACATGCATCAAGAACCTAGGGGGTTGTGACTTTCGTTTCTGTTTCCCATCCATCAAAGATGACGTGCTTCTGCAAGGACATATATTCTGCGAAGGGGGTCGGCACACTAAGCGCCTTCTATTGTGGAGTATTCTGACGTACGAGTTATTATTATGAAATTTTTTTTCCTGTTGCATTGCCTGTTTTGAGATGTAAATATGTTTTCAATTTTCTTCTGAGCTTATGTTCTTTTTATCAGAAAATATGCATGGAAAACCTCATTACTTCAAACTCATTTAATTAGAAAATTAATTGAAATCACCTATACAAAATGAATAGATGTAAAGAAATTGAAAATTTTTAAAATAATCCCACAAACATTCTCTTATGATAAATACTCTTAATCGAATCTAAGCTAAAATTTTTAATTGAATACCTCAAAAAAAAAGAATAAATAAATAAAATAAAATAAATAAATCAGAAAAATTCGCGAAAGCAATTAATTAGTCTTATGATTTAAAAGAGATTGTGTGTGTTTACAAATATTTCAATTATTAATTTAATGTTATATTAATAAATAAAATTCTTAAAAATTCAAATTGTCCTTGCCGATTTAAACTAACCATAAAATGGAGGTTTTGTCTTTTCTTATTCATTTTGTTTTTTTACTGTTTTATTGTTAACGTGTTAATGAAAAACGGCTTCTCAAACCGCTGATTTGGTCTTTATATAAGAAATCGTTTATTAAGAAAATGAACTTCGACAATATTCTCCGACATTTGCTGGTGAACTCCGCCTTGTTTGCTGCCACTCGAAGAATGCGATTTGAAGGCAAAAAGCAAATTCGTGGATTATTCGGATTTAAACACCGTCTAAATCCGATGTCGTAATTAAATGTGTATGACATGAAAAAAAACGTTATCTGATGACATGAATATTTTTTAACCAATGAAAATTGTAATAAATTGAAGTCATAATCTCAACTAGAATAAAAGAAAAAAATCTCTTTATTTTTAGTAAATATTATTTCTATAATGTATTTATATTGAAAATATAAGTAAGATGTTTACTTAAAATAGAATTATGTTTAGATTGTACAACAAATAGAGTAGATTTAAATTTTTAAAAAATAAATGTGTGTTCTGAAAATGTACAAAAAGGTTAAGCCGCATTATTAATAATAAATTTTAAAAGTATGTTTAATATTAAAATTTAAATGAACTAATCTGTAAGTTGGTGAACCTATACCAAATTTATCATTCATTAATAAAATTATTTTTTTATTAATACTAAAATCAGTTTACATAAATGGTATCAATAAAGAACGAGCCAAAATTAAAGTTAACATTAAAGGTCAATTGGGTTTAGATAGTTATTTTTAAATTTTACACTGCTAATTCTTAATTATTTAGCTATGTTTATTTTCATAAAAGAAGTACATTTTAAAAACAATAAATTTATAATTTTGAATGTATATTTGTGGTGATGAATCTGTAACATATCTACAAAAAAGCAAACGAAAGCTAAAAAGATAATGTTGTTATCATATTTAACAAAAATTTAAATGACATCTCATTACATCAGTTAAGTATAAAAAAACAACACAAATAACTACCTATTAAAGTAAAAATTTATTTTGAAATAATAGCACAATCCTCAAATGATAAGAGCACAATCCTCAATCAAAAGAGAAGCATTCTATAGGAAGAGGGTTAATCCCTTTGTGTCAACTATGTGAAGCTTTGCAATTTTCAGTTTGTAAATTTCTCAATTTAAATATATTCTTAGATTTGAATTCTACGTGACTCACCAAAAATTTAGCTTTTACCTACACTTTTAATGGTATTCAGTTTGATAAATAACATAAAAACCTAAATCACTAAATGGGAAATATAGAGAAGAAAAAAAACAGTAAAAATGTAAATGATATTACCATTTGCTAAATATTATTGCTAAATAATAAATTAGTTTAACTAGCTTAACTTAGTTAAATTTTTAATTCTTTCAGCCTACATTAAGACAATGGCTTTAGTAGAATAAAAAATGAGAAAGAAAATAACAACATGAGAAGCTAATTAAATGTGCTGGTTGTTTTGTGTGTGTATTGATAAGTTGGTTCATATTAAAAATTAGTATAAAAATTAATTGTTATTAATTAATTATATAAAAATTAATTGTCCCCAGTTATATTTTTATTCGTCAGGTTACTGAAATTTGAAATTCACATGAGCTGAATTTTTTTTAATACAAATCGAGATTAAGTATGATTATTAATTAAGATATTGATTTCCTGTAAGCCGATCTAACAGATGAGATTTTACTTTAAAAATATGAATCTTCAGGGTGAAAATTTTTCACTTGTGGTTTGTGGTGAGCAAGTGAAATAAAGCTTGCTTTCCTGGCCAAATGAAATATATAAGCATAAAGATTAGTTTTACCTTTCCATGTAGTTATAATAATATTTTCTATATTTGGTAAATGAGATGTAAGCATACATATTTTAGCTTTTTATTATCTATGATTTTAATATTACTCAATTGTCTATTAGGATATATATATATATATATATATATATATATATATATATATATATATATATATATATATATATATATATATATATATATATATATACATATTGCATTGAAGTACAGACTTCGAATTTTGAGCTACACTCGAATGGGGAGAGCAACATTTGAAATTACTATAACTGCTACACCACATCATCATTATGAGCCTTATCAACATTGTGGTTTTCTGGATAATAAAGTATAAAGATGAGATATCTTGTAATCTCAAGGGGGATTACATGTGGATATAAATTATTATTTACGGTATAAATATAAAACCCACTTTAAAGATAAAACCTATGGTAATCACCAATACCGAAGTGAATAATTACAATATGAAATAAAAATGTACAAAAAATCTTAATTTATAAAACACAATGTAATCTGTTCGTGAAAAGAATTCAAAAAAATTAATTCTTGTAAAGCAAACGTTTTTAAGAGCATCTTAAAGTTCAACTTCTTTAACAGTTTCGATAAATGTTTTTCAAATCATCGTACATTTGCATTCCAACTAACATAATTTAACATTATTAAATATAGGTCACCCTATTTTAGAAATCAAACAAATAACCTGGACTTGAAAGCAAAAACATCTGCGACAAATAAAACCAGCTTCCACCAATAAATATTCACATTCTACTGTTAGTAATTAGATATTCTTGTAACAGTTCCATTCATTGCTTTGATTCTTTCGCTTATCAAGTAATGTTTATTATTTTTCATTCGTATTTTATGCGGATGTTTATCAAAACGATGACAAACGGGTTCTTGTTATCTTTCATCTGTTCAAGAAGTGACGCGGAATGCACCACTGTATAGTAGATATCATCACAAGTAAGGTTTAAAAAATATTCACACCTAGACCTTGCGGTTGAAATATATTATTTTGGGTCGCAATTTCTCTATGCAGAGTAGAACAGCCATAAACTCAAAACATATTAAGAATATTAAAATTAGCGTATTTTTCTCAAATTCCTTCTTTTTATTATTCTGTTTTTAAATTAATAGCGCTTTAAAGAAAATGTTAATAAATTAAGGTTGGTAATGAATGAAAACATTCTTTTATAATATTTATTATAAAAATTCAACTATCGATTTATTTTTGCTTATTTAAAATGACTACTTTTAGAAAAATTTTTTAATTAACATATTTTTGTGACTCTCACTTCAAACATTTTCATTCTGGTCTTGCATATATCCCAAATGTAATTACTATTGTATTGATGATAATTGCTTAATTTTTTTTATTCATTACCAAAGGTCAAGTGGTGTAGGATAATTCTTAGTAAAATATCAGTAACAGTAAAATAAATTCTATTAAAAATTTCGTTTCCTCGTTACCATTTAAGTCAAGAGTTGTAGATCAGTCTTGACAATTTACGACATGAAACCAGATTTACCACCGGTACAATTTTCAGTAACTCTCCGCGCTTGTTCGACTTAATTCTAAATGTACTTTTCACTTAATTCAAAAATTCATTAAAATTTTTATTTTTTATTCAGCTGTACTATAATGCCTTTATTTTTTTCTATTAATAATTATGTTTAATAGGTACATAATGCCTGCAGAATTTTATTTATATTGAAGAAATATTTTATACTGTTTATTTTTATTTTTAATGATATCTCTTTCAATAAAGATTAAGTATAAAATAAAACTCATAATTTATATTTTTGACTTCTATTTCCTAATTCCTCATATATTGCCACACAAATCGAATTCTTTCTAATATTTCTTATTATGAAGAACCCTGAACCATATTGGTAGATTGGTTAAGTACACTACATCTACAAGATTGTCAACCCTTTGTATACTTCAATTTTTTCGATTAGAAAATCAAATACGAAAAATATTTAAATTCTGTGTCGCTGTAAAATATAACTTTGAAGGTACTTGTACATGATCAAAAAAACGTAAATTCTTTACAATAGATGAATAGGTCAACATTTCGTTCACTTTAAAGCAACTCAATAACTCCTTGATCAATTTTCTAAGACGAATGTGATTTGAAATTCATATCCAACAATGATGAATTGGTTGTCAATGTGAAATAATTTTAGAATGAAATGACTTTATTACTGTCTTTTTTCATATCTTGTAGTAATTAAAAAATATACCTTTAATCATGCTTAACTTTGAATGTGATAATAAGTAAAAGATATAATTTGAATTTTTTTATCTATTTTTTTACAGCTAATAATATTAAGGTAAATAAGCGCTAATGATTCAACCTGTATACATTATTGAAATTCTTGTATTAAAATTATCATACTCTCAATTTTAGCAAACAGTTTCTTTGCTGTATATATTGAAGACCCTGAGGAATATAAATGCCTTCATGCTGTTTGCATAAAATAAACTAGCTGAATTTTTGGGAAGCAAAACATTTGATTTCAAAAGAATAAATTTTAAGTAATATTATTATTCAAATATTCAGCAGGTTTTTCCTTTGAAGGCAACACATGATTCATTACATTTTAAGATTCTAATATAATCGGTATAAAAACTTTGATATATGGTTCACAGATCTGCAAAAATTAATAGTTATTTGAAAATATAATTAAAAACAGTATTATAAAATTGACGTTTTTGTAATATGCTAATAAAAATTATGTAATATGCTAAATTTAAAGTATACTTTATTGAAATGTTTAAATACATTTATTAAAATCATTTCCAAATTAAAATTTTAAAGCATTTTTAAAATGAAAATAAAAATTAGACGTAAGTCATAAGAAAAATTTTCTTTTTTTAAATTCAATTCTGAATTTAAGTAACTTCAGTGGGGAAAGCGAAGGAATCTATGTCAGGAGTCTTCAAATTCATCCAAGGGACGATAACCCAGGAAGGGCAAAGGCCATTTGAGCCACTCTCTTCCAACTACCTCTGTTATAATTAAAACTTTCTAATTCATTTTTCGAAGGATCAGACAGTTCTCTTCTACTGCATCTAGCCATTGAAGATTAGGTCTTCTTCTTTCCTGTGTTATATGATGGTGCAGATGAAAAAATTTCCTTCAGCATATTGTTGCTTCAGCGGATGACATGTCCAACCCATTTGAGTTGGCTTATCACTAAAGTGAACAATGTCTGGCTTTTTGAATATTAGATATAGTTTGATATTGCATCTTATCCAATGGATATTATTTTTCTTGAATTCCACCAAAAATATTCCTCAGGATCTTCAAAGGTACCTAACATAATCATGGTTCATATTTCTGACACATAAGTTAATACAGGCCGAATAAAGATCTTACAGATCAACACCTTTGTTCTTAGATGAAAATATGGATCTTAGTAAATGCTCTAATCTGGTAAACCTCTTAATAATTCTTTTAATCTCTAGAAGGTTCTCATTGGTTCTGTGAAGCTAAGATTCTAGATGAATAAATTCAACTGTTTTAAACTTAAAAGCTTCAATTAAAAAGTGGGTTGCGGTAAAAGTATTATTTTTAAAAAGCTTTATTTAGTTTTTATCCTGATTAATAATAAAGCTTGCTGGTTTGGCTTCATTTTAATAGCTTCAAATGTCTTTGTTAAATAGTTTTTGCCTCTGACCGCTAGTGCTATATCATCTGTATTTGCACTTGCACAGTTTATGACATAAATTTTGCCAATCATAATAGGTAAGCCACTTTACGCTGTTTTACTCAACTAGTTAAGACTGAAAATGCTAATAACAGTTGTATGAATATTTTTTATACTTGCATCACACACTTATTTCATTATAAATTTTTAATCCGGATTAGTTAAGACGAGAAGATAATCCTGATTAGATAAGATGAAAATATAATCCAGAATAGATAAGATAAGAAAATAATTCAGACTAGTTAATGTAAGAAGTTTATCCAGGTTAGTTCAGATAGGTTAAAAAAAAAAACTTTTTTACAAAAAAAAAAAAAAAAAAAAAAATTAATGAAGTAGCACATATATTGGTAATGGAAAGATATTCCTGCAGTTTGAGTCTTACAAAGTATAATCGAATATATAAAAATAGAGTTTAATATATCATGATTAGGAATATCGTGTGATTACAAAGGCAGAAGTATTGTAAGAAGAGTTGATTAATTAGAGAACTGGTGACTGTTTTCCTAAGTTATTTAAATTTTTTTAAAATTTTTTTTTCGATTTGCACAGTTAGTATGTCGCTATATTTAAAGATAAGCAATGAAAATAATTTTTAAGGAACAAGTGTGTATATTTTAAATTTTATGCAAAATTTTCAAAGACAGATATAGAAACAAATCCCGAAGAAGTTCAACGTTACAATGAAAATTATTAATTAGTAAACTTTACCTGAACTATTAACTTTGAATGACTTTTTTCGTCGTGATTCATTTGTCTTAATAACGCTTCGAAACAAAGTGACTTTGATATAAAATTAAACAATTTTTTCCCATTTCACATAAATCATTTTCACATGAGAAATATTGAGGAAGTTCGTTAAGATCTAAAATTAATAAAAAGATACAATTTTTGAGAGTAAATTTACAGTTAGTAAAAAATCTAACAAGCTTGGAATAGAGGGGGAAATATTTGATAGCAGAATTTATTGTACAGAAAAGAAAAATATCACATGATTAGTGAGAGCCTTATTATAACCACACTTGTAAATTAATAAACTTAAATATTAAAAGATGCAGTGAGGAAAATGGAAGGTATTTCATTTTTAAACAGAACAGTAAATAAAGCTACGAATTATGTTTCCTGATGTTGAATATATTTTATATAATAAAATAAAAAAATAGCAAAGTTTCAATTCATTTTAAAAAATTTATCAAGTGTTATGAAATCCTGATCCAGATTTTATAAAATTTCTCAAAGAAGAAGATATTCAAGAGTTTTATCTGTTTTTAAAGATGATTTTAGATCAGCAAAATTTTATACTTACAATAACATATTTTCTTTGAAATAATTGTCTTGGTTGTTTTACAGACGCTGCTGCTTCCATGGTTGTCTTCACAAAAGGTTTTACTACTCTTGTAAAAGAAAGGAAAATGACAATGTGTGAAAAGAAAATGGCACAAATAATCTTATTCATAGACAAGTGTTGATAGAAAAAAATTTCTTTAAATTGAATTACAAAAAGTATCTGATGCTGTCACAAAGAGTGTAAACTTTATGAACGGAAGATACTTTAATTCTAAACTTTTTATGATACTTCCTGAAACAATACATAATTAGCACATAAATTGATTGCCATGCACTAAAATCTTATGATTAAACGAAATTTTTGATGGAATTCTTGAGCTAAATGAAGAAATTCCCTTCTATTTTTAAATAACATATAAGATTTTGTGAAATGTTATAGCGATCAAATACTGTTGGAGAAACTAGTTTACTAAGTAGATACATTTAATCACTTGAATCAACAGGATAAATCATTACAAGGAATATCTAAAATAATGATTCAAGAATTTTGTATTTAAAAGAAAATTAAACTTAAGAAAATATGTTATAAATGGGAATCTTGATACGCTTGATTTATCAATGGAATTGAAAGGAGAAGATATCAACAAATTTCAAATTTTATTTTATTTCATTTTGATAAGTTTTCCAAGAAACTTGTTTGTTGCTTCCCGTCTCCGTCAGCAAAATAAACATCTGGATTCTTTTCTCAAGTATTTCCGTTTATTCTCGGAGCTTTAAAGAGCTTCTTAATTTACAACTGGATGGATCATCTGCGTCAACAGAACTATACAACTGGAAGAGGATTCCAGTCTTATGCACTTATTTGATGAAGCTAATTTTAAAAGAAGAGCTAAGAGACTTATAATTGGATGGATTTTAGAAAATAAGATTTTATGAAATGCTTTTAAGCAAATTCTGATTTTCTTTTGAAAACGAGTATCCAACAATTCAAATGAGAGTGTTTTATACATTATTTTCAGCAATGTACATGTGTGAACAAGCTCTTTTTTGTTTGATAACATCAAAAGTATTAATGGAAATCTTTCCTGTTTGGTAGAAGATTTAAATTTTGTAACAAATTTCAAATAAAGGGGAATATTGTGAATTTCTTTTTGCAAGAATTATGTATGCTTCATTCTGTGTTTACATATATGGAACATAATTTGTCTAGTTAGATCTGTTTGTTCCAATATATTAATTTTTGCATACGAGGGCTAATTCGAACAGAACTTATAGTTTCAAATAACTTATAGATTTCAATCCATTAATGATATACATGTTTGATATTGGATGTAATATTCAAGTTATTGATAATTAAATAAAATTTACAAATATTAAATTGCTTTCCTTAAAAAATATATTCAAAAGTTTATAAATATTTTCAAATTAGGAAAACAACGAGTTTCTATAAGCATTTGTAAGAAAGAATGAATTTATACATTTATGTATAAATTCATTGTATAATATGGGATGTGGGATTCTTAAATTTAAGTAGATAAGTAAATTTAAGTAGATAAGTAGATTTTCTTAAATTTTTAATTTAAGCAACTGAGACAAAAACATTTTTAAATTATTTTAATTAGTTTAAATATGTCTGAATGATATTGGTTTCATTAATGTAATGAGAATGAAGAAGATATATTTTCAATAATGACAAGTATAGTTTAGTAATCAATATTTAGAATATGAAATGTTTTGCCTAAAACTGTATACATAAAAGTAATCCTATAAATATTTTATTACCACATTTGAAGTAAAACTATTAGTATTAAACAGAGTAGAAAAAACTATTCATTAAATCACTTAAAAAATTAATTTTTATTCCATGATTATCAATTTTAAATGGGATATAAATTCATATTAATATCATGATAGTTCAAAATCAGCAATTTTCATGCATTTAAAATCGTTCAGTTTGCAATTTGTACAGGATCCCGCTAAACTGGCCCTGTGACAGAAAGCAGACACTGTTGACGCTGACAGATGTGGCTCGATATGTTTTCGCGCCCTTCTCTCTCGTCTAATGACTGCTGGCCACAGACACCTATCCATCAAGAGCCCTTATATTTAGCCCTATCAGCCCCGTCGCCCCACGCATACGCAGCCGAGTTATTAAACATATTAACCGAGAGAGGAGAGAGGTCCGGCTTTTCCTCTTTCATGTTCATTATCTTAGTTAGTTTTTCCCTTTTTTTCCCCTATTTTAATCGTGGGCAGCTGCTTCTGCGAGGCGGATGGTGTGCTTAGCAATAATTGCCGAAAAGGAATGTACGCATTTGAGAGATGGTCAAAAAACGACATAAGAGGGAAAACTGAGCTCGCCAGAAATCCCTCTCGTTTGTTTACGGTCTTAATCAAGCTTGAAGGCACTTAAGATTGCAATTATGAGATTTTTACTTTTGACTCGTCTGAAGAAAGAGGGTGTTGAAGATTGCGATTACAGAAAAGTGGTGAAATTTAATGTAGTTTTCGTATTTAAAGATAACGAAACTAAAGATCCCCATGAAAAGAAAGATTTTTAAACGTTATTTTTTTTTTTCTAAAATACTCTGCGTTGCTTTATTTCATGATTATGTTAATAAGATGCATTTGAAACGCATGAAACCATTTTTTAGATAAATTAATGAAATTTTTAGATTAAAATATACAAATTCTAATATTTTGAAGTAAGCAACATAAAGATAAAAAAATAGTTGTATTTTAAAATAAAGTATATTCCGACTGTGCTTATAATGTATGATTGATTTATAATATAATAGTAACACCCAAATGCAAATTCTAATAGTTCTCTTTGTAGTAGACGAAATTCTGAAAGGTTTGTTGAAAATTTTTATGTTGGACTGAAAGACTTAATTCATACTTACTTACCTAAATATGAAAGTTGTTAGCACTTCAGTAGCAATATGTCGCATGTAAGCATGGGGTGTTATTTTAATATGGTGATTCTAACATAGAAATATTCTGTACGCCCTTTGCTATTTCCATTTCCTTTTGCTATTATTTAATTTTCTTAAAGATTTTTAAATGAAATTTATCTTTGAATCTTAACATTTTTTGGTAAAATTTCTTATATGAATACAAATTTCTCTCACTATAACATGTCGAATGAAATTTAAAATTGAAGGGACTGTTATATTATATTACTATTGATTACAAAGATTTTGCAAATTTGTTGCAATTATATATGACTCACTCTAATAATCAGTCTATAAGAATCTTTAAAGTTAAATATCAGTTTGATTAAATTCGCCAGTAACTTGTTGTTGTCAAACAAATATTACTACAGAAAATAAAAAAATAATCAACTATCATCAATTATTTTAAGCGATTCATTTAAATTTGCTAAAATTTCATTTTAATTATTTAAAATAGAAATTGCCCTTAATAAGGCACTATAAAAAATGCAAAAGAACCAAAAATTACTATTTCAATCGTTGGTTACTATAAGATAGAAAATATTTTTTGAGATTGTTTGTTCAATTCAGATCATCGCTAATATTTGGTTTGCATTTAATTGGATCGATTTTTATAGAATAATTTATAATATAATATATGTTTATGATTAAATAATCACAAGAATTCTATAACTTTAAATATCAAAAATCTTATATACAGATAATTTCACATTTTTTAATGCTACATTGATGTTGAACCTTAGCTTCAGTACAATTATTATTCGGAATTGCGTTAATATATTTTATGTAATTTATTGTTGTCACTGGACTTAATTTCAATGCATATTACTCTCAATAGTATTTATTTAGTTAGCATTTCATTTTAGTTGGCCTTCTCACCAACATCTCACTAACATTATTTGCATTTTCATTGCAAGGGATTTTTATTTCCTTCGCAGCGCTTGATTTGATTACACAAGAGGCAATGCGTTCTGAATGGAAAAACGAGTTGACATGAATTGGGTTGGGAAATAAGAGACCGAAAACAGAAATTAAAAGTTCAAAGTCATAAACATAGGGAGACATAAAAAAAAAATTAGCATGTCACATAAAAAACGGAATCAACGTCACACCAATCACGCTTTGCTTATAGGTAAAATTCTCCGCCAACCCCGAAAAATTTTATTATTATTACTATTTTCTCCACATACATGGAGTTCACACAGCAAAATAATACGAACTCATTACTCAAGAGGAATCAGTGATGGACACGTAGTTTTCCCGCCTACGGTATGCCATCTTCAGGAGAAAATGAGAACGACTTGATTTAATGCTGGTAGACTTAGGTTTGATCTTCATTGCTCCATCTCGCCAAAACTCCTACGAAACCAATCTCTGTAAATAACGTCTTCCTGAGGTCAAGTTCAAAACCTGAGAGATAGACAAGGACGAGAAGAAGTTTCCTGGCGAGCAACAAATCACGGTGGGGAGACCGTAACTTCCGTGACTTCGCACAGCCTGGTTAGTATGCAGCCTACATTGGCGACACTTTGATGCGTGTTCAAGATGGTGGATGATTCTGTGGTAAGGAATACAACGGTAATGGTCGTTCGTACCACATAAAGTACCTGGGTTTTTGAGGCCGATGCAGATTGCTTAATAAATTTCAATGTGTTTTCCTTCTTATCCCAATAAAGTTCTCGCATTTGATGCATTAAATAACCCCGTCATGTCTTCGCTCAAATTAGGTAACTTCGAGAAGGGTGCAGCATATTTTATGGAAGGCATTCATATTTTGCATATTTCTTTTTTTGATATAAAATTTTAATCTCAATCATCTTGTGTGATTTTTCTATGACAGCACCAGCTTATTACTCATGGGAGTGTTTGAGTTCTAAATTTAAATGAATATTTATAAAATGTAACTCGTTAGGTGAGTTTTAGAAACATGGGCTTTGCTGAAGAAATAGTTAATTTAAATACAAAATCAGATACAATACATTATTACCATGAAAATCGGTCAAGATAATAATGAAATTTTTATTAAAAAATATTTACCAATATCACTCATTCACTGAATGTTGTGTTAATGTTATATTTAACGTCAAATGTTATATTATATAATATTACTTTTTTTTTTTTTTTTAAAGTTGTGTTATCAGTAGAATCGAATTTCTTATATACCTTCAAACTTCATTAGCATAAAGTACCTCTCTCTCTCTCTATAGGTATTAATAAATTTTATTATCAACAGATTTTAAAAATATTACGTATTGATAATAACATTCTAAAGAATTTTTGATTCTGAATTATTTCACATAAGTTTTAAGAATTTCCAAATTTATGAGTTTAACATCGAATCGTCATGTTAAAATAGATGTAAAACTATTTTCAAATTCAAAGGTAATTTTAAGCATATTTAAATAAAGTAAAGAAATGTTTATTAATAAATATCCCTTAGTAAGAAATCATTTTTTTTTTTTTTTGAAAATAAATTATTCATTCCCTTCAAATTATAAAATCTTACATTCAAGCGAGTATTGTACTATTTACGTACATATCTCATATCTATATATCTATATATATATGATTTATTAAATAATGTTGATGATTGTTGAAAAGTCACTTTTTTTTTGTCTGTTCATGAAAAAGGTATGTTAAAGATTTTTTATGTTTCACCTTTGCTGCAGAAGAACATGGTTCACAGCCAAAAAATTAATGGCAGCTAATTTGCCGTAAAGATTATAAAAATCTTAAATACAAATTAGCCTATTCAAACATAAAGTATACAAATAAAAATATTATAAAATTTAAAAAAAATATTTTTTTAAATTCAGAATAAAAGTTAATTTAGAACTGATCAATATTCTGTGAGAATTATAACTCTTTCTTGTGGGTCATGAAGTTTAGAATACAAATTTATAAATCGAGATTTTAATAAATTTATAGAAACCGATACTTTCTATGGAATTTGCAGCCTCAGGATTATACAGATTTGACTTTTGAAGGAAGTATTGATTTTTCTTTTTTTCCATGAAACTTATTATTTTTTTTTTCAACAGTTGAGCGATTTTCCATTTTCACAGTATAACACAAATTGAAAAAAATATTCGAGGAATAACCGAAAAACTGATAAATAAATAATAATTTTTTTGAAAATGTATTTAAATATGCAAGTTTGAAAATTATAAATCAAAATAATAATAAACAAGTAAATAATAATAAATCGAGCGCAAATTTTAATTTTTTTTTAAAAAAAGAAAAACAGTAATTCTATTAAGTGAAACCATTATACTATGCTTATTTATTTACTTTTTAAAGAGTTTAAATTTGAATTTTTTAAATGCTTTACAAAATAAATAAACAAGCATAGTTTAAAATTTAGTAATAACACTCAATGTGAATACATGAAATAAATAAAACTCATTTATTAAATGTGTGTCATTTTCATGATACATCAAAAGCAATCTCTCTTTTAATCACAGGAATAATAAACAGAATAATACTGTTTGTTGAGCCTTAAAATTACAACATTATAATGAAAATTAAATAAAAAAATACTGTATATAAACACCATAGCATGGAGACAAAATGACTGAATATGTTAGTAGCATAGGAGAGAGCTTACAAAGATATGTAATTAATAGAAACACAGATGTGGCAATTGGCAGTTAAACAGTCCTTATCCTGTTCTGATTACTGTCAAATTTGGCTTGGATGATAAAAATGAGCAACTCATTTCATGTTCGTTCAAGTCTATGAAATATTTGATCAACTATTATAGCTATAACTAGATTTTATCAATTCCTGGGAGGTGTGGATACTGTGTCGGTCAAAACAACAATCAAATATCTTCGGTAGGTCAAAATCGATATGCAACATGTGCTATTGCATTACCTTAGTGAAAGAAAACGTTTCATTCATCGCAACTACTGGTCTAAAGATGTTAAAAATGTACTTAGCACTGTTCAAATTACTGATAATCCGAATGGAGAGATGTATATGTGTCGTGTACTCAATAGCTATTCATATTTTCATTGCAGGTGCAAGGAGCCTATACATTCAAATGCAACCAGATGATAAGTATTCTCTTCAGAGACATCAGACACGCATAGGTTGTGAACGAGAATCCCGCCTGCAGAATTCGATTACGTCTAAAAATTTTGTTTTTTATACCACCTTTATATCCTGATTGAGGTTCCCAACGCCAGTTTTAGAATCTGTCTCGATGCTGCATTGTCAACGATAGTCAAAATAAGTAATGATCACAATGGTGTTCCAAACTTCGTCGTACTATATTAGCGGATACTAGATACCATGCTCATCTTCTGACTAATCGATTGTGTTATGTTCTGTGCCACATTGTTTTTAACACAAGGTCTACCTCATAATACGTCAAGTCTCTAGTCTTTAATAATGGGAGAGATTTGAGATCCAGCGTGCCTAGATACATCATGACTCTTAGCAACACATCCATCCAATGTTCGCATAATATTGGTTGGATTTCGACTAGTATCAAGGCATGGTAGAATGTCTCTATTGAATTCTGGCGCTTCTTGGAAATTATTTCTTCTTATGGAAGGCATAACGAAATATTCTGAGATTGCTTCAATTGGACAAAGTGGTATTTAAATGAGAAATCCAATTCAAAACTTTTCTTTTAAGCAGTTCTTCAGATGGATTTTGTATCTCTTGCTTTGTTTAAATGCAATAAAAATCCAGTCATTTGCATATTCCTATCACTTCTTTCTTTCATGTGATTTTCCTTTCCTAATTTAATTCTTTCGTGGTGTTTCAATATAAATATTAACCAGTTTATTTATCTTTAGAGATAAAATTTTGCATGAATTTGTACTCTCTTAACGAAAAATGATTTATTTAATGATATCTTTCTATTTTAAATTTTAGCTGAATGAAGAGTCCATACAATATCAAAATATGTTAAGTAGTCTTCTTAGAGAACTAAACACAAGTATTTTTGCATTAGGATGGTCACCTAACCGGAATATGTACTTCGCCACCCAGGGCTCTCGGTCGCGAAAACAAATATGGGCACTTTAGGACTTGGCACCACGGGACTGTCGTGCCACTGAGTTTAGTTTAGTTTTATTTTCTCTCCTATGTGTTTCTTTTAAAATGATTTAAAAACTGCAAAAGAATAATAATGACTTTTACAACAATCTTACTCTGAGATAAAGATTTAAAATTATAAAAAATTTTCTGTGAAGGATCTTGGAAAGATTTTATTAATCTTTGGAAATGATTTATTATATCTTTTATAATGATGAATGATGAACTTATAATAAAGTGTGTGAGAGAGACTTGATTTTTTAATATCCAGTAGTTTCCTGTGGTATTTTGGTATCCGCAAATTTTCATTCCCATACTTGCGTAAGTTGCATTTAGTAGATGTTTCCACCAATAACTTCAAAACATTTCTTTCCACTAAAGTAGGCAATAAAAATACTTAATTTTAGGATTTAAATTAAAAATATCAGGAAACACGAAACTTCAAGATTTTAAGCTAGTTTACTCTACTAAAATTTTAAATATCCCTCTTTAATAATTTCCATTCATTTAAAATAATCATATCATTTTATTTTCCCATTTATTACTTCTATTCTCAAAAGCTTTGTTTTTTTAATGTTCTTTTATATAATATAAAAATATATAAATTATTTACAGGAATATATATTTCTACAAAATGGAATAACTGTAAATTATTTTATACAGTTCCTATTTTCTATAGCTATTACTCTACAATCCCATTGTAAGTAATTTTAATCATCCCTTTTTAATTTATAAAAATATTTTAATACATTTAACATTTTTTATTGAAAATCCTGTTTTACTTTAAGTAAATATAAAGGAATTACAAGTCATGAAATCATACAAAAATATCTATTTTTTAATTATTGCAGAAATGCCTCTGCTAACTTGGATGCAAAACGGTAATGTTTGTAAATTAGGTAAAGTAATACAAAATTTACTTATTTTTAAATACTTACAATTGATACAACAATAAAACAAATTCATATGGTCGTTAAAGCGCAGACTGTTCAATGGATATTATGAGGTTGAATATTTGAGTTCTATTAAATGGCTTGTATCAGGATACTTAAAAAAGCAAAATCATTAGACGTTTAAATAGGATATATACGTTTGAATAGATGCTATTTCAATAAATACTTTTCCGGAAACTTGTATGAATACATTATGTATATAGTAGGATTATAATTTATATCAAGATACTCTTGAATATAATTCTTCTTTAGTGGTACCTTTCAATCAAGAGCACCCTTCTTTATCTTTTTTCATCATTCCAGCGAATGAACGGTAGAGTTCGAGACTATTTAGAAACTTGACACTGCCAAGAAACGGTAAAAGAGTAAACGGTTCATTTGAAAAGAAAGTGAGCGTTTTCTTTAGTGTAGCAACTCTTTCTTTCACCGTCTGCAATTACTGGACGAGTAAAATGTGGTGGCATGGGGGATACACACACAACACACACAAAAAAGTACAGAAAAAAGTAACAGAAATAGGTTTTTGAATTGAGGAAACGAAAGAAAAAAGAAAGCATGAACTTTTTGAGAAGAACGGAACGAAAAAAAAAATGTTCTTTCTTTCATGCTTTTTTTTTTTTTTCTATTCATCTTTTTCTTTGTTTAATTGCTTCAAACTAGAAAAGAAAAGGTACAGCTCTCCTTGCCGAGAAAATAAAAAAGAATAAAGGACCTTTCTCTTTAAAAGGTAACCAATTTGAAATGGCTTATTTAGGAGACAAAATGCTTGACAAAAGACTGTGCAAAGGTCTGTCCCCCTGACGTTCTTTCTACTTTTTTAAACTGAGGTTGAATTAAAGAAATGGGTAAAAAAAAAGATAAAGGCGAAGAACAATTACTCAGTTAAACATTTTCTTTTATACGGTTCAATTGAAAAAACTAATTGAGCTACTGTTAAAGTAAAGAAATAATAGAAGAAGAAGGGTAAAAAAAAATTCGCAAGACGGCAGTAAAAGCCCATTTTCGACTAATTTGTCAAGTTCTCTTTTGCAAAAGTCTTGCGGGCCTGCTGTCAAATTGTAACATCACGGTTTGAAAAGAAATATAAGAATAAATAAAAAAAAATTAAACTTATGAGAAACGAATTTGAAAAGAAGCTTCATGGTAAAATTCGTGTTCATTTTCCTTCGAAAAATGTTCACTATGAAATTTTAACCAAAAAATTAAACTCCTAAATTTAAATAAGGAAAGGTAAATTCTTTCAAGTGATTTTCGGTACACAAATTCTGCAATATACAATAATTAAAATATATACGTAAAAAAGTCAATTATTACATATAAGCAATCATTGGAAAAATCTAAAAGTCTTTTTTAGGAGAAAAATTATATTCTTTTTAAAGAAGAGAGTCTATCGGAGAGTACGAAAACTGTGATTAGTTAGATTTTTAATTGAATTTACATTACCTAAATAAAAAAAAGTTTCCAATAATGTCATACTATAATGGTACTACTTTCCAACAAAATCAATTGTACGTAGAATCCTTTAGAAAGACATGACGTTCATCAAATTACTTTTCCTCCAAGAAAATAAGAAAATGTTTCCATGAATTTACATCAGGTACTGATTATAGTAATTTACCATTAAGCAAATTTTAGACCAATCAACTATTTCGTAATATAAAATTTGTATGGCATTTCATAATCTAATATAATTTTATTAGCTCCATTTTATTAACAGTAAATGTTTAGACAAAATTTCTCAATGTATAATAATATATGATTTGTAATGAATTACTGCCAATTTATTGCTATTTAAGTAACAAAAAAATATAAAACTCGGCTGAGATTTATCAAAATCAATAAAAATCAATTGCGAAATTAAATTATAAATTAAGATTAAAATATTCCAGAATTTTCTAATGACTGAGGATGGAAAATTATAAGATTTTGCTTTAAGAAATTCTTAGGAAGAAAAGAACAATAAAAAGGTCAGCTTTGCTCTCAGCAATTATTAAAAATAATTAAACATACAACTTAAGTTACTATTGATTAAAAGAGAACAAATACCAAATCTTTAAAGCAATAAAACCTTAAAACAGTGTATACGTGGGAGTTTAAAAATAAAATATAGTCATGAATTTTTGAATAATATATATATATATATATATATATATATATATATATATATATTTATATATATATATGTATATATATAGATATATATATATATATTATTTATATACATATATATATATATATATATATATATATATATATATATATATATATATATATATATATATATATATATATATATATAGTATTCCATAATATTGAAAAATTAAACAGACATTACGCTATATGCAAGCGAAACAAATCAAACGTCAGGGAAAAAAACACATTGAATCACAAAATTATTAAATTGTATCCTTATCTAATGTTGTGTATAAAGATTATAGTGCTAATAAATTTTATAAAATACATTTATAGAAGAAATCTGTTTTGACATATTAAGGAACCTGGAGACTAAAATGCCAATTCAGATAAGATCATATTTGTTTAATCATGATTCAAAGTAATGAACTTTATTACAAGAAGATAAGCTAACAAAACATCAAAAAAAGTAAATTTTAATTCCTTAATTTATAAATAATTTCCGAAAAAACATTAGTCTTTTATTTTGATTAAAATTATCGAAAGAATTTTTTTTATACATAGTACAAATAGATTCGCTCTTCTTTGCCAGCTTTCTCAATTTTACTAACTTTACAGAAATACTAATTAAAATGAACATGCTTTTTCCTACTTTATACTAATTATTGATACAACTACTTACAGCTAATTATACAACATACAATTGATAATTACTAAAGACGTGGAAGAAAAGTTGCTAGTATAAAAACTCTTTTTTTTTAATATAAAAAAAGCATCACTTTACTTGCACCGTATCCATTGACATTTATTAAGTGAGATAAACCATTAGCGCTGCTTCATTAATTTAGAGTTAATGCTGATTGCTTCGAAGAAATGTCAACTTTAACATCGTTTGCATACTGCTGCATAAAACCTGAAATTCGAAAGAAAACTCACTTGGAACATAAGTGAAATTCTTTCTATTTTCCTCTCAGAATCTAAGCAATTAAAATAAACATTTTTTCCTTCACTCCGATTTCCCACCTTCTTATCTAACCCACGACACCGAAAATACATTTTAACTTAAGAGAAATCGTTGCCATTTCTCAATTTAAAAAAAATTATACGCAAAAAGGAATATTTGATAACGTTTCACAGAAATCGTTTGCGCTGAAATCTAAGATAGTATCATGCGCTCTTAAAAAAGAGAGAAAGCGAAACAGAACAGAAAAGAGGTGAAATTTTTTTTACTTGGCATAGTAAAAACAAGTAGACACTAGATTAGGAATTTTCTTAACAGATTACTTACTTCTGAAGTTTAAAAAAATAATCATTGTCAACGTTTGCTCCTGCACCTGCGTGGATAAAAAACATACTTTTTTCATCAAATATTCAAATAAGTCTGAAAAAAGTCGTCTGCAAAATTCTTACTTCGTAATGTTTTTTGTGTATTTTATCCCGTGTTATCAGTAGTAATTCAATTCAGAACTTAATTTACTTTTTTTATTCCCGTTTTTTACTGTCTTTCTTTTCTAGGTTTATTTATTTGCTAGTCTGACTGGACGTTTCAGCTCTGTTTCTTATTACGCGTTCTGTTTGAATTAGAAGAATAATAAAATCGAGGACACCTTTCTCATACGGCTTATCTTTTTCATTTAACATCTAATGGATTTTCCTCTCCCCAACACTTTATTTTTTCCTAATCATATCTGAAAATCCCTTCCATGTAAGACACATATTCCCTAATTGTTTTATAATCACAAACGTGGGGAGCCAATGATGTAAGGAATAAAAACAATTCAAAATGAAATTAAAAAAGCAAAACACGAAAGGGTAGGGAAGAAAAAAAATAGGGAACTAAAAAAAAAGAAGAAAGAAATTCGAATATGTGATCATAAGTCAAAGCATTAATAACTGCTGCTGACAAGATATATTCGAATTTTTGACATTCCTTCAAATAAACTGTTCAGTTTCCTTTATTTAATTAAGTTTCCATTTACCAGACAACTTCATAGCATCCCTCCTTTTCCTAGTTACCCCTTCCCCCTCCCGTTTTACTCAGACAATCTTTAGAAATATAAAAATCGATTTTTTAATTTTTTTTCGTGTGCTTTTTGAGAGTATATGCATGCACTACTTTTGCTTTTTTCTGAACCAAGATTTAAAAAAAAGTGAAATATGTTATTTGTTCTCTATTTGAATGTGTTTTCATGAAAAATTTTCTTTTATTTTTTTCACGGTCCGTGTTTTATTCACCGCAGTAGTTGTTCTTACATTAAAAAACATCAAGGAAATATATTTTTTTCCCGATTTGACTTCTACCATATCCATTATCCCTTTTCTGTCTTAGTTACAAAATGGCGATAGTTATCGTTTGATAAAAACATTCCTTTTCTACAGTCGATGAATCGAATCTTTTTATTTCTTTCGGAAACGAAGTGAATTAATCTAAAAATAAAACTGTTTAGTGAAATCGTTTGAAAGAATTTTCCAATAATCACGATATCTTAATGCATTAAAAAATAAACCAGATTGTAAAGAAAAAACTAAAAATTGAATTTTTCTTTGACTACTCGTGCTGTCTGAACATTTTTTTTTAAACGGAAGGATTTGATTCATTTATAATTTAGAAAAATGACACTTTTTATGTCATTACATTCTCCTTGCAAGCGATACTCTAGCTTAAAGTTTCTTTTATATTAAATATAAAATTACTACTCTTTTCACTCACTATATTTAATTTTTAGTTTATAAATTCGAGTATAATCCTCATTTTATTTTAATAACAAACATAGCATTAATTTTGCTTACAATTGGATGTTTAATCAGATTAATATCTGACAAAGCTCCATTTTTAGAGGTGCAGAAAAAATAATAACATTTTTTATAGTAAAAACTAATATATACATGATCCTGTGAATAATTATAAAGGAAAATAATAAAATTATCATCATAAAAATGCCATTAAGGAATATAAGAAAACTAGAATCAAAATCTTTATTATACATAAATATAAAAATATTTGAAATAATTTATTTTTTATACCTTGTTACAAATCGTATTTGCTTTTACAGTGTCAATTTTGTTTATAATAAAAATGATAAAAGTTAAATGATTTTATTAAGACATTCGCTATTATACAAAATGACAATAAAATATTTTCTTATACTGAATTAACATTGACTTTTATTTGCAAGAATGTGATTTATATAATTTTCACCAATCAAAAAATCCCATGGATTTACTTTTCCAATTGAAAATCTTGTTCGTATTATATTTTAGTCATTTTTTTGAAGATTATAAATCAGGACTATGAGCAAAAGCACGACGATTTCGGAAGCAGTGACCACTTTTGATGTTGCCGCTTCTGTTTTTTGCAGAATCCTATTAATGCTTCAAATTAAAGAAGCTCGACCGGCAACATCTGAAAATAGTTTGACGAGTAAGTCGATTTATGTGAAAATTCCTGTGTATATCACTATTTTATTACAAGAAAAATCGTGTTTGCGTCCCTTAAATCACGCTATTGTTCGTGAAAGAGCATCACTTTTGTAGCTTCTTCTTTTTTTTTTTTTTTTTTTCCTCGAGTTTGATATTTTCGTCTTTTAACCAGCTTAAAATACCGCTTGTTGGTGATAAAACTTCTGCAGTCTTGCAAATGATTGCAAATGTATTTATTTTCCATAATAAACTTTCTACATTTTGAAGGAAACTTAATTGACTTTTAACAAAAAGTAGAATTGCTGAATTTAATAGATTTGACTTACTGATAGGGCATCATTTTATAATAAAAAATAAAGCGATGAAATACTACAAAAGATTAAAAACAATGCTTATAAAATACAAAAATATCAATGAACAAAATAAAAATTGTTTCTACTAGTAAGCAAACAAAGCTTATAATTAAAATCAAAGAAAATAATTTTTTTACAAAAAATTCAATTTGGGAGATCGAAATAAAATGCTTATCAAAATATATAACAATAAAACAATCAAACATTTAATTATAATATTTAATAAAAGCAATAAATTGTATTAAATAATGTAATAAATAATAATTATTAAATTAGCATTAATTAATTTTATTCAATAATATTTAATAACACTAATTAATTTTAATTTAATAACATTTGCACTTAGTAATATTACTTAAACTACACTACTGCAATATAATTCGATTTATATATTTCAGAAGTAAGAAGCCATTAAATACTATTTACTAGTTCGTAATACTACTCCACAATGAAGTGACGAGGTACACACATGAGAAAGATTCTCATTTTAAAGTCAAGAGGTATCATGGAAGGAATATTAGACCATTCTGAATCTCTAATTTGTGCAAAACTTTTCTCAACACAATGACATTCAGCTGTATAACAATATAAGTATACAAAAACAATAATAAAAATCATGTTAAGAAATGCTATTTTAAATAAAGCAAACATTTATCTCTGTGATGCAATAATTAAAAATGATTTAAATATTTAATTAATAATGAATTAGTAGAAAACATTTATTTATAAATTAAATTTAAAAAAATCATATTATATAAATCTATTTGAATTAAAATAATACAAAATTAAAGTAGTTATTAAGAAAGAGTTTGCTTCTTGTTTATTAGTAGTGATATATATGTATATATATATATATATATATATATATATATATATATATATATATATATATATATATATATATATATATATATATATATATATATATATATATATATAAATTGGAATTTTTCCTTTTATTTTATGCTTATTTATATAGTGAAATTTTATAATAATTTATTTCAGTATTTACATTTTAGATAGAGAAATATAAAGAAAATATCATATTATACATGCATTATGAGGCACATGGTATAAATTTTGCTAAGCATTTTAAATATAAATTTCAATCGCCCATCAACTTTTCAGTTCAATTGAATGGATTGTGGATATACAATCAATCTGAAATTGATTGAAGAACCAATTAGATTTAGTAAAAACCTGATAGAAAATAAGCATCAAATCGATTATTGTGTTATGTCAAATTAATTGTTATATCTTGAATAAATCTCTAACATTTGATTTGTTTTCCCCAGCAGGATTACCTAACTTAAGAATTGCTATTAAATCAACTTCATGATAATGTAAATAGCAAAAATCAATTTTCTTTATAAGGTCCTTGACTTTACCATTTACTCTAAGTATACGTAATTCTTTTTTACGGTAATAAAAATTTTATTCAATTTGAGAAACATATCACTTAAATAATTTTATAATTATATATATTTTTCCATTTTAAAGCATTTCTATAACTTTCATTTAAAACATAAAAATCTTGGTTTGAAATAATATAATTAGGGATTATTCATCGAAAAACTAAAGGACATCTCTATGTAAAGCACCTTTCTGATATTTCTTCGCATAATTAAGAAATATCCTTGTATTTAGAGAACGAAGTCTTTTAACTATAACATTTAAAACAAACCATAATTTCGGATTCATGCTGGTTTTTTTCTTTTAAAAATATACTTCACTAAATTTTTATCAATGAGTCACTCTAACACAATAATTCTTTCTCGTTAAATTACATGTCTTAATACATAAATTGTAAACTTTTATTATTAAAAATGTACTTAATTTACCATTTTTACAACAGCTGTCATTGATAACTCTCTAACTAACTACTCTCAACTGAAACTTAAAATTCACTTTGATTGTTGACTCGAGAAAAACAAAGCATTCAAGATTTCACTTGAACATCTTGTGAAAACATCTCTTTACCCTTTACAAAATTGATTTTTGAATACTTAAATAATTGTAAAGAAGAAATAAAAGTAATTTTTTTTTGTTTTGTCACCTAACGGTTATTATAACAACTAAAAAGTTTCATGGAGATTGCTTTCAATGTGCATAATTCTAATGCTAACAACCTAATGCTAATCAGATGCCTTTACTTACCATATCAAGTTCAGTAGCTTCACTGAAATAATAATACCGTAGATTTCATATAAAATTGATTGTCAAAAATAATCGATTAATGGTACCTAAACTTGAAATAACCGGTTCCTTTAATGTTCTCTGTGAAAGAGAAAAGAAATTTTATTTCACTAGAAGAATGGTGAATGTCGTGTCACCAGTGAAAAAGATAAAATAGCTCTACCAGCACATTCACTAATTCTTAAAATCATCATGAAGAAGAATGTCATCATGAGTACCATGTGCAGTTATTATCATTTCAAATTTAAAATTAGACAGAAGTTGATTTCATTTAGTTTTGAAATTTAACACTCCTTTTTACTCCAGTTTCTTGCTCTTGCTTTTCTGTGTTATCGGAATTAAATTGTAGTTTCAACTGGACTTTTATTTGAACGGTTTGGAAAATAATCACACTTGCAAAATTCGGGAGCCAGAAAAACCGCTTTCAGTCTTACAAATTCTGTCATCAAAAGTTACCTTGTTTTGTGGTTTTCTTTTACATTTCACTCTTGTCCTTTATTTCTTCCAGTAGAAATAAGTGCTAGAGGTCTAATAACACGCTTATTCCCCGAGCAGCAATACAAAACTTCTTAATCTTTTATTCCTTTTGTGCTTTTTAAGCACAATTTTTAGGAAAGATGGAATTCCTTTATTTATTAGATTTTATGTTAAGAATATTTTTCAAAATCATTTCATTGATAGATGTGTCATTAGCTGCAAATATCATGGTCTGTATCCTTATGGATCTATGCAATTCAATCCATGCAACTTTAGTCTTTGCAATTATTCGAAACATACATACATACATACATATATATATATATATATATATATATATATATATATATATATATATATATATATATATATATATATATATATATATATATATATATATATATATATATATATATATATACATACATATATATATATATATATTATATATATATATATATATATATATACATACACAGATTAGTTTATTTATGCTACAATGATATTGATCCTTTATTACATTCTTTCCATGGAATTTTTTTTTTACATCTCATTTCAATGAAATCTTGAGGTAAACTTTATTATTATTCAGGTTTCTCAGAGTTTGAAAAAAATAAAATTTTTGTTATGATAGAAGTAAATGAAAAATAAAAATCTAAATAAAATTAATTAGTTATTATTATTTTAGTGTGAGACAAATAAGAGAGAAACCGTTTTTATTTATACTTGAAGTAAATAAAAAATGTAATTTAATTACCAATGTGTAAAATATTTTACAGACAAAAGAAAGTCTGTTCTGATCATCGAAAAAGTTTCTTGTAATGTATATAACTTCTCAGAAAATGTAAGAAACAAAAAGTTCTTTTTTTTAATTTTCAGTTTAAATGCTTAAATTAGTAAAAAAAAAATGTATTTCCTTTAAATATAATTTTATTGCTATGTTATATACAAGCATTATATTTATTTCCACTTTCTCAATAAATTAGAACTATGTTTTCATGGTTATAAAAAGAATTTTTATTCTAAGTGATTACATAAAAAAATATTTAAAAAAAATGAAATTTCATATTTTGTCACTGTGAGAAGATAAATTTAATTAATAAAATGAAACGTTTTAGTTTATGTTTTTGCTATTTTCTAAGAATTATTATCCAAGGAACTAACGTAAAAGTATATTATAATGGATAGGAACATTTATTCAACAAGACTACAGTTTCAAGAATAATTTTGAAGTTAATTATGCTTTTCCAATGTAAAAACTAAACATTCATTCATATCTTAAAATATCTCAGTCAATTTGCTCGGATAGGAAAATTCTAATAATATGTAAAGACAGATTCTTAATTTAACAACAAGAAAAAGTATTATTTTATTAATTTACATGAAAAATGCTCGCTTTTCGAGGTATAGGAATATTCAGAGGTTACTTGCACAGATGTTACTTTGCGAATGGCAATATTTGTCACTATTTTCATCCGATGACCGTTGCCACTTAAGTGGATGTGTCGGTTTAAATAGAAACAAAAGATCCTTTGTTTCAATCAATCAATCCTAATTATGATTATTTCTTCTGCTTTTCAGACGATCCTTTATCGCTGAAACAAAAGAACATCAAACTAACCTATCTTTATCTATGAAGGTCTTATTATATGTTAGGGTACTCGTTATTTATTGAGAAAATTCCTCATAGTAACTTAATTCATTGTTTTATGCAAAAAAATATATGCATTTCAGAATTTTAGATACAAAATATATTTTGTCACGCCTTTTTATTTAATAGTATATAATGCTAAATTTTCCTAAAGCATCTACAATCATTAAATCTTCAAATCATGTTACCAGAATCATTCAAATATTTGAACAACTTTAACATTGGTTAATGAAGATTTTAAAATCTCTTCACTATTATGGTTAAAATCTTAAAATGTTGGCAATGAGATTATACACTATTATTTTTAAATATAATTAGTAACTCTACCGAAATCATTTTGTGTGTGTATATATATATATATATATATATATATATATATATATAAAATTAGCATGTATTGTACTTCAATACATAAAAATCAGAAATTAATTATACTTAAATTTAAAAAAACTATAAATTAACAAAATTTTATGATGCGTATTTTAATAAAAGTTTTAAATTAAATCAGGAGAGTTTAATATTTTAGAGAGAAAAAGGCTCACAAAAAAAAAACAAGTGTATGATAAATTAAAGATAAGGGCTTTGGTAACGAAGGTTACTGCGGATTATACCATGCGTTTATGTGTTTATTTAAAAAGCTCACATATTCAACCAATAAATTTTTTAAAAAATTCAATCAATTTTCATAAATTATCTTATAAGAAAATTTTATTATTCACATATATCATTGCAACTAAATTATTTGGCCTACCAGCATCTGCGCAGTTTAAATTTAGCCAAATAATATTTAATTTTAATATTTATACAATTTTTGATATAAAAGTAAAAAACTCTCACATTATTTTTTACAGATGGCTATAGTGATCAGTATATACAGGCAAAAATAAACGTCAAACGGTTGAAACTGTACATGGTGTATACTGTCGCGATATTGTAACAGCCCATTATACGCTACTGCGAATTCGTCAACTTCGTTTAGGTATTCTTTGATGTCTTATCGTCGGATATATCCCTAAAATAACAGAAATGATCAAAATAGGTAATCAGTCGTGGCATCAAATAGGAGAGGAAAACATTATCACTAAGTTCAAAACTTGTTTAATAAAGCCTTAAAGTTCAAGCAAAAATAATGGATTTATTTTCCCCCAAACTAATATTACAAAATATAAACAGTAAATTACTGTTATTCAGTGGGTGATACAAATACTTGAAATACAAGGAATGACATGCGTTTCCTTCTATTGTTTTATTTGGTATAAAATTCCAAGAAATGAATTACAGCATTAAGTTGATTTAACTTGAAATCATTTGCATTATAATATTGTCAATGTTTAATCGCAACAATCATTAACAGTCTTGAATGAAAATTCGATTTATCCAAGCTAATTAATCCTATTTCATTATTCAGACACAGTTTTCAACAATTTCAGATAGGATATAAGGAATTTTCTTAAGTTCATTACGGGGAAGTGTATCAAGTGTGGGCAATTTAGAAATCAATAATACATAAACCTCCTTTGAAGATAGTATAATTATTATAATTTTCAATAAATTGTTTTGATAATTGTAATTTTTAATAAATTATAAGCCATTTCACAAGAAAATATGATTCTACTATTGAATCGAAATAATGAATATAAACACAAGCAAAAATGAAAGTAAGTAATTATATATATATATATATATATATATATATATATATATATATATATATATATATATATATATATATATATATATATATATATATATATATATATATATATATTCAACTCAAATGTAATTCATTCATTCATTCAATCATATACAATATTAAACAATGATTTAATGAATTTTCTTTGATTTTGAAATTATCTTTTTTCTTCCAATTCCTTAATTTTAATATGCTGGAATGGTTTATTAGTAATTTCAAAAACATGAGATTAACATGTTGCAGTAACAAACGCCCGATGCAAAATGGACCCTTCATGTGGGTGTCGAGCTATTTTATTGAAGTCTTACGGATTTGTAGACGTTAAGTCCATTCTCTTACAAACAAAAGCTAACTGTAATTAAAACAAAACATATCATTTTGTACTAGTTTTGGATATATATATATATATATTGACTACAACTCTTTATTAATAGAAATAAATATTTTAACCAATGTTATGTCTTTTTCTATATTATATATAGTAAAAGATTTTGTATAATGTTAAATTGAAATATGTTGTGCATGCTTAAAAAATAATATGTATTCTTCAAAGAATGCATCACTCTACAAATATTATCAAATTAATTTTTTTTAAAAAAGAGGAATAATTTTCTTAAAGGTGAATTGACTAATGTCTAATTATTTAAAGTCTTGGTATGTTTAAATTATATTAATTAATAAACGAACGAAATTTATGAAATGTGTATGATATAATTAATATAAATTTAATTCAAATAGCAAAAAAATAATTGAAATACTTTTTTTACCAGATTTATTCTACATTGATGACTTTATCAAGCATTTTCAAATTTTAATTTTTTAGCATTCCTGTAAATATTCGTAATTTATACAATTTACATGCTTTTCCTTGATAATCATTACTTTAAAAATACGTATATATATATAGTAGATTTAGTAATACATTATTTATTATGCATAAAATTTAAGATTTTTGTTATTACACACCTTCTCATAATATGATTTAAAGAAAAATGAGTTTAAAATCAATAAATAATCAAAGCATGATTATTACAATAGAATTATTTTTAAAAATATTCATGCTTACAAATCCTTACTATTGAGCAATGAATTCGGTCTATAGTGTTAATGAGACAGTGTTAGTAAACTTAGAAACATTGAAAAAGGTCTATATGTATTTTTATCATACATCCCTTATTCTCTTTCTGTATAAAAAAATATTGATAAAAGTACTAAAATTAAAACTGTTAAAAAATTTCTACCCATTAAAAAGAAAAAAAGCAAATGTATTACAACGTTTAAATCCTCAATTGAAGAAAAAAACCGACAAAACTCAGCAGGTTAAAACAAAAGACTGAAGAAAAGGGTTGCAAAAGCAAATCACAAGTGTCCCATAACAGTCGTCGAAGAAGACCAGGACAGAATAGTCATCTGTCGAGTTTTCCACGCTCCCTCTCATTTTTATTAATTCTTTTAGTATTTTTACGCAAGTGAAAACCGTCGAATAATTAATCCTTTTAAAATAATAGAAGATCAGAGACAGGAATGGACTATAAGAGGGTAAAAGATTAAAAACCTTCGCAAGAGCAAAACAAATCTAAACCCTCCTGATCTAAATGAATGCTTCGAGTTGAGTCGGTTTTGTCATTTTTCACGCAAGAAATAAATTCTGTTTTGCAGTTTAGGAAGAAGAAAAAATAATAATAAAGGACGACGATAATGTAAACAATCAGGTAGCGAAGGCCTCATCAATTGTTTCATCAATTTCTCGGGAAAAAATTAAGAAAATATGTAATGGAAGAATCTAGAATTTCTCTTTCGCTGGAAGATTTGAACTATTATTGTATCTATACATTTTTGCTTTGTTTTGACATTTATTTAATCAGTTTTGTCTAAGCATTCCTACTATTGAATATCTTTTTTTTTCTTCTCTCTTTTCATATTTCGTTGTTTGTCTTTGCAAAAGATGAAGATTCTTCTAGACTTTCTGGAGGAGAATTAATGGGATTGATTGAAAAATGGAATAGAGAAGAATTTGATAATGAAAAAACTTTTTTTATTTATTAAAATAAATATATTAATCTCTTTCTGGATAATTCAGTATCACTTTGCATAGCAAATTTGTAAAGCATAGAGCTAAGTGTGCGCATGTTTCTCCTTTTAGATATACTGCATCAAATCAGTTTATAAATCAGGGTTACAGAAAGTGAAATGTCAAATTTTGATTAATTTTGATATTCCCAGCAAACTTACAAATAAGTTTTTTCAAATTTTTAATAAATATTATATATTTTAATTATTTAATTAGTTCAATTAACCAAAACCATTGCATTTTCCCAGCTATGAATAATTGGGGTACGAAAAACTATTGCACATTAAAAATACAAAATAAAAACATAAAAATAATAATGAATTTGCTTGCGTATAAACACAAAAATGATTTTAATATATTATTTAATAAGAAAATCGTTTCATCCTATTGAAGATTAATTATAAATATGACTTCTAAAAGCGATATTTCAGTCTGATTGATGTTCCATCAATGAGTACAGTGAGTAAAAATAAATTATTTCTCTGATGAATTCTTTTGTCAACTTCAAGTCACATTTTAATTATCATCAAACATAAAATATCATTCTTCATACTTCCTATTTATTTTGAAGAAAACTACGATAAAATGAGATTGTTTGGATATATTTATATTATGTCGGTAGAGTTTTATAATAAAGCAAAATTGGAAATAATACGTTTTGCAAACGTGCAGCCTTTTTTCTATATTTAAAACTTATTTTATTGTAAAACTAAGTACCACACAAACATTGTAAACATTTAAAATATATCTTTCTCAAAATTTGTCCTAAATTAGCTGGTTTATTAAGCACTGGGAATTATTTCATCTTGCAATTCCAAGAAACACAGAAAAATAAAAAGCATAAATTTAAAACCACGAGGAATTTTTTTTAATTAGTTCTTCTTTATATTTGATTTAAATTCGTAAAATTTTGGGGGAAAAAACTTTAAAGAAATAAAGGAAGATATAATTCAAAATAATATATTACAAAATAATTTACAGAATCAGAAATTAGTGACTTATTATATGATTCATACACCATGACTATCTTTGCCAATAGTTGTTCATTTCACAATTTTTCATATCATATTCCTGAGTAAAAAAATTCATTCACTTCAAACAGTTCATATGAAGAATATATGAGCAAATTATAATTTATCATTTACTTACACTGAAAAATATAATTTTTATAAAATGGATTCATTGAAAAGAATTGGTGTCATTATAGAAACTTTTTTTTTAAATATAATGTATAACTTTCAACTTAATTGTATTCTGTGTAAAAAAGAAATATTCAATTATTATACATACGTGAAAATTTAGTATAAAATTCACTACAGTATTAATATAATATTAATACAATTTATCAAAGATGCATCAAATCTCCAATCAGAAGACACAAACAGAAATACGCGAGCATTACGTTTTGGGAAAATTTTTTGTGAAGATTAAAAAATTAATCACCTTACTTTACGTTATTATATGATTGATAAAATTTTCAATTCACATAAGAAATGACATACAGCAACATACTGCTTAAATGAAGTAAAGTATTTTTTAATTCAATTTTTGTATACTTCTGTATTAGTACTTAGCTTAGAAAAATCTTTGATTATAGAATTTTGGACGCAGATTTAATTAAAGAATTTTTCAGTCAATTGATTAATAAAGGATAAGTATATCGTGAGTTCAGAACTGTTATACTTACTAGGTAACTTGTGTTTTCGCACATAAAATTTCAAAAATATAGAACAATGTTATTCCATCTATGAAGCTTTGTTTCATCAATACTTATATTTCATTTTTAAAAGTAAACATTTGTTAGCTAAAATGTATGAAGCTAAGGCAAAATCAATTGCGAACACAAAGTAAAACGTTAAAATTTTTCAAGTAAAAAGCAACTCATAATGATTTCAAATCAAAAAATATATATTCTTAAATTTACATTTTGATGAGAATAAAGAAAGCCAAGACATTAAAAACAAAATCAATAGCTTTAATCAGAAAGTAGATTCAATTGCTTTATTACTTATATCAATCATTCAGTGACAAATTTTCAATTGAGGCAATCAAAATTCCTCGCTCCGCAGTCTCATCGTCATTAGTAATCGGAAACTGCAGCTGTGTTATCAAAATAATCAAGCGCCTTGTTTCCTTGATATTATTGTTATACGTTGCAACATTGTATCAAAGTTTGCCTTTGATGAAGAACCGAAAGAGGACGTATTTTCCATGATGAAACTTAAGATAATTTCACAAGTATGATGGATTGGTTGATTACATATCATCGAGAATTTTTTGTTCCGCCAACCTTCTTGACAGTGATAGATACCAAAGGCTACAGGTCGACCTATAATTTGCTGCAACAGCGCATACATAAGCAGCGAGACATAAAGCAGGTAATAATTACCCCTTACTATGTTTCTTTGTGTTCCAGGAATGCGCATGCATGCGTTTCGCTTTTTGCGACTTCCAATAAAACTTGTGCATGTTGCGACAGAAAAAGAAACAAAGTTAAATTAGTCAAATCATTTATTCTACCCAAAAGCTTTGCACGACACTCCTTTGGCAGCTGATTAGAATATTTTGTGCGTTGGCTGTTTTCTTAAGCCTAACGAGGCTTAACGTTTTGTGGCGAGACGTGAATCTTATGCGAAATGATTCATGATGCAAAAACATAACCGATAAACCACGCAAGAATGTAGTATGAAAATGCACGAACGCAGATATTATTGAGCAAGCATGAAATAATTATGACTTCATTAAAATAAAAATCAGTTCGTATTTTCATCCGATATCTTTAAATATTTCTTAATTATTTGAATAGATAGGAAATATAAAATTTTCATGAATGTGAGTAACATTTTCTATTTATTTAATATTTTCCACACAAAGATTATAGCATTATTATAAGGAGAATGCTGACAGAGAAATAAAACGTAATTTTAAGTACAAAATTTTAAACTATGAAAATCCTTACATGGGGGTTCCGATTTTTTCAAAAAATGGGTAATAATTTCAAATTTATTATAATCATGTAAGACTGAATGAAATGGTTTAGTTGGCAAGATTTATGTTATTTTTTTGTTTTACGAAAATTATGTAATTTAAAATTTAAATACATATAAAGTACGAGTAATATATGTTTGTACTGTCATAAATAACTGTGGAATCAAATTATACAAGAGCAAATAACATAAGAAAATTTAAGTAAACATTCAATTATAAAGCTATAAATATTTGTATATTCTTTCAGTATAAAACATTAATACAATACACGTAGCAATTAACTCTTAAAATTTCGGTGTAAATGTGTGAGACACAGTTTTAAAAAAACATTGTACTTAAATTTATCTGGCATTTGAATTTAAAAACCAGATTAAGGATTTTATTATTTCTTAAAATTTTTAGTATTTTATTTGTTATTAAATTTATGGGTGATCTCTGATAAGGGATAGTTGTCTTTTTGATGGAAAGGTATAGATTACACGTTATATGAAATACTCAATGTAAATGAAGTGTTTGAGCTATACAATTGGCAGTTTATGGAAATTTGTTTTAAAATATCTAAAAACCTACAATATCCTAATTTATTACTCAAAATCAATTTCAAGCATTGTCTATGAAAGTTTGTTAGCTTGGTTTATAGTAAAACTATCTTCAGTTTTAAAATAAATGTTTGAATTGCATATTCAATGTTAATGACATAAGAAAACATTTATCAAAAATTGCTTTGAAATATAATTTAATGTTTCATTGACTCAAAATAACTGATTTCATTTATTAATTTGTTTTTATTTATCTTTGGTCGTTTTTTGTTCGAGAAATTTTTTCCGCCTGGATCAAAGGCTCGAAATGGATCCCAAAATACTGTTAACACCCATGTCTGAAACCAAATATAACCTTACGAACTATCAAATTGACAGTTAAAACACTGGCCTTTCAATTATTACAATGAACTATCTATACATTAATGAATTTTTGAGTTTAAAATATGCGAAACAATGTATAAAATTATTGATGTTTTTTTTATACATTTGTAGTTTATACATTTAACCATAATACGTTTAATAAATTTTACTATACTCTTTGATTTTTTAGGCTAAAAATTATTCATTAATCTATACATTTTAAATTATAATACAAATATTAGTGACAGTTATGATAAAATAATTTAACTTATAATTGTGGTTTATAAGACAGTTAAAGAAATTTTTTCTCAGCAGGATATTTACACAAAATATAGACCACACAATACCTCGATTTAAAATGAAGAATAAATGTTATAAAAAATTCCTTCTATCGTGATATTTTTCCCTTTTTATCCATAAAATAATGAAGCTGAAAAAACAGGTGCACATACAGAAATTTTTCAAAGTAGAAAATATAGAACGATTTTTTTTGATATATAGTATTTGAGAATTTAAAATATAATTCATATGATATATAGTGTATCAGTTTTAATAAAATTTGTTTTCCAACATACTTTAATTTTTCCACGAATTTGAAAATAAACTATTCTAAATCTGTTGCCTTAGTATTGAGGATTACTTTTGCTTATAATTAATTAAAAAATATTTTTCGATATAGTAAGTGAATTTTAAGATATTGTTGAATGTGTAAAACTGAAATTATCAAAGCATTCATTATTAATATTCATGTTAAGCTTTTAATAGCATTATTAAAAAATTAGTGATTAAAATAATATGCGATAAATATATGCATTATTTTTTCTGATATTTTCTTAATATGTGATTATTAACAAATTGCTTCAATGATATTTAGTTGAAATAAGACTAGAAAAGTAATATTTTTAGTATCATGTATAATTACATTAAGTTTGTTGTTGTAGTTTGTCATCATTCCTTATTTTAATTCGATAAAAAAACATTAATTATAATAATATTTATTTATACTTACTTGAAATTAATCGATAATTTGTAAAACAATTTAAGAGTATATAAAGGGTTTATAAGAGAAATTGAGGGGAATTGCGAATTAGAACACATATCTAAACCCGAAAAGAGAAACGAACTCGCAAACTGTTAACCCTTAACACGAAGCGCTAATAATATTGCAACTTCAACTCCACGTCACTATAATTATATAAATGACAAGGCAAATTATAGGTAATTTTTTATTTTAAAGTACTTAATTTTTATGTGTTTTTTCTGTTATTATTAACAACAAAACTTGAAATCATTTACTGACAAATGTAAAATAATCTACATTTCTATTCACTCAGAATAGTTTTAAACTAAATGATAAAAAGATGAATGTTGATTATTAATATTAAGTTTTAACTTTGTCGATTGATCACTCAAATTAAAATATAAAATGGTATCAAATAATAAAATAATATCCGCCACTTCATGCGTCACATTCTCTAATTAGAAAAGGAGTTTGCTTAGAAAATATCTGTAATATAGAATTAATGCTAGTTTGATATTTTATTCCACAATTAGGTTAAGTTAGAATGACGCCTTTGTAAAACCTGAAAATGGAATGCGTCGTGAACAAGAAACAAAACTTACGGTAACCTAGTAGAATTTGAATGAAACCGCTGGTGAAAGAGTTTCATTTTAACAGATTACCTTGCGCCATCTGTCGGGAAAAGGATAAATGACAAAATTCATCCTAAATAAATTTTATAAAAAGTATATTTTACTCTAAGGAAAAATTTTTTTTTACTTTTAATAAGAATTAAAAGTAGTAAAACTCATCATATAACTGAATTTAATTTTAGAGTAGAGTTTAATCTGCTGCATCATAATTTAAAAATATTAGTTGATAATCTAAAATAAAAATTATTTGATAATCTAAAATATTAAATCTAAAAATGTTTCTAATATATGTGTTAATTTTGTATAAATATTTTTTAAAAAATTGGAGATTTTTACAAAAAAAAGAAAAAATACATCATAAATATAAGATGGATAATATTTAAATATGGTCTTATGTTTAGCACCCGAATTTTGTAACTCAAAACGTGAGAAAGAGAAATACACTTTTGAAATTTGAATTTTAAATCCTTTTAATTCAAGTGTTAAAAAGTAATAAAATTTATTTAAAATAAAAAAATGTATCCTACCCTGAAACATTTTTTGTACTTCATGAGAATATATTTAATATTTGAAGTGTTAAATAATAGAGTTTGATTGTTTAAATTTCACGTCTTCCTTATATTAAAAATAATTACCAAATTGATCACACATGAGCTAACAATAATATCTACTTAAAATAACTATATAAACACCTAACTTTATGCAAATTAAGATTTACTTAAAATTACCAAAAAAGGAAAAAAATTAAATCATTAGTACAGCCCCAACTCGCTTAGAATCTGCTAATGTGTGACATTTTTTCAGTAATATTTTATAGGATTTTATTAAATATTTTTAACAAAAGTTTTCACATAAAATTTTGCTTATGTTAAGATATTTTGCTTTTCCTATAAATATATGAAGGTTCTACTATAATATTCATTACGGAATGACAGCTAATCGTATTGGGGATGTGATACGATTGATACCTGAGCGAATATTTTGTTTTCCGAAATTTCACATAATTGTAGTTTTGCTAAAATTGAGTATGTCTATTTATCCTGAACAGAATCAAATGAAAAGATAACTCTTTATGAACTAATATGGTAGCAAATCTTTTTACTTTTCCAACCAATATTTATCTAGATTTCGTCACTATTAAATATATCACTCTTTTTAATAGGTGTGAGAGTTTTCACACAATAAAACTGAAAATATACAAATGTGCACATACATACACGTCTGTGTGTTGTACAAAAAATGAATAAATCAAACAAGTGTAAAATGATAAATACAAAATTTGTTAAACTGTACTACGAAAGTGACTAGAAGAATATAGTTATTGAAACTAAACACAAGTAAATTACATCAAACATGTGTTTTGTTTCTATAACTTTATTAACAAAACGCATAGTATATAACTAACAAAACACAAACAAATTACATTAAACATCATGTCCCATGACATTCATCTTCATTGGATATCTTAACATGCCGATCTAGACGGAAATGAAACTGCAGACACCTTGACCATGTCTTGACATAGTGAGGCCTCGAAGCCATTGGCATTTCTCACCTTTTAAGCAATCTTTTCAATAGTAAAAAGCATGATTAAGACCTCATGGGTTGTCTCTCCAGAGAATCAATGGTATCAGTGTTCTCGCCCATGAGGCTCACTGATTCACGACTTTAAAAGACAGGAGCAAATACTATCACACCCTTTCAAAGTGGTCATCTCAAATCATTAAATTTTTTGAAAGCTCCAAAAATTTCGAGACATTTACCAACTGCTTCGCTGAAAAAGCTCTTCCAAAACACATCCTTGCGTGCCTGAGCCTATCCAAGCAAGATTTGTAAGACAATCTTTTGATGGCGAAAAACATTTTTGGGGTGTTTTACGTTATGGATTTGGTCTATCACTGCTGGCCAAAGGGAACATGCAATAACAATACATTAAACACACAAACTGACATGTAATTAGGAGAGCAAATGATAACAAAATGAGTGCAAAAATTAAAATAATGTTTGAAAGAGAGTACAGCTGCATCATCAGATTCATCAGGAAGCAATGGTAATGTAATCGTGAAGTATAGAGTTCCAGCGAAGAATGAAGACAAAAGTTCATTGTTTCCAAGCCAATATTTTCAAAAATAATAAACCTCTTAAATAAACATGAAGAAAAAAAATCATCCTCATGACACGAAAACGAATATATTAGAGAAAAGTGACGTAAATATGTTCAAGATGAATATGGAATAAGAGATTATGCACAGACCTACAAAATAAAGATGAGTTCCAACATCAAATTCAATATTAATAAGCAAAATGAAAATTTAAATTAATTTAAGCAAATATAAATTAAGTTTACGAATGCAAATATCTTCGGGATTAACTTTCGCTTATGCATTCATTTAAATTTTATATTTATTTAACGGTTCTTATTATCCTTATACACTGGAATAAGGAAATTTAGATTATAGAGATGAAAATGTGATATTTCGACAGAAATTGGGCTTAATGCATAATAATTAATACGCTAAAAATTTATGCTGCACGGCAGGAAATGGTAACAAAAAGTTTGTTAAGAGTTTACTGAAAATGTATATACAAGTGATGGCAACATTGAAGAAAGTACAATGCATCGCAGGACGCATTTTTTATTTGTCTTTACTTCACTATTTATTACTTTATTTAATAAGAGGTATGGCTACCTTGTACATTTATGCAAGTATCATTGGAAGCTATTAATCAATAACTATTGCAACGAGGGAGTTGTTGACATGCAACGACTCTTCACAGACTATTCTATTGGTATTGTATGGGTTTGAGGTCTAGAAATCTCACAAGCCAAAAGATGAAATCTCACAAAAAAGGTAAACACTCATTTCTTTCAGATAATTGGCAAAAAGTTCATTTTTACATGGTCCTATATTATTAATGTTAAAAATGAATTAGTCTGCCATTGTTATTCGAAAAAATTGCATTTGGAGTTAGCGAAACTTATATTTACAAAGTCTTTGAATGAATAAGAAGAGATGAAGCAATATAGGCAGCCCTTATAGAAGGGCATTGTTTCTACCAAGAGATCAATTTCTATGATGTTTGCGAAAATATACCATCTAATAGGTTCCCCCCCCCACGAAAAGTCGTTTATATGCTGAATTTTCCATCCTCTCTGAAGAGGACATTGTTCTAACTTTATCTATCCCAGAATGAAGTTCGCAATTCAAAGATAGGTGGACTCTTTTACAGAATTGCCTGAATCAGTGTGCATAAAGGACCATCTAAGTCAGTCATCCATGCATATGTAGTTTCAATGTTATACTTTTATTGTAAAAAATTAGAAAAATCTTGAGACAGCTACCTAGCTAACATACACCTAAATCACTGCACATTTAAATTAACTCTGTGAAATCCTCCAAAGGTGTTATAGCTCTTGGGCGACCGTCATCCATTCAGCTGATGTATACATAACAGTAAATGACATGACAAAGACAGTAACTGATGTCTGAAATTGTTGCCATTATCTGGTATTATATGTGGTACTAGCATTACATAGGTTTGGGACAGCTTCTAGCCAACCAATGGCTTTGAATCACAATTCTTCATCTAAACAATATAGTCCTTTAACTGCGACCTATGTATGTGTCTGGGTTTTGTATTCTAGGAAATGGAAATCCCCTCACAGATTTGGTACTTTCAAGAAACATCACTTTTCAACATTAAACTTCATTTCTATTGTTTATGTTTAATAATAATGTTTTTTTTATTTATTGAAAGATATATGCTTGTGACTTTAAATTTTTGTGTATATATGTGGACATACCTCTTACTTTAAATACTGCAATAACATGAAAAAGTAGTAAAAATATTGTAAGAAGATTTCATAAACTAAAGAGGCATGATAGTTGAAATTCTGTTACTAAAACTTTTTTCTTGAAAAAACATTTATCTTTAAAAAACTTTGTTGATCTTATTTTAGTTAGCAAATTTTTACTAAGGCAGTGAGATCACTCTTTATTAAAAAAAAAAAAAAAAAAAAAAAAAAAAAAAAAAACTTTTTACTTAAAAATTCTACATTTTTATTTAGGAGTTATAAAAACATGCAGTAATCTTTCATTTCTTTTTAAATAATTAATTATTATTAAATAAACATTCAGTGTGATCAATAAGGTTTTGGATTGCTTCGCGTTGTATTTTAACAAACAATTTTATGAACATTCACTAGCTATGAAATATCGTGAGGGATTAAATCTGCATGCTTCCAACATACATTCTTAAAACAATTAGAAGATTTTGTTTGTTAATTAGAAGATTTAATAAACATTCAGTGTGATCAATAAGGTTTTGGATTGTTTCGCGTTGTATTTTAACAAACAATTTTATGAACATTCACTTGTTATGAAATATCGCGAGGGATTAAATCTGCATGCTTCCAACATACATTCTTGAAACAATTAGAAGTTTTTGGGGGTTCTGAATGAAGTAACCAAATGATCAGCGTCTTTTTTAAATTTTTGTTTACAATTATCTATAAAATTTAATTATTTATTTGTTATTACTTTATATTTGCCAAATCTTTAAAAGCATGTATAGCATATAACAACTACAAAAACATTTTCTCATCTTTAGTTTGTATTTAAAATTATAATACTCCCTAAGGGTTCTGAATAGCGTATATCATAGCTTGATTAATGCTGCAATATTATACTCAAACGAAACCCAATCAAACTATTCCATACTTGATCAGTAAAGGATAGGATAGATAGTAAAGTGGAAATAAACTGGGTGAACAGTAATATTTGGCCGCTAATTAATATTATGTTTTTTATGCTTATTTACCGGTACACAATTTATCACATGAATGCAGTTCAGAAAAATCAGCAAGAACATTACAACATCACAACGTTGTGATGTCAATGTACATCTTGTAGTTATCATGTGTAACGAGCTACTGTATCTCAGAATTAGCCTAGGTTTGAGGATTACTCTATCTATAGTTTATATTTAAAAAAATAGTGCATAAAATAACAGTGGAAGGATCGAATTTATTTCTATAACTCTCTCAAGTATTAATCAGATACTATCACTAAGATTTGGAAGTTATCTTGAACAATTTTAAAAGAAAAAGCTCATACCTATGTCATTATTTATACGATTGCATAAGCTATATGTTTTTAGTATTTGACAATAAAAATTTTAAATTTCGCAGGCTTAAGATTTTAATTACGTGTTATTTATCACAAAATGTGAAATTCAAAAGTAGTTTTTGAACCGAAATCAGTTTTGCTCATCTCTTTTCCTTGAAATTCATATAAAAAAAACTAAGCACTTCATTAGATTAAATTTTGAAACTGCTTTATGAATAGCCGCAGTTTGTTTGTTTGTTTGTCGCTCAACGGTCATTTTTTGCACACGAAAGCTAATTATACCGGGACCTACGGCTTAAAGTGGATTCCGAACCACTACAAACATCCATGCCCAAGGTGGGATTCGAACCCACGAACTGTTGAACCGAAGGCAAGAGATGAATAGCCGCAGACTGGAAAAAGAAAAAGTTTATAAATCAATATTCTTAAGGGAAAAACCAGAAAAAAGTGCAAAAATAGTAAGTTTGTAGTTCATCTCTCTCTCTCTCTCTCTCTCTGCAGATATATATATAATTTCATTTCTTTTATAAAAAAAAATTCAATTGCTAAATTTTTGATTTGTGAAACTATGAACTAAAGTTACCAAAATGGAGGAACTTATCGAAATTACTGGGTCTTTGTATATTATTAGAAAAGTTAAATCAAAATAATCATTTAAAAGTGTAATGAATGCTGTTGAAGTAGTAAAATGTATAAATTCTAAGCCGGGAAAACAATTTAAAGAAATGTTGAATGTTAAATGTTGAATTTCGGAAAAAACCATCTGTGTCTATCACTGAAAACACTAATTTATTTATTTGTCAGCAGCTTCTCAAAGAAAAACAAGCAGTTATACTCGGATGCAAAAACTATTTTCATTTGGTAAAAGAATGAATTCCATTTAGCCATACATTTCAAAGTATGCTTAACAAGAGTGATTTCTTTGTAAGCTGGAGATTGGTATTTTATTGAATTTAAAAATTATGCACACGAAAGAATTAAGCTACTGGATACAAAGATTGGAACAAAGTAATTAGAGTTCAATGCACCTCCTTGATAAGTTTTATTTAGCCTGAATGTGAACCAAATTTTTTTATAGAAAGGTAAAGTTATTTTGAGGTATGGATCCACAAAATAACTTAATAACAATAATTTAATGATGTTTTGAGTATTTCTGTTACAAATATTCCTCAAAATAGCCTTTTGAGGTTGGCTATTATGATGAAATATGCAAAATAATACATTGAAAAGAAAAGGACGATAATACATCGGGAATATATAAGTGGACAGTGATCTTACAATGGTAATTGAATTGACAATTTTATAGCCTAAAATTATAGAGACGAGATAAAAAAAATTTGCACTACATATATACCTTACACTCTAGCTATTGATAATTCACACTTTTTAATGCAGGGCATAACTTTATGCAAGTAATTTACGACGAACATACTTGAAAGTGAAACAATACAATCGCAATACTTAATAACCAATATGCTTTGAATATAAATTCAGTCGAAAATTTATAAGATTCTCTCTAAGGTTGTGTAAATGCAGGATCAAGACCTCATTTTGCTATCTGAAACCTGGAGGTTGAACTTCTTTAGACATCTGAGGGTGGCACAGTATTTTTTAATTTTCTTATCAGCTCATCATTTCTTATTTGCTTTCTTATTATCCTCATCACATGGATACTACGTAGGCGAGTAACAGTCATAACTATTCAAAAATGTACTACATTTATATATATTACCCCAGATATAGCATTCCAATTAATATCTACCTTGTGATTTACACATAACCTAATGATTTTCCTGAATTCCCTGAAGTATCCATTTTTGAACTCATTATGCACCGATATCTCTTTGTGCACTAATATATCATAATATAAATCCATAAAATAGGAAAAGATCAAGAAATATTAGGGGATATAAACCTATTTCACTAACGAGTATGCTATGTAAAACTATGTGGTGTGAATGGGGAGAGAAGGGTGCCAGCTCAGGTATGGCCTCATCACCTGACCGTAGATCAAACTTACGAGGCACTTGACGGTGGGTGAAAATTCCAAACACATTAACCTAAAGGTAGCAGTCCAGGGTTCGCCTGCACCCCTATCCATGTATATAAAATTATGGAGAGAATGGTAACAAGAAGATTGAACTGGTATATTGAGAATTTTTCCATTTTAGGCAAGAAACAAACAGAATTCAGTCATTACTAATCAAACAACCAGTATGTCGCTTTCTTTGGGCAGATAGTAAAAGATCCATTAGACAAAAAACACGTTTTTTTAGCTATTTTTGTTGACCTAAAGTCCATTTATGACTTGATTTACAGGGAAATTCTTTTATTAAAGCTATTTAATATGGATAGCTTTAACAAAAGAATTACTCCAATATATTTCACTAGTCCAGAATTTTTTTCGGCCAGCGAATCTGTAAGGTACGCTTAGAAAACTTCTCGCATTTCAAGAATCTACAAGTTGGACCTTCTCAGAGCGCTGTCACTAGCTGTTTATTCTTTAACATTTATATAAGCGATTTTATTAGCGATTTATAGAAGATTAGTGGAATCAAATGTTTACTTTATGCCGACGATCTGGTTATTAGGACTCAACATCCAAGAAAGCAAGTTAGACTACAAGCTGAACTTTTTTTATCAACACCTTGTTATTAATCAGACCAACCACTTCTCTTATTTGGATGTTATTTTTGACCGTAAACTGACTTATAAAGAGCAATTTCGAATATACCAAAAATAGCTGTCAAGAGACTTAGTTTAATGAAAAAAATTGCTGGCTCTAAGTGGGGATGCTGTGGAGGAATTCTGGATTTGATTTATAAAACCTATATTTTGCTACTAATCACTTACTGTTCCGAAACTTTGGTGGCAGCAAATAAACACGTTATTGATGATTGGAAAAGTTCCATAACCAAGCCCTTTGACATATCACAGGGGCTGTTAAGACAACTCCGATTCCTGTGCTTCTGATATTTACCCAACACACGAGCATTAAATCAGTTATAGATGAAAAGGGGCAAATATGAGAAAAGATTGCAAGATTATCAGATTGTTTTCTTCCTATGGAATTGTCTTTCGTCATCATCTACATGGAACTTTAAAATTCAGAAGGGCTTCCTTCGGAAAGTTTTTGCTATGAAAGAATAGCCAGAATTGAATAGGGAGAGGAAAAATCCTATCAGTTCAAAAAACTCAACTGTAAGAAAGAAGTGCATGTCAAAATAAACTTATCAAGTGTGGTATCTAAGAAAGAATCAGATGTTCTAATTCTAAAAGTTGTAGGTTAAAAGACCATACATTAATTGTACCAAGAGGATGTGTGGCTGCACATGTTTCTTGATGGTTTCGTCTTCACTAGCTGCATCAACTTCTTTTGTAGGCTCTTTGCACACACATACACACACACACATTCTGCATTCCTTTATAAGGTATAAGAAAGCTTTTTATAATGCGGTAAACTCAGCTACTCAAATTTGTTAAAAATCTCAGCTATTCAATAATTTGAAACTTTTTTAATGGCTGTTGTACAATCAGATTGTCCTTCTGACCATTGGTTCATCTGAAGCTTGTAAGTCAGCTGATATTTTACAGATTCGTTTATCCCTCACACAATGATTTAATTGAAAATCATAAGAAATTACATTTTACTTCGTACTAGCACACCATGGATGTCAGAGAAAATAAATAGTGGAAACCATAATTCTCAGACAAAAAAGTAAACAAAATTGCACAAATAGCAGGTAAACCAATTCCCTTTTATACCACTAAGCGGTTAATTAGAAATATTTAAGAGAAGATGGTTGGAAAAGCATAAAAGAGACAAACAAAAAGACAAGAAATGAATCAATGAAACCACAAATGTTCCACTCTGGTGGTATTACACATCTGTTGAAATTTTCCGGCACACTTTTGTCTGCGAATGCCTCTCAAAACATATTTATCATAAATATTGTCAAGTCCTTATTGACAATTATGCAACATACGAGAGAAAATGGGTGTGAAACATTTGAGCCCTTGTACTGATCTCAGGACATTTGTGGGAAAGAAACTGAAGAACTAACCACAAAATGAGCTATTTATAGATTATTGTTGTTTCAGTTTCTAAAATTAAAAATAACATCTGAATTTATGCTACTCTTGTTCATTGTTCTGATTTTAATGTTTGTTATTCTGATTACTAATCTGCCATTACAAATAAAAAAAGGTTTCCCTTTTTAATTTTGTTCTACAAGGCTCGAATATTTTTTTGCAATTTTTATAAGATGTATTCTTTAATTAAAATTTTAATGTTCTTATCATTATATATTGCTAAAAAATTCAGTAAAATATTGTATATGCAATTTTATTTAAAAAGTAATTTTTCAAGCACGATGATTTTAATTTTCTTCACTTTTTTTTCTGTGAAGTTTTAATCTTAATCTTTATTTTTGGTTGATTTTTCTTTTAATATTTTTGATACATTTGTTTTCTTATTGAAATGTATTTTATTTTTTATTGTGATAAAATTTGGATCCTATTTTAGACTATATTTTAGCTATAAGGATGTAAGTTGTTTTATCAGTAACTGTCCAATTTTAAATAAGGTTGAATTCTTTTCTCATTGGTTAATATTCGAGAAGGCTACCTTGTACTTTTCAAGTAGTCAAGTGCTTTAAATTTTAACGCAAGTAATGTAATTTTTATTTTTTATTTTCTTGAATTAATTTTTCTTTTATTTTCTGTGAATGAGTTTTATTTACCACTAAGAAAATATTGAAATAATTCTCAAGAATTTTTTACCTGGGAAAAAAGTAGGACACCTGCAGAAATATTCTCATTTTAGAATCTGTAGAAAATTAATATATTGAAAACATTGATTTTTTAAACTGTATTTCTTTTAAAAGGTGTATTTTGTTGAAAAAAATCCTCAATATTTTTATACTGTTAAACTGCTTAAGAGGAAACCTTTAAGTGAATTTCAAAAAGGTCACATTGTAGCATATAAAAATGTGGGCAAAAGTTTAAGAGAAATTCCGATGCACCTCTACATCTGTCTAACCGGTTTTCTAATTTCTTGAAAAATCGTAAGAGTCAAAAAAACGCAAAGATTGGCAGTTTAAAAAAATTGATTCTACATACTTACAAACACAAGGAAAAATCTTTAAAGAACTTAAAAAAACTCTTTGAAGAGTATTGAAAAAGCACAAAACCCATCTGGCTTCACATATGTATCCAGAAAAACACTTTACAACTGCATAAAAAGAATGGATACGTTCATATACAAGAAAAGAAAACACCATCCTATATGGAACGAAAGTGGATCAAAGAATGTTTGTATATGTCTTGGAACTCTAAATGGATTTCAGTTGTTTTTTCTGATGAAAGTATATCAATTTAGATGGCCCAGATTGTTATCAATATTATTGGTATTGTCTGGGTACACAAGAAGAAACTTATTTTACCTGGCAGATAGGAGGAGGCAGCTTAATAGTTTCAATATCTGTTGCTTACGTTGAAAATGTCAATCTAGTGCTTATGGATGAAATACAGGAGATTGCAGACTACATTCAAATTTTAAATTCAGAGCTCCTTCCCTGTGGAGCTAAGCTTGGCGGAGAAAATTAGATATTTCAGCAATATGGAGCATCAATTCACACGTCCGAATTTGGCGCTAAAAATTGGTTGGAAACAAATAATGTTCGGGTTTTGCCATAGTTTTCTAAAAGTACCGACCTCAATATTGTTTAAAATATATGGTCAGTAACTGTTCGACGCGTTTACGCAAGAGGCAAGTAATGAATCTTCGATCGAACTTCTAGAAGCTCTAAATTGTGTTTTGGACAATTTTTGTCAAGCCAAAATTCAAGACTTGTAAGATTCAACAGCAAATAGAGTCTTTGAAATAGTTAAAGAAAATGACAGAAAAATTCCTTATTAATAAGATATTTACTTTCATTATTTAGGACTGTTCTTCTATTTTTTTCACACAGTATGATGTGGATGAAATTAATTTTTAATTATAATAAGGAAGAATTCTTTTATTTCATGTTACATATATAGTTATCTAAGTGTAAATAAGTTTTTAAAGGTACTATAATGGAACTATTTTGAAAAAATTCACAATTCTTCGCTTATTCGAAGAAAATATATTCTTTTTTCTAGCAGAGTAAAAGCTGATATTTACAAGGAATAAAAGTTTATGCAATTAATGAAATTCACCTTAGAATCTAAAATACTTACGCAAAAAAATCTCAATGCATAACTGTCTTTATTTCATTGTGTAAATCTGGGATATTTTATATTTAAATTAAGTCTGATTACAATATTCTCAAAGTTTTCAATAATTAAGCTTTAAAAATATTAAAATCATGTTCTACTTTTCCAATTTTAGTTCTGAATATATTATTAAAATACTGAACAGAAACTTGCAATTAAATTTTAATAATTAATCAATTTTATGTTTTCAAACCATTAGAATATTAATAAGTCTGTTTATTAACAATTATTTAAAAATTTTATTTTGTTGCGTCTCTTAACTTTCATGTCTAATTTATTACATGAATAATATAATTGTAAATATATGCATCCATATCTTTTGAGTAAATTAAAGTTTCATCACACACTTTCATGACGGCCATAAGAACTACAGCACCATGAGGATGACATACTTTACACGGGAAATTGAAATGATTTAGAGATATTGCTATATGAAATGCTAGCAATAAGCTTGTTAATATACTGATGTAAACAGGCGCTGGTAGATACATTTTCAATATATTTCAATGAAGAAATTGCATAGCAGATTATTCACGCACAAATTCCATTTGAACGTTATTACCTGAGAAAAGTTATTGCGATACATGGTGTGAGAAAGACAAATGCCTTTCAATATGTTTTCGTTATTGATAGAGCTCAAATTGTAAGTTACTGGATTTACCATTCATTACAATGCTGTGATAGGATGAACCATATCGTATCCTAGCGAGTTACTAGAGATTCCATGACAGAATCTGAAATTTATTTTCTCATGACCGGAACACACACGAATTCAGCAGCTGAACTCAGGAATCCTCGAAGACAGACATGGTATTTGCGTGGATTGGTGGATTGTAGAGCCCCGTTACGAGCGCTGAGTCAAAAAACACTTTTCATTTAAAAAACAAATACCTGCGAGTTCAGTGATATTCACAGCATAATGGACAATATGTTTAGGGACGATGTCCTTGGTTGTTCTTGACGTTGTATCACAGACAAGAGAACCTACAATGACGTGACCAGTGACGAACTTGAACGAAGGAATCGTATTTATAGATGAATCCCGGTTCTGTTTAAAACATCATAATAGTTTCTCATGTATTTGATGACATACCAGAAAACGGAAATTGCCAGAATGCATTCGATATTACCATATTGGTCCGCAATTTGGAATAATGGACTAGGAATCCACCTAAAAAAAGGTCCTTATCATCTTTCGTCTCAATTAGCACAATAGAATGTGATCAATACATTTCTGTTATGCTAAACTTGCCCGTACCCTTCATTGAAGACCTGCTAAACGTTACGTTTTTGAAAAATACATAACTGCACGTTGTTGTTATAGGAATATTTCTTGATAATATTTTTTCTATTTTCATGAGAAACATGTTTTCCTTATGTTTTACCAATAGAAAACAATACGATTTCCGAGTGATCGTCTCTTTATGATATGCCAGTCGATGAAATGTGGTATCTTGTTGAAGCTGCACCTGTACATGGAATTAATTTTACATTTGATTCAAATAGAGAGTTCAATATTTTTGATATCAATAATAGCATTTAGACAGTTATGTAAATGCTATTATTGATACAAACAATGGCTGCTCTGAGTACTCTTTATGATATGCCAGTCGATGAAATGTGGTATCTTGTTGAAGCTGCACCTGTACATGGAATTAATTTTACATTTAATTCAAATAGAGAGTTCAATATTTTTGATATCAATAATAGCATTTAGACAGTTATGTAAATGCTATTATTGATACAAACAATGGCTGCTCTGAGTACTGATTTCTTAAGATCTATGGTTCCAAACTTCAAAGGACTTTAATCACTGATTATTTCTAATATATATTTGTTGAAAATATATTATTTCGAAATTTCTTTCGTTTCTTTATTTAGCAATTTTATTGCCGAGCAGTATTAAACATATTTTTTGTTTTTGAATAAAATTTACTGTTTTTATTTGTTTCTGCTAAGGAAGCATAACTGCAAAATAAATAAGATAGAGGAGTAAGATTCATGAAATATTTGGTAATCTTTTGATGTGTATATACATACAGTTTAAGCAGAAAGTGTTACATTTTTTATATCTTCCCCTTTGTACACTTGCTTACATTTGTAAGTATGCTGAACATATTGCTTCAAAATTTTAGAATAAAATTGTCTGTTTTTAAGGGTATTAATTCTTTTGCATTTGTCAGTCCTATATTTTTTTTCTACGTCCAAAGAAAAAATTATTCTTTAGCTGCTAATGTGTGGTTATAATTTTAAAAATATTGTGTGATGATTTACTTTTATTCTTTTACTTTTTATGAAGTTTATTGAATTTCATAATTATCAATGTTTATATAACTTACTTCACTATAATTAATGTACTATATATTTAAGTATTATAAACGAAACATGTTTCAAAGGTGCTTCTCTTATCTTAGAAATATGTGTTTTATAGATATATCCCACTAGATTAAAAATAATTTTGGTTCCTTTTGTATTTCGCAAATACTTTTTTTTAAGATTTTTTAAGAACTTTATTTTGCAATTTTCATTTTAACATTTAATTTCTATACAAGTTTTTCATCACATCTTTTTGAATTCATGATTGTTGTCAAACGCATTTAATTTTTGCAATGTTTGAGAGTTGATAGATTTTTATAATAATTAATATGACAAGGCTTTAAAAACATTGCCACCCAAGTACAAGAACTAGAAATACGAGATATATTATAGCAAAATTTATTTGTCAGATGACCTGATAAGGAAGGGTATAAAGATCAAATAATTGAAATTATAGCTTCTTGTAAAGTATGTATGATGACAAAATTAGTATATAGTATAGTGGTCCTTTTTGACTAGAACCGCTGTCACACGCATCGGCATAGAATCAAGGAAAATTTGGATGTATATTTAGAATAAAGAAACAAATCATGTGGATTTCCTATATTCCCAAAGTTGAAGTGGTGTAGCAGCATGTAATGCATTCCGGATCAGCTGCTTAGCAAACATAGATCGCGTGTTTTAGTTTGTTGATAGATCAAGAGAGCTGTAAAACAAAAGAACAAATCAATGTGGTGGATAAATAAAAATTCTTCAACAACGTGTAAGAACTACGTGTCGTTATGGCTTAACTTGTTAGAATATATTTTATGTCAAGCATTAAAGGTATATGGAAAGGTCAGAGGTTTCAACACCTCAGAAATGTAGTATTTGTTGTTCAGATAACCACAACGTACTCGAAGGATGAAAGAATGAATTTCAGTACCACCCAAAACCATTATACTGAATGCAGGATCCAGTGTGGCTATGAATAATGAAACAGTTGAACAGTACCTCATCAAAATGTTTCTAAAGTTGAATCCGGTCATCGGGATTTTGCAAGCAGAAGATGATATTTGCAAGCAGAAGAAGCAGAAGAAGCAATAACAACAATGAAGTTCCACTCTGTTATTCATCGAACCATTAGCAGAGCATGTACCCGTGGTTTTGTGTCAGGGGTAAAAGAAGCAATGAGGTACTTGAAGACTATTCCAATGCAAACGAATTCCAATGCAAACGATTTTGCAAGCAGAAGAAGCAATAACAACAATGAAGTTCCACTCTGTTATTCATCGAACCATTAGCAGAGCATGTACCCGTGGTTTTGTGTCAGGGGTAAAAGAAGCAATGAGGTACTTGAAGACTATTCCAATGCAAACGAAATTGAATAATATGAGTGGACATCGAAATATGGGTAAGAGAATAATTCTGCTGTGCTACAATTGATTAAAATGAACTGAAAGATTCATCACTGCCATGAGCACATTATGCCTGTCATCACGTCACTGATGTGTGATAAGTGCGATCGGTTCTGTTACTGGACCGTTCCCCCTACATCCAACGGTTGAATATCTATCATATTTGTTAAGTTTTGTCATATTTCAGTGAAAGATAATCTGCAATCCCCATATACAACTATTCATCATCGGTTCAACTTAGAAACTTGATCTATGTCTTTTACGAAACATAGTTAAGCAACTTAAGAAAAAATGAAAAACAAATGTACTCTAAATCATCTATCTCTCTTCTCCCTTTATATAATTCTTGCAGATGGCACTCCAGTCATCCGTTATGAGCATATGTACTCAATGCAAATGTTTTACCAATGTCATGACATAACTTTCACATAATTTTCATGCTTCATCCAGATTTTTCAACACATTTTGAAGGGCTAGCAATGTTGTTGATTGTTTTAATCATTTTGAATTATTTTGACTAGTGTTAATTTTGTTGCACAACTGAAAACCTGACGTTACTTGCATTGACGTTCAATTTACTATTTCCTTAATAATTTTTCTTTGATGTCCGCTTTGAATTAGTTGAAGGTTCCATTATACATCTCTTATTGGGAATTTTATGATTTGCCTTTTAACTTTTTTGTCAATTAATTCTTCTTTTTTCCTTTATGATATTAGAGTGCTTAGCTTTATGCTAAATTTGACTGTGTTTTCAATTTGTTGCTGAAATGGGAATGACATTCTTAAAGTTTTATAATTTTTAAAAATGATAAAATCATGGTCAGTGGTATAAAATTGGAAATACGTCATTACATTTATAGAGTTATAGCAGAGTTGTTTGACTTTTTTATTGTTTAATATTTTTCTTTTCAATTACTGGTACGAAAAAAAAAATCTAATTATTTTTATTAGTAATAAATTTATAGATCATTATATAACTGCCTTTAAATTTTCAAAACTAGTGATATCTTAAATAAAACTCATTAATAATTTCTTTAAATGAAGATTTAGAATAATTTTGAAGGTATATATATATATATATATATATATATATATATATATATATATATATATATATATATATATATATATATATATATATATATATATATATATATATATATATATATATATATATATAAGATTATTTTGAGTGTATTTGTTGCCTACAAAAAGCAAGTTTAATCCTTGAAAAGTAGTTAAACGCCGGAAATTTACTTTAAACATTAATATGATAACTTATAACTTTTATTTTATAATTCTCAGCTGCGTTCTGTTGACATTTAATGAAACACACTAATGGGTAAATAATATTAAAAGTTATATAAATTCAATATTTATTTCATTGAAAAGGCTTCTTCAAAAGGACATGTTTCTTTAAATAGGTAAAAAAATTACCATTTTGGAAAGAAATTTAAATGCAAACTGACAGACATTTTCTTGGGATTTTCTTTACAATAGCATTATTGTTTTGCAAATATATATAGCAAGACATTCAAAGCGACTTGCAAATTCCACTAAATTGTACATCTTGGAACAGTTAATTACGGTGCGACTACATATTCTTTCACGTGTATCGATCTGTGCATTTTGTTTTATTTTCTTTGAGAATGTGATTTTTTTCCGTGATTCCCATCATATTCTTCGATCCATCTTGTATAAATTATATGTACATTAGACATACGTACATAAGTATTAATAAAAATAAAACGATGTGAAGATCACATTCAGTATTACTTATGACTACAATTTGACTGTTCGTTAAATTTTTCGCCTGTCAGAACTGTCATGAGAGTCATCTTACAGACAACTCTAAATTATATGTGTCTTCTAAAAGGTAGGATCACATGAAACTGAGGATCCTGTAGCTAATAAGGATCAGTGATTGTAGAACATTCGAAATTTTCTTTTATTTTATAATCTCTTACTTTAATTATCAGTATTTTTCATAAATAAATCAGTCTATGATATCTTTACTTTTTAATACTTTTAGACAAAGCAGATTACTGCGTTTTACAAGCTTAAAGCGAGCCTTTATCCATGCAAATGGGGTAGTTTTATATTCATTGTAGTGTAATTATCAAATAAGAAAACATTGCCAAGCCTTGATAAAAATCGTCGAATAATTATAACAGAATAACTTGTTTTAAAAGATTTGTTAATGAGACTGTGTGTGTATCTAGCTCTCACGAAGAAAGATGTGCTTATGACATCCCATAAAAAATATTTAACTTTATATTATATAGGGTAATGACGAATTAAAAATTGTCTTCGAAAATAATTTGCTTACTAAAGTTGCAATAGTAAAATTTTGTATCTTTATTTTTCATTAAACTTATTTTGATTTTTTGATGATGATTTTTTTTTTTGAATAACTCAATTTTAAATATATTTTTAAAAAAGTGTGTCAAAATTTTCTATTTTCAAATAAATAAATAAAAAATATAAGGGTAGCACAATTTCAATAGGTTTTTTTTAAAGTCAAATGTCATTAGGAATTATAATTTCACACTAGTAGAAACTAATATCAATTCACAGGTGTTGGAAAAAGTCTGAAAAATGCAAACAATTTGACAAGTGTTTCTTAATACTTGTAGTCAACCATACATCATAATTATTTTTCATGCATTTTCTTTCTCATCATACAGATAATGCCCCAAATTCTAAGAGAAGCGTAAAGATATTGATTGGTATATATCACTTTATCTGATCTTTAAAAAAAATTCTTTCGATGATTTTTTTTTAATTTAAATTATATTGTAGAGATATTCTTAATGATAGTATAATATGTCGTTAATACAAAATTGATCAATTTGACTGTTTAGAAATTACGAAACCATTGTCATTTTTTGGTAATACCAAATTCGCAAAGTGTTTCCAAAATTTATTTATATATAAATATGTATTTTTATTAATTTTTAATTTTATTACAATTAGCAACTTATTTGAAGAAAGGATTACAATAGTTAGAAATTACAATCCTTAGAAATAATGAATTTGTTATTTAAGTTTTCTGACATAAACTCTTACAATGGCTTCACGATAAATTTTCAGTTACGAATCTAGAATTATTATCTTGGAATCCAAAATATATTTAAAGAATAAGAAAGATAATTATCAAACACTGTAACTGGTTTGAAGTCCGATGGCTTAGTGGCAGCGTTTCACTATCTCTAGGCACAGGTTCGAGTTTCGATCCTTGGGCTGAGCAAGGTCGACTCAACCTTTCATCGTTTTAGTTAGTTGATAAACTGAGTACCAAGCATGCTTGGGAACTAAATACTGGGAATTTCGCATTGGGCTGACCACCTAACCGGGACATATGCTTTGCACACCAGGTTCCTCGATCAGAAGAACAGAAACGGATACTGTTCTCCTGATCGAGAAAGGCAATGGCCCACATGGGCAGTCATGCTACAAAGTTTAGTTTAGTGTAACAAGTTTAAAGTAAACTGGCTACCAACTTTTTAGAAACATATTTCAATAAATTCGACAGTTTATGATAGATATAATATTTCATACTTTGTTTTTCCATCCAAGGTACAAATATTAAAAAAAATTTAAATCATGTTTGTATCTGCACTTTTTTTGGTCATTTTTTTTAAATCGATTCTGATTGTTTCTTAAGATTTTTCTCATAAGCTCTCATCAATAATTTCTTGTTCTGCTTCATTGGAGAGCTAAATTAAGTTTTGGCATCGAGGAAAATCTGTTCATGAAATATAAACAATTAATGAAACAGATAAAGTTCATATAAAATTGTTATAAATACATTATCAGCCCTATGCTTATAATGAATGATTTTATTCTTAATTTTTTTTTATGCTTGTCTTAAATTATAATAATTTTCTTAAGGTTATTTTTTAATAATGTTTTCATTTGAAAAAATAATTTCTATATTGAAATACTTTCTTTCCTTTTTTTCATTTCAGCAAATTCAAAAGCACCTTGAAAAAAATGAGCAGCTCATTTTCAATTTTTCTTAAAAGGAAAATTCTCTCTCTCTCTCTCTCCTTGCGCAATCCCTTCAATTCTTCTTCCTTTGAAGATGCTTTTCTCCCTTTTTATTGATCGCCTCTTCTCACTCAGGACAGAGAACCGCATTCTTGTCAGTTGATTAGTATGCGCTGTCAGATAATTCTCCCAGAAAGAGACTGACAAGTCATTCCCACCCCACAACCCTTCCCAACTTTTAAATGCTAATAATTAAGTCTAGCCCCCACCCCCAACTGAAATGCCTTTCATTCAAGGATCCGAACGAAGGAAGAGATCGGGGAGGCTGAACCTCACGGGGTGGATTTTAAAAGGGAAATACCGTTCTGTAATTACTAACTGCCGATGGTACAGTCCTTAATTTTACTGGCCCTCGAGTAGTGATTAAAGCCTGATGTGTCACCGTCTTCTTCTTCGAACTAGCAAGGAGCAGTTTAAATTGCGCGCTGACCACATCGAATAAATCAAAATATCTTATTCCGCTTCTCCCATCCTGCCTTTTCTGGTGAGGGGCTCTTTCGCAGTCGCAGTTACAAATGTCATGTGCCAGGCTTGTGACTCCAAATTGTCGTTTTCATGTGACTTTGTGAAGGATGCAGGAATGTATTTGTTGAGGGAAGATCTTAAAATGGGACAGCGTTTTGAAAATTATTCACTACATTTTGGGAGATAATTAATGCTCCCAGAGAAATTTTATGATTTTGTATTGCAGTGACTATTCAATGTGACTCTTCTAAAGATTTAATTTGGAAAATATTAAGGTTGTGGGAATATTAAGGTTTTGGATTTGGGAAATACTAAGTCTGCAAAATAATATCCTGACTAGTTAAAAATAATGTAAGATTTTGTATGTTTAATATTATTTTTAGACAAATTAAATGTGTGTGCATTTTCCTTTTACATAAATGCATATTATAAGTATTTTATAAATGTACAATATACATGCATGAAAGCCTATAAAATTGAAATAATACCATTTATAATTAAGGCTAACGAGAGAAATTGTATATGTGTAAAATTATTTTTATATAAATTAAAATTTCTCATAAAATAAACTCAGTCGTAACAATCTTATTTTACTTTATATAAAACATATAATTATCAAAAAATGTAACAAGAAAAAAGAACAAGAAAATTGTAAAAAGATAGATATCATTTCTTTTAAAAATACTGATGAACGTAATAAAGATACCGTAATAAAATTTTTTGCAAATGACGTTACCAAGGAGGGACATGGCAATTTTACTCTTTTGCACATTAAAACATGCAAACGAAGTTTCATACCTTATGAGCATTACATGAAAGAATACTATACTACTCGTGTCTGTGAGCTGTGAATGATTATAACTTTTCCCATCTTCTCTTATTTGTCTCATTCAGAGCTAAAAAGAACTATGATTTTAAGTATCTGTTTATTCAATGTTTTACAGTTAGTAAGAAGATGAAGACAGCAGATGAAGTAAGCCTTGGTGGCCTGATTAGTTAGGGTGTCGTTTTTCTTAAAGGAAGGTAGTGAGTTAAAATCGCAGCTTAACTGCAGATCCGTAGTGTTCACAAAAGGCGGATGGATAAGTTGAATTCGCAAGGTTCTCCCTGTGAAATGGTATCTCTGGGGTTGCAGCCCAAGTATTTGGGATCGTCTGATTGTTCCCTGCTTCAAAATCACGAAAACTCCACCCGGCTGCTTCTATCTAACTGGTACAGCCCAAGTCAGGATTAAGTACAAGGGACAACAACAGCTGAAGTATTGGCCTTGTTATTAGACCATATTTCGGAAACATAAGATGTTTCATGGTTGGGTAACGTAGCCTTTTATCCAAAGCATACATTCTAGTCTCTCTATATTTTGTTTTAAATAATAGTAATGAGCATTATACGTACTTAAAGAAATACCAGTGTCAAAAGCAAAAAGGTCATCCTCTACACATCGTTGGTTATTCAGAGATAAATATAGGGCACTGTTGGATAAATAGTGGGTCTTTCTTAACGAGTGCTATTAGTTCAAATTACTAATGACGTCAGCTGGTATTTTTTTTGGTAACAAAAGATCCAAAATGTTCTGCAGATACTAAAATAATTTGAAAAAACTTAAGTCTAGGACTTTTGCCCTACAAATATTGTTTCACATCCAAGTCACATCATGTCTTTCTAATCATCCTAAATGTTTTTAAAAGGACATATGTTCTTCTTCGAATGTCACCGTAATACAGTAAGTTATCGTTTAATGAACAGACCAGACAATGAAAACATATAAAGATAACAAACTAAAACGAATTCTAACGAACACTTCTCAGCTCTTGAAGCTTGATGAAAAAGATTGTAAAATTTAATGAACCAAAACGTTTTTCATCTCTTTTGGATTATATTGCTTTCCTATTAGATTTTAAAGTTCTATATTGGAAAAAAATTTCCAATTGAATATTTACAGCCAAAATAAACCATCAGTTTCAGTTTTGATTTCCTTCAAAACCAAAACTACTCCTTTAAAAATTTTTGTGTCTCTCCCCTCTCATTCATTTGTTGAAGAACTGGTAGAATCTCAGAGCAATGGTCTTTAATTGGCACTCAAACCAAGCTGATGTCAATAAGGTTAGGGATCTTTTTACAACAACAATGCTATTAATCACTTTCGAAAAGTCTTAAAAAAGAGAGAAAAGCAATAGACATTTTACATGTTCTTTAATGCCCCATAAACAAAAAATGAAATTTACGGATTAATATGTCAGTCTATACGTATTTATTATTTTTTAATAAAATTACTAAGAAATTATACATTCTTTTTTCAATATAGTTTTAGGGCCTCCAGAACGAATTAATTGATTTCACAAAAAAATCTTCTGTAAATCGATGATCGGTTAACGAACAATTCGGATAGCGAACATAGTCTTGTAACGGATTATGTTCATTAACCAATCACTCACTGCAGTTTTCATAAGCTGCAAAATTGTGTAAGCGGTTCTTTCTTTTTATAGGTGGATAGGGCAGCTTATCCTATTTAATCCAATCATGTAATCATTTGAAATTGCCAATCTGTGGTATTTAAAGTATACGACAGGAATCTGTCTCTATATTTTGTTCTTGGAATCTACTTAAACAAAATGTGATTATGATCGAGTTTTCCAATACTTTCTCTTATTTCTTTGTAATTGTGTATGTGAGAGTTCCTTTTTGGGATTACCTTCGTAAATATTTAATCAGTATTTAATTTGCTATTTCCATATTTTTTGACATTTTTTGTCTTTACATTCAACAATAGCTTGTCATTAATAAAGTTATAAATTGATACCCGCTAAAATTCCTGTTTCAAAGAACAATTGAAAAAAACTAACACAATGTTTTTGAAGTGCCTTTATTGCAAAAGAATAAATAAAGTTAATGTAGTTCCTAAATTAAAAATTAAGATTAGAAAATAATGAAATTGTATCAAATGTCTTTACTAATTGCTACAAATTCATAGTATTTGTAAGTATTCTAGTATACTGGCTTTATATTAAACATAAAAATACATAAGAAACAGCTGTACTAAACGATCAAACAAACTTGTAGTTTGTGAGAACTTTGTTGCAACAATTGTACTCCTACATGTGTCATTGGTCATAAGTTTAAGGACTTGATTTACGGATACTTGTAACTTACATTTGAAGTGGGAAATTTAAATAGCTCAGCCAAAATCGCTGGGAGTTTAATCAGGGGAAACAATAAATGGATTTTTGTAAATCTCTTTATCTAAAGCAATAAGAGCAAGAGATTCTTTATTGTTCTTCAAAATGCTTATATAAATTGTTTTAACACTTTGAATGAAAGATGGTTTTTGTGTGTAAATATATAGCTATAATTCCTCATGATTGTCTGAGTTATAATAATGACATTATCTCATCACGCATAACTATCACAAATAACGTTTTTATTATGTAGAAAAATTTAAAAGTTCAACATTTTGTTTCAACTACTTAATGCAATTTCTCAATTTTTTTTCATCTTGAAACACATTTGAATTATCATATTTAATGCTGAAAAGTATTAAATTAAGTTTATAGATTAGCATTTCTTTAATTTAAAAACTAATATTGGCACCACATTAATTTTGATTATTCTACAAATCTATATAAAGTTGGATTTGTGTGTAGAAAAGTAAAGTGCTGTAAATTTTAGCTTATTCAATTTCACAATGAAAGCTACAAGTTTTCAGTGCACTTTTCCGATTGATTGCGCATACTTTAAATTTAAAACAATATTTTGTGCACATCAAAATTAAAAGCTTAACTACATCCTAATTGTTTCGTAAATTTTAATAAATATATATTGTTTTTAACTATCATCATGAAAAACAGAACATTCTGTAATATAATAACAAAGCATTATCTCAATTTCATGATCACAGTTCTATTTGTTAATTGGTTTTGATAAAATTTGTCAAACTAGTTTTGGAAGAATAAAGTATCAACGATTAATTTGAATTTTATATACATATAATAGGCAAAAAAAAACTATAGTGTAAAAGTTCTTTCTTATTGAAAGCAAAGGCTCAAGGCTAAGATAAAACGATGCATGATTCACAATTTCATTTTAATTTTCCTTAGGAAAAAACGTATTTTCTTTTCATATTTTTCTCCATGTGAAAAAAAATTGTTTAAAGACTTCCCAACTCAATGAATTTTTAATGGTACATAGTTAAAATTAAAATGAAATGGATTACTATTTGTTACATCTAAAATCTTTTCATTGATCAAGGTGAAAGATTCCCATCAGTAATGATAAAAAAATCAATTAAATACAAAGTATACAGTTCATTCAAATAATGTAGTTCAATTAATAAGTTTCAAAAGTTACATCAATTTCTTGTTTTTACTTTTAAAATTATAAAAGCAGTAATTATATACTTTTACACCAGAAACTTTCCTGAAGATTTCTCATTTAAAACTGATTCACTCAAAAAATGAGAAACTCTATTTCCTAGAATGTTTATCATGGTTTTCTGATGAGAAAAACTCTTATATTTAATGAGAATGAATTTCTTAACAACATAAACTAAAAGATCATTTTCCATATTTTCTTCTCCTTCATACAGGGATTAAAAATAAAAAGTTTAAATTAACAAATTTATTCCTAATTTTTTTAGAGTGTTAAAATTAATAGAGGCATTTTTCAGTTTTAAAATACATAAATTATTTCATTTTTAGCGCCTTTACTTTCCTAAAACTGAGTGTAAAGAAATACCATAAAGGAAATGACACAAAATTCAAGCAAAAAGGAAGTTGTTTTTACAAAATTTCTCTTACATAGATAATAAATGCTCGAATAAATTTTAATAGAAGAGAAGCTTTTATGGTTTCTCATTTTTGACTCAGTAGTGCCTAGCGTCAACTTCAATTTTAAGCTTGCCTCTCCTTGTAAACCCCTTCACATATCTCTCAAAAATCCTCTTTCCCTCCGTCCGAAGCAGCCTAATTAAAACGAGAAGTAATTAAAAATCATTAGTGAAAATATGATTAAAGTGCAGTCATACACATCAGTCCCGGCAGCACAAATCGGCGCAATGAGTTTAATCTTTCCGCCGCCCTCTATCAGGACCCCTCTTTAACACTTTGAAAAAGATGAAATATGTGAGAGGAAGAGAATACACGTTGCCATAGTAACGGTCACTTGACCAGCAATATGTCTGACGCTATTATAACACTTAAATTACTTTCTTAAAAGTTTAATTGAAAAGTTTTGGCGTTGTCGGTCCTTTTCTATCCAATCCAGTGGAGTCGAAGACGTGTGTCTCGTTATTTTAGGTTTGAGTATTTGTGTCTGTTGATATTCCGTGAAGCATGTTTTGGGAAATGTAACTCAACGTGTTTTTCTGTTTCTCTGTTAATGTTGATATCTTAGCAGCTGAATAAAATAATCGAATCAATTAAAATTACTACTGCAAAAAAGATTAGAATATGAAATTCGACGGGAGATAATTATATCTTAAAAGATAATTTTAATTGGTATAGAAAGGAAAGAGGAGATTACGGACATTTGTTTTAAATGTTAGCTTCATAATTTTCACATATAAAGGATACCTAATTAAAGTTTGAATTTATATTATTGAATATATAATGCTACTCTAATACTAAAACTTTAAAAGAATGATCATTATAGGGAATCAGTTATATTAAAAAAAATATGTTTTTCAAAAAATTGTGTTTCATGTAAGCTATAATGCACATTACGCTAAAAAACAAATAACCTGTCATTTTCAGGTAAAGAATTAAAATATAGTGAAATGAAAAAGGTAATTCAGAATGAGAAAGCAAAAATCTTTGCATTTAAATTTTGGAGGTAAATATATTTATTCTTAAAAATATTCACCAAAATTTCTGTATTTACTTGTTCACTAAACTCGCAGAATTATCTGTTAATTGCAAGCAAATAATTTAAATATTATCAGCAATTTTCTTAAAGTAGAAATGTTTGCAAAATGAATTAGGCATTTTGAGATGTAAATACCATATGAACAGTTTATAATATACGCGAAGTATTAAAAACATGACCAATTTTTGTAGAGGTTTAAAATATGTCCTGAAACTATTATTTTGGAAAAGCTGAAAGGTAAATTTTAATTCTCTCACAACTACTTAAAGAAAAATATATTTGTTAGCTCTTTTATTATACTATAATGCCTTGCTTTTCTACGTGAAAACTGTATGTTCCATTTCCAATCATACAAATTACTTGTCAGAGCATCTTTAATGACCAATCATTTAAAGATGATTCTTCAGCTTTCTGTAATATATGAATAAATAAATTTCTGATCAATCATTTTTTAAAAACAACTCAGGTAAAGAATGTCATTCCTGCAAAAAAAAGTTTTAATAACTTAAACTTCTTTCAAGCTTCTTAATATAAAAACGCAAATATTATACGAAGTCAATTGAATAGTTCTTTTACACTACTGGCCATTAAAATTGCTACACCAAGAAGAAAAGCAGATAACAAAATGATACTTATTGGACAAATATATTATACTAGAAATAACAAGTGATTAAATTTTCAAAAAATTTCTATGGATAGATCTTGAGAAATCAGTACACAGAACAACCACCTCTGGCAGTAATAACAGCAGTTATATGCCTGGGCATTGAGTCAAACAGAGATTGGATTGCATGTACAGGTACAGATGCCCATGTAGCTTCAACACGATGCCACAGTTCATCAACCGTAGTGACTGGCGTTTGGTGACGAGCCAGTCGCTCGGCAACCATTGACCAGACGTTTTCTATTGGTGAAAGATCTGGAGAATCTATTGGTAAAAGATCTCGTGTTGCCCAGGGCAACAGCCGAACATGTTCCGTATCAAGGAAGGTCCATACAATACCGGCAACATGCGGTCGGGCATTATCCTGCTGAAACGTAGGGTTTCGCAGGGCTCGAATAAAGGGTAGAGCCACGGGTCGTAAATGTAACGTGCACTGTTCAAAGCACCGTCAATGCGAACAAGAGATGACCGAGACGTGTATCCAATGGCACCCCATACCATCACGCCAGGTGATGGGCCAGTATGACGATGATGAATGCACGCTGCCAGTATGCGTTCACCACGATGCCGCCAAACACGAATGCGACCATCATGATGCTGCACACAGAACCTGGGTTCATCTGAAAAGATGACGTCTCGCCATTCGTGCGCCCAGGCTCGTCGTTGATCACACCATTGAAAGCTCTCTTGTCTATGACGCAGCGTCAAGGGAAGCCACAGCCATGGTCTCCGAGCTGAGAGTTCATGCTGCTGTAAACTTCGTCGAACTGTTCGCGCAGACACTTGTTGTCTTCCAAACGACCCCGTTTCTTGACTCACGGCTTGTAACGTGGTTGCACGATCTAATACGGCCATGTGGATAATATGCCTGTCTTCTCGGCTGCTAGTGATAGGTGGCCGTTGAGATCCCGCATGGCGTTCCGTATTACCGCCCTGAACCCATCGATTCCATATTCTCCTAACAGTCATTGGATCTCTACCGACGCGAGCAGCAATACTGCGATAAGATAAACCGCAATCCCGGTACGCTATAATTTGACCTTTATCAAAGTCAAAAACGTGCTGGTACGCATTTCTCCTTCTTACACGAGACATCACAACAACTTTTCACCAGGCAACAACGTTGAAATGCAATTTGTGTATGAGGAACCGGCTGAACAATTTCCTCATTTAAACACAATATAGGCGTCGCTACTGGCGCCTACTTTGTCGGAATGCGCTGAAAAGCAAATCATTTGCATATCACAACACCTTCTTCTGTTCGTATAAATTTCACGTCTGTAGCATGTCGCCTTCTTGGTGTAGCAATTTTAATGCCCAGTAGTGTATTTAGTTCCATTAATCTTGGATACTTTATTTTTAAATGTGTGGATATTTTAATAAAAGCTAATGTTTCAGGTTTGTGTTTAAAGAAAACTACGTTTTAAATTTTTTATTAATTTGCATAAAATAGAATTTTCCAAAAAGATAGTAAAATGATATAAATAATGCTTTTTATTAATTTTTTTTTTCGATTTTACTACAAATTCAGTCACATTTTTTGTGAATAAATGAAATCTGTGTGTTGTTATAGAACTCAGTAACAGTGTTAAAAATGTCATAAAATGATAACGCTCTTCAACTTTGGAAATTACTCAGTGTCAGTGAAAGAAGCATTAACTTCTATATGTTTCACAAAATTCTTCATAGATTTTTCACGATTTTCATTTCATATAATGAATGAGATGTAACTTTCAAGTAAATTTTTATATACAGAATAAATTAGTGATGTCCAAAATTTGGTCAGTAATAAAATACAGTCATGAAACTTCAGGAAAATCTTGTTCTGGTTGATTAGCAGAATGCCAAATAAATAAGACAGATGATTCATGTACTTATATTGGGGGAAAAAAAACATCACGTGTAATAAGACATTCAAAACTTTGTAATATTTTGGGGGAATGAGAAGACTGGTATAAAAGAAGAATACGAAAAGCGTTACTGAAATATATACTCCTGCTAATAAAAATTACAATACTATGATCGAGTCATCGGAATTAAATGAAATTTGACATTTTAAAAATTTGTATAGGTAGAATTAAATTTTCAAATTAAAAAATATTATATGTCCAAAATTAGTATATTTTATGTTACCACCATGCGTTGCAAAAATGCTACTACACGAAGAACATAGACTTAAGCGGATTTTAAATGAAACTATAGAGAGAATGTGTAGTATGAGGATCACGAACAAGATGGTAAGCAACAAATTTCCACGCAAATTCAAAAGCGACATCTTCAATAAATAAGAACAGTAAAAAATCTATTTAAGTACCTCTGAGAAAAATATTTTATGCAACATGCACGAAGGCAATATTCTGTTGAAAGATAGCTCCAAAAATACCTTAAAGAAAAGAAATTAATTTGGTCATCAAACTTCACTGCTATGCTTGTTGCTGTTAAAATGTACCCGAAATTCGTAGCAATGATACTTTCAGGGATACACAATCATACTTCAGACCATTAATTGAGAGCGTTCATTTACTATAATTGTCGATAATACACTATAGAAATTAATGTCCACCAACTTAACGTCAACGGGAATGCAGTCATTGTGATAAACTTAAATTAAAGCCAGGTTCAGATAAAGCTACTTGTTAACAATAGACATGCCAGTTCATATAGTCTCAATACCATTTCAGGTGTCTGTGATCGGGACAATCTTGTATAAAAGAGTTTTTCATGCAGTCCGAGTTGCAACAGACGTTGAAGTATTGATGAAACAAACAACTATAGCAAAGATCCAAACTGCTGCTAATTGTCTGGATGAAGCGGTACACTCCGTCAAAGCTGTACGGACATAATGTCTACCATTGCTCATTTACATTAATTTTTGGATTCTACTGGTGCTTTTTCAAACTGCCCGGCTTTCATCTGTCCACTTCTTCCAAACTTGTAACACTGTGCTACTATTATACATGATACAATTATGCTATTGTACGATAAGATAATTCTCTTTACTAAGACCAACTGTTCTAATACTTTCTAACTCTATTCGTGGCCTTTTTTGGTATGAAGTAACTGTAGAATAATTTACTACCAGAAGTAACCATAGACTATTTCTAGAATCCCACCATAGACTTCTTATTTTACAGTTTTATCAATAGATCAAAGGGTGCTGTTCAGTTCATGCATCCATTGTAACTCTCTAAATGTTTGCCATCACTATATTAACAGCTTAAATTGGAGTTTGTTAAAAATGTTTGTTACGAATCACTTTATTCCTTCATAATTGTTAACTTTTCACAAAGAGGAGTATGTTTCTGTACACCTTCATTTTTTTTTATCATTTACTTGTGCAATGATGATTAACAAAAGTTTACTGAACAAGTTTTTAAGTTATGAAAGCATCGCAGAATTATGGAAAGTTATAGAGTAACCAACAAAGGATTTTAAATGATTGATACCAATGAGGTGTGTTTTAAATTTCGTGAATATAAAAGGCCATGCATTTCTTTCTTAAAATATAAAATAAAAATAGTTTTAAAGATACGGAATGCTGCTGAAATAGTATATCTACTAAATAGAAACTTGAATACTAACCCATAACATTATCTGGTTAATCCTGATTCTGATTGAAAACACTATTCATAAGAAAATATGCTCTAAATGTTTGTAGTCAATATATTTTACATTTCATAATTTCGGAAATGAAAATTTGTGAAATAAAAAACTATATCAAATCTGACCTATGAAACATCTGCACAGAAAACCATAAAGGCAGTTCAATAGAAACAATAAGAATATATATAATATTTTTTGTATCTTAAAAAACAAAACCAGTAGAAGGGTATGCTATATGCAATTAACATACCTCTATGACCAATAGGGCTACATAAATAGGGAGTTTTCTACACTGCAATATATATTTATAATCTAGAGTCATGCTGCTCAATGTGTCGAGGAATCATGAATGCGGAGATTAGGTGAAGTACGTCCGGAATCCTGGTAGATTCACCTGGTAGGTTTAACTCCTGGTAAGTTCACCCTGAACGTGAAAGCAATTCTATTATGCTCAGATAAATCTATCAGGCAAAATACTGGAAATAAATCAGACTTCTTGCCAAGGTAGCCCATTGAAACTGTAAAATTCCCATATAATTTTGAGTCCAGTTATTTCTAGCATTCATTCTACATCTCCCTTAGCACAGAATAAACAGAGGTGCGTTTTTGGTAAAGTAGAGGGATAGGTTTGTCAAGTAAGTTACAGTCTCAATTTTATCTAGTAAATAAAGAGAAAATGATGGTAGAGCTACGATATCCATTTAATATCTTAGCAGTAGACTAATGATTTTGAATCCCATATCTAATAATACCATCTCATGTCGGTATTCATAGCATTCAGGTTGCTGATACTCTGCCGAAAGCAACTGCTCAAGTTACTCCTGAACCAAATATGTATTCGGCCTCAGTGAGGTTTTGTCAGAGAAAAATATTGAATAAGAACTTGCAGAAATTTCCCTTGGTACACCATGAGTATTCTAGGAAGAGATAGTGCTACATTTTTCAAGAACAACAGATGACAGCATACATTTCTATCTCTATTTGCCAGTAGACACTTGCGTTGTCTCTTTTCTGAACCGGAACAAAACGTTTTTAATACTTTCATCAAGAATAAATCGAATTAGGCTTGACTTGAGCATATTTTATATTGCATAGATTATAAATTGAAAGAGATGTTTCCCAAACCGCTTGATTTTTTTCATTTCTTCTAGGAATTTTTGGATTTGGAAGTTGGAAGCCGGTTAGGTTTTCTCATGTTTAATAATACACTAACATGTATTTCGAATTTTACTATATACTATTGAGCTTTATACTTGCAAATCATTTAGGACACAAGTCTTGGACAAAAAGTACCTGATTACTGATGACATTTCAAAATGGCGTATTTTAAGAATTTGTTAGAAACTTTTTTTTTAAAGTTTTCTAACCAAAATCAGTAAGGAGTAAGGTATGGATTAACAATTTTTTTATTTACATAAAAATGTTGTATTTTCATTTGCTAGAGAAGAACACAGACTTGTCTCTTTGACCATCATATGTATATAATCGTAACATCCTACTAGACATAGTGCGAACTACAGAAATACAATTAAATTTAGATGTTCAAAAGTAAGATATATGTGCATATATATATATATATATATATATATATATATATATATATATATATATATATATATATATATATATATATATATATATATATATATATATATATATGTATATATATATATATTTATATATATATTTATATATATATATATATATATATATATATATATATATATATATATATATATATATATATATATATATATATATATATATATATATATATATATATTACATATATTATTGGATGCACACGTTAACTATAATTTCTATAACGAATATATTATAATGAAAGTTTTGAAAATTTAAAACTTTTAAATCTGTAATACACTTAATTTTTCTTCCAACTTTTTTTTTTATATTTATATAATGAACAATATACAAATATAAAATAATATTTTCTCCTATTAGATACGCGAAATTTATCAACATCAATTGAAAAAATTGAATAATTTTTATTTCTTTTGAAAATGATATGACTGTCTCTATCTTTGACGTTTTTTAATGACATTGCTGTACCAGAAAATAATTATTTACGAAGAAGTAGTAACTAAAAAAATATTCATATCCAATTCAAGAATAAATTTTTATATTTATCAACAGTTTATCACATAGAAACCTATCCTTTTGTGGCATTGGGAAAGAAATAAAGAAAAGAAAGAAGGAGAAAGAAATAGAGAAGTAAAAGTTTAATCTGGAAATAAATTTGCGTATTTAAATTAAAAGCTCAAGTTAAAAAGTTGAGATAAATATTGGGAAAACTGACAAGTATATGATAATCATCATGAGGGAAAGGTTGACTCGCATTCGGTTTCCACGCGGGACTCATAAATTTCATCAGTAAATCCTCAAGTAATGAAAAACCGAAGAAAACGAGGGTAAAAAATTAAGCTCGTTTACTTGTTTCAATCATTGCTAAAAATTATCTCATAATAAACTACGTAAAAATTTGAAAGCTCCTTCAATAGGAATGGAAGAAGAAAAAAATTTCTATTGGTCACCCGGGGGTAAAGGAATTCAAATTTATACTTTTTTCCCCGATGAAATGATCATGAAAAAACCTTTTTGATGCATTTATTGCTTTATTTTTATTTTATTCTCCTTGATTTTATATTTTCGTTAGATTTGTGATTTGAATATTGATTATTTATTATGTCTTTCATTGTTCGTTATAACACATCAAATCCTTTAGTAGCTTTATTCTTAACAAAACGGTTTTATAACATTAAAATATAAACAAGCAGTACATCAGAATATTGAAATTATTTTAAGAAAATTCATTTAAATTTTCTGATGATTTAAGAAAATCTGTGTGTGGTTCCTTGTGGGGTCTGTGTGTGGTTCCTTGTGGAGAAAAATAAATTGTTTACACCAACTTATGAAAATTTACTTCTCAGATCAGATTTGAAGTTCTCACTTGCTGATTTATATGCTTCCATTTCTCTAATTAAAAATTTATTGTTAGCCGTCTCTTTCCTTCATTCGTCAGTCCCTTTTTGGTACTGATATTTTATCAGTTCCAAAAAAGTACTTACTTACTTCATACTTCGACTTACTTCATTATTAAATAGTTAGATTCACTTACTTATTTATGAAGTAAGTGAATCTAATCTTACTTATTTATGAAGTAAGTGAATCTAACTATTTAAAATATAACTTATGTCAACATTTTCTGAAATGTGAATTAACCTAACTAAAATAAAGTCAGATTACAATATATTGTGTAAATAAAAATAATAAAACATTTCCAAAGCTTAAACTGCATTAAATAAGGGGATAAAAATGAAATTTATTGTTCTGTTTGATAAAAGTTATTCCTTTATTTCCTATTTTGAATAAATAATTTTATTAATGTTTTGATATGTATATTACTTTTATAATTATTAAACTATTTAATTGCTTAGTTTCTTTATTAACTCAAATTATTATTTAAATTGCTTAGTTTCCTTATTAACTCAAAATTGTTAAATGTAGTTAAGGGATTGGTAATTTTGAACCATGGCCAAAGCTACCTTAGTTGTAAAACTGTCTAGTTGGATTTCATGAAAAAATTGAATTAAATAAATTAAGAGTAATTCTCGTGTTGATTAATAGGCAATAGGTTAATATATTGACATTAATTAATATTGACAATAGGTTAATATTGACAAAGATTAATACTCACATGAGTAACTTAATCAAATTACCACATTGGAACAAGCATCTTAAACTGAAATGTTGAAAAAGCTTTGATTCTATTTGTAAAATAATTTTCAATTAATTGCTATTACAATTTTTAGTTTGATATTAATTAAAAATATGAAATAGCAAGAATTTCTGCATAGCTTTTGTTTGACAAATCAGTTGGATAAAAAACCGACTAAAAACCGATGTTTTGCATCCAAAAAAAGCAGGATCAATTATGAAAAATAACTTGTGATAAATCTGAGGTCTGAAATACAAGATACTTTGCTCTCTCTCTCAATCCCTGCTACTATTGACAAACAGGAGATGGATATCATATTTCGATTTTCTGCATTTGCTTCTGCCTGAATGATGCTTGGGAATTCTTTCCTTTGATTCGTGTATGCAACTGAGAAAAGTGTCCTTCAGAAGACAGAGATTGTAAATAACCCTTTCTTAGAAAACACAAACAAATATTTTCACTTATTTTCTATCAGATTGTTAAATAATATAGGAAAAAATTTTCTCTTGAAGTAGTTAATTATTGATTGATAGGCATATTTATTCATGTATATGATAATGTTTTTAATTTCTCTAAATTATCATAAGCCAGTTTAATTTAATTTTATTCCTGTACCTTAAGAAGTGAAAGTAGTTATTTACATGAAGGAGCGTCACTCCTATGAACATCTTTCTGAACTTTCCAGCTAAGCATAATCTGAGATTTTTTGTTAGGACATCCATTATATTACTTGACAAAACACCACCTTAGAAAGTAATAGAATACTTTCAGTAGATTATAACCCTCTCATTCCCAATCGCAAAAGATTTCCATAATTAAAAAAAAACTAATGGCTGAATATTTTTGAAGTAAAATAATATTGTTATAGATTCTTTACTCGCTTAAATGATGTCAGATTGGACTACTTTTGGAGAAAATTTGAAAATATGCCATAACGTCACTGAAATCGGGAATTTTATGTTTAATTTTGTTTGTATGTTTTATCGTTGTAACTTAAAAAAAATGATCTGAGAAAAGAACGATAATTTTCTGGTCTACAGACCTCTTTTGTGTCGTTTGCTTGTTTGATAAATTAGATGGCATTTCTTTTGTACACAAAAATTTTGCATTAAAATAAAACTTTAAAAAAATGTTCAATTTAATTGCAAAATTATGTAAATAAAATTTAAATTAAAATAAAAGAAGTTTAATGAAAATCGGAAGACATTTTTATTTGCAAGCACATTTATAATTATTTCCTAATATTTGCAATTTTATGTTCCCAAATATTTATTTTTGAAATTAAAATTAACAAAAATTTATTTAAGATATTCCTTAAAATGAAATTATTTATATAAGTCTATACTACTTTAGTGGAACAGAATCTATTTAAAGAAATTTGACTTAATTTGAATTACTTATATGAAAGTACAGATCAAAGAAAAGCTTTGTTTTGAATTTGTTATCCACGATTACTTTTTGAACCTGAAGATATATTTGACAAGAACTAATAACTTAAAAGGGATTCCAAAGTTCTGCAAAATTTTATTCTTGAGATAGGAATCAAATTTATAACTGAAGAAAACATGAACCTAACCATGATACTTACTTTGATAACTATTACTTTGGTAAATTTGTTGAAAATTTTTAACATGATGTATTCATTTGAGATCAGTATTTTATAACGGCTTTAAAAACGTTACAAACATCCTTGTTCAAGTTTAGATTTGCCGCCATAAATTTCAGAAAAGAATACATAAGCAACTATTGCCCAGTCAGAAGCTTGCCGCTTAACATAAGAAGCTTGCCGCTTAACATAAGAAGCTTGCCGCTTAACAAAGAATTCATGGTAAGATTAGCAGATTTTATTTGAACGTATTTTATAAGTGTTATATTGATAAAGGGCTTTGGTGTGGCCCTATTGTACGACAGCGCTATGTGAACCATAATGTCCCCGGCCGATCCCAGCAACTATTAAACAATGGGAACTGAATGTTGTGCTTTTTGTATGCTTCATGTAAGTGTGCAAGGTTGAGAGCTTGGAAATGTTTCGAATTTTTACTTTATAAAACACAGCCGACTCTATGGGAAAAGTCCTCCAGGAAGACTTTTATGTGTTAGATGATAAAATTGCTAACAAAAACATCCTGTCGTTAGGTTGCTCACTATCCAAATACGTGGAAAAATTTTTTTTAACTGAAATATATTACGGAATTTAGTTTGCGATTAAAAAATCATTAATGTTATTTTATTGAAGGCTGATTGATAAATGTTCATATTCCATATTTGCGCTACTTTAGAATTATAAGGAAAACGATATACATTTTCAAATTACATTTGTATATTCTATTATAAATTTGTATGTTTTCTTAGTGATCATATTTTTTTATGTAATAATATATTTTAAATTAATTTAAAAGAATGCTTTTATATAACTTTTCATTACACACTTTTAGCATACTTCTTTTATATGGCTATTTAAAAGTTTACTTTATAGAATATTTATTTGCATCAATCATAATATAACTATATTTTTAAAAACAGGATTTATTTTCTTTTTCGGCCAAGTAAATATATTGTTTAAATATAATTCATGCAATCCTTAATTTGATCTGAAGATCTCCCAAAAAGGAATGAAAACTTGTCACAATTCAATGAATCCCATATCCTTTCAAAGATCCATTGGGAATAATCTATGAATATAATTCATGATAATTATTTCTTTCTTAAGTATTTGCAATAGATTGCTTTAAAAGAAACATTTATAATTGCCAAAATTCAATTTTTACTGTTTGAAAATTTCAAAAAATTCTTAACAAGTCATCCTGAAAATGTTTCTGCTGAAGGCAAATTTACTTTTTAATCATTCAGATTTCAATCATAGTGTCGAAATGAACCTTGCACAACTTTTTAATTTTTCCTATAAAAAAAAACATTTGTTAACTGTTTGGTAATGCTAATTTAAGTATTTTTTTATTCCATTACACAAAATCTCAAAAAAGTTTTGAAAAAATTAAAAATGTAAATCATTGAATACCAGAGCTTTTATCTACAAAAATTTTTCAAACCTGAATACTTGTTTTCACTTCTATAGTAAAATATTTTCATATTTTTGAAACGAGGCCCAGCAAACGAACTCGTTTAATCTACTAATTACCAATAATATAAATTGCATGACAACTGAAACCAATGCAACAAAAAAATGTTTCAAATACAATTTTCCGTTATTGATTTTTCACAAAATACGAAGGGCTAAATGATTCGTTATACTACACCCATCAATCACAGCTCTTTGCAAGCAAAAAAAAAAAAAGCACATGTCGAATTCGTAATGATTTTCAGTAGATTGCAAAAATAAAAATAAAGGCTCTAAAGCGAGGTAAAGCAATTTTGAAAAGTAACACCCAACATTTCACGCGATGACGCTAAAAGAACATTTATAACATGCAAGTACCAAGTGCAAAAAGCGAGGAAAAGAAAAATAAAAGAAGACGAAATGGCGAACTCATTATCGACTGCGTATCTCATCCCAAGCACTTGGAGTTGTTTTTAGGCGTATGCTCATTTCTGAGCGTATAATGGGTGCATTAGTCATCCTCATGTATAGCCGGATGCGACCGTGAATATGATAAATGGTCACATTCGCACAGAGCATCAAAAATCGGACAGGTCCGATTTTCTTTATTACCTTCCCTTCTCTCTTTCCGATCGGTACATGTATGCAGTCTGATAATTATAAACAGGGAGATGAATTACTGTGCAATTATTCCTCGTGGCGAAGCAATCTCTATCGTGAATTATACTTCGAGATCCATCAATAGCGTAGCAGATGGCATACTACTGAAGTGACAATGAGAAATGGCGCTTAAATTGCACAGCAGATGTTTCGTCCGACCTGGAAGGTTTTGAAGGGTTTCTCATTGGCGCATTTCTCTTTTTTTCCCTGTTTGCTTTGCATTTTTATTCGTGTGGTGTAGAGATCGTCTGGAAAACAGACCGATGTGGGTTGTATAATAAGACGTAAGCATATTTATCAACGTCTGAAGTGAAATTCCGTAGTGTGATGACGTCGCCAGGAGATGAGGAAAACATATGCCATTCCAATCAATTTTGAAAGATGGAAGAGTGATCTTTACTGGCGACCTTGGCTCTTTCTAACATCATTTAAAATAAAATAAAACAAATAAAGATAATCAAATTCAGGTTTTAAATGGTTGATGTTATTTTTGTCAGGTGCTTTGTCAGATATATGCAGACTTCTTAAATTTATCTTCTAGTTAGATTGTACTTTATTCAAAAGTGGTGACAAGTTCATGCTTTGTGGTGTGTTTTCAGTTAAAGTTGATACATGTTTGAAAATAAATGATGACTCATACATATAAAAATAGAATTTCAGCGGTTTACTGACTTGAATAGAAATTTAAATTATAGTATAAAATATTATAATTCTATCTTATCGAAAAGTGTTGTTTTTAAAGTGGCATTTTAACAATACATATGTCCCATTAGCGATGACAAATTTCTTAGCTATTTCACAATACAATTTAAAAATACATCCATTATTTTATGCTTGTTACAAAATATAATAATGCAATTAAAACTGTGTCAGCTTTAGGAAATTTTTTAATATATTAAAATAGTATTTAAACATATTTGCAATTTCATGAGCATAAATCTTCAAACATATTGTAACAAATATAAAAAATGATTAGACATTTTTATAGCATATTATTATAATTTTTTTTACCGATTCATATTTTCAAGACTTACATTATCAGAGCTAATGTCACAAATTTTTCTGTTGGAAATGCACAAAATTTTGATTTACATATATTTGTTTATGATTGATTATATTTTAATGACAACAATAATACAATTCTTTTAGTGTGGGTTCTCACATATGTGCAGACAGAAATTATTAAATTTTAAAAGTCCTCATTAGCAAAATAGAGTAATAAATTCACACTTAACTTTATTACTTTCCTTAAAGTTATCTTTATTAAGTTATTTGTGAAGAATAAAAAAAGAATTTTTTATATAGTTAAATAACACCATGAAAATGGCTGGTTACGAAAAAAAATTAATTTTTACGCTAAGCATTTTAATGTGTTTCTTCATTTAAATTTCGTAATAAGTTTCGTAATCTGTTAAAAATGTTATCAAATAAAGATCATTTAGCAACTAAATGATATCTTACTATTAATAATTTTGTTTCTTCATATTTATTAAAGCAGTTATTATTCATTGTCCCCATTTAAAATATTCCGGATTGAAATTTGCATAAATTTTAGAAAATAATGACATTTTCAAATTTTATATGCAAATGATAAGTTGCTAAAAAATATTTATAAGCAAATTTTGAATTTCATTAAAAAATAAAATATAAATTTCAAAGAATTATACATGAATATTAATTTGACCTTTTCCGGTGAAAAAAACTTGTAAGTTTTTAAATTTATAATAAACAATAAAGCTCAATAAATTTTACTATTTTTGAGGATATTTTGTGTAAAAGAAGGTATTTTAAAATTTGACACATTATAAAATAATTTTTCAATGAATTAAAAAAGTAAAAAAATGTGAAAAAAATACAAAACTTGCATTGGAAATTTAAATTTACGGAAAAAAGCTTGAACACTTGATGTAGCTTATAATTTATAGAATTTAAAAGTTTCCTATTTGCTATTTTGTTCATAATCATTTCATGCAGATTTCAACGAATTATTATAATTTTTTTTTTATCCTACACCCGTCCTTGCCATCTCTGTCATTAATCGACGAGTAGCCCAATTAAAAGATGAACAAGTACAAAAACAAGAGTAAAGTCCTTTAGTAGCCTCAAAAGAGTTGTCAGTGATAAACTTCAAATCTTCAGGTCAGTTCTTGAGGTGAGCAGCATCTACATCATCATGATTGCACAATGGACAACGAGTCCATTATACATATTCGATGCAGATGCTTTTGTATGTAGTCATTTACAGTTGTTCCCCAAAAATGAGCGATACCAACAACTCGTGCTAATGAGCTAGGTATTTTATTGTTCCCATCAAGTAGAGTTTTCTATTGCCTGCCTATATATAGCCAAAGCCTCCTCTTTCTAAGGAGGCTTTGCCATAGCTGCATCAGCATAAAGAGAAATTCTTTCATCCTTTATTTTACTGAAGATTTCACTTTTGATGTTACACAAAAACGAAGAGGGATTTGGCTGGATCATAAGGGAACCAACTTTTACAAATCTGTTTGCTTGCTCATATCCAAAAATATCGCAGTGGCTCGGGATCCACTGAAGAGCAACGTGGTCCTTGATTTCAATAAATTTGTGCACTTCATTCTGCAAAAACAACTAGTAAATTATTATTATAATTTAGATTAATAATTGAAAGAATAGTAGCTTGTAAATCAACATGGAAAACAACTTTTTGATCATAGATGCTTACTAATTTGTCGATTGCTAGAGCTATAATAGCAAACTCACCATAGAAATTATTACAGTATTTCCCCACAAGACAGCTTATACCAATATATTTAGAATACACACCATCACTAGCATTTTTATACCTTTCTCTGCAGAACTATCTGTGAAAATATGTTGCTAATCCTCAGAAGGGTGTCTGCTATGAATTGTAGCCTGAGCAGCACTTTTCCGTCTACTCTGTAGTGTGTAGTGTTTTTTAACTCCCTAAACAAGATCTAGATGTACCTCCAACCTATCTAGATCCACAAAAAGATTCCATTTCCCTCCAAAAACCTGGTGATCTGGGGTAGGGATATCATAAGTGTCATAGAGAACATTAATGAATGAAAAAAACGATTTCAGTGAATTATAATGAAGCAGTTTCTAAGAATTTGTTGAAAAATGTAATTTCTCAAAATATAACTAAAGAGCTTATTTTTTAAGCAAATATACCTAAATTTAATTAAATTAGGATTTCGCCATTTAGAATATTTTACTTCTACAAGAAGGTTTCAAGCTATACTTCATTGACTTGTAAGTATTCAAATCTTATGATCAACTTCCGCATTTTTCTATACAAAGTTCAGCTGTTCCTAAATGCTGGTGCAAAATTATTTTAAAAAATTAAAAATTTGAATAATTTTTTTGATTTGAACTAAAAATTAATTGAATGTTGGTCTTGTCTTCTTCATTTTGATTTTTTTTCTCTGTTTTCAACGTGTTCAATTTTGAAAACAAAATTGCTGAAGATTTGAAAATAATTTATTTAGAACAACAGGCAATTTTCTTTATTTTACAAACAGAAAAAATTACAATTAAAAATACTTCTTTATTACTAATAAAATTCATGAATACATTTTTTCTTATCACCGACGACATTTAGACATTCGATTGTGAATTTCACCTTGTTTGCTACTGCTCGAAGGATACGATTTGATGACTGGCAGCAAATTCGTGGACAAGTCGGACTTACAACGCCATCTCAATACGATGTGACGTAGATGATACTTAACGTTATATTTTTAACTAATGAAAATTGTAAAAAGTGGCGTAGTCATGATCTTAACTGGAACGAAAGAAATAACCATTTTGTGGTCGAGTGACAAGTTTTGGAATTGGTGAGATGTAGCTCATATACAGATAACAATACAAGTTCAAGTAAAGTTTTTCATAGAATTTAAAGTAAATGGCGAAATTATGTTCAATGAAAAACTAAGGTTTTTTAATCAAAGTGTTCATTCATTCAAGCTGAAGGATTTAGTCAATTATGTATTCGGAAATAGCATTATCATTCCTTTCTTATAATCTAAATAAAAGATCTAACAAATTATTCCACTCTATTTCTTAACTGATTTGTTCATATATTTAAAAAAGCTATGAACGATGCTACAATAAGATTAAAAAATTCATTTTGTCCAAGCAGCAATGTTTAAATACTGTAGGGACACATTATATAAAAAGGAACTCTGAAGATATAGACAAGTGATATTTTAGATTTTGACAATATAGCCCAATGGTAAGACCGTATTCTCTGCAGTAAGAAATTTGAGGTTATGTTCAATCCTAGTCAGAAAATACGATTAGTGTATACAAAACAGTGGATGATTTTGAGTTTTTGCTTTTCCCATGCGTTTTAAACAGTGTGAGATCCTAAAATTCGCACAATTTTCTATTTTGTTTATGGTTTTAAAAACTTGTCCCGGATACTACTGAATAATATATGTACAAATATCTTACGATTGCTTGCATCTATTAAGCTATCTTCTTAGCAATGCCAAGAAGAATAAAACATTTTAAATAGCAAACTAATATCCACGTTTCCTGGAAAAATAAAATTGTTTTAAAGAAAACGTAATAGTATTGTTTTAAAATTAATCTGGCATTTGCTTTATAAATACACCTGTAGAAAATTATTTAGTTCCTAAATAAGGCAAAATTTAGTTCCTAAATAAGACTAAATAAGGCTAATAACATTTTCTTAAATGAAACTGACTATACTATTTTATTTTTCAAGTTTGACTGTTTCATATTCTATTCTTTTCTGAAATCGAGTAATTTGAAAACGTGATGTAAGAGTACCGAGTTAGGTTTATTGTAGTTATAAGAAAAACACCTTATAGAAATTAAATCACTGCAATATTCTAAATCACTAGCTTTGTAACAGCAATATGGATGATATCGCATTTGTCCTTTTTCATACTTATTTTCAATTTAAAGTTAACACGAGTATTAAGAAAAAAAAGTATGCACATTATAGCATTTTTGACGCACATTTATTCTAGGAAGATATCAAACTTTGGAAACCTAATTAGGAAGGGCTAATCTAAAAAAAGTAACCAGCAAAAATCCTAATATTTTTTAAATAAAATGAACACTAAAATATCTTTGAAGTAAAATCTTTATGCAAAATCATGTTTATGGAAATATTTTTTATTAAATTATTTTTTTAATCTTGAAATCAGATATTTATTATTCAAGCTTTTCAATCATTTTCTCAAATAACTGCTTTCAACAATTAGAATTTACAACATTAAAAAAAAAAAATTCAGGTTTCTTCTCTTTCTTAACAAGGTAGCCAGCAACAATGTTCATCTTTTTAATGAATCATTCAGCGATATGTTCAGAACCATTACTTCTAGACAACACTCACATTTCAACATTTTGTTCATCTTTTCAGTTATGATAATATTCTGCTTCATCTTCGTCTTTTCGACACAAATAAATGTTTCTTTTTCGGTTTGAATTATTACTTCTTAATCTTTGCAATTTGGACAATAATTTTCTCTAATACCTCATTTAGAAAAACATTCTGGTTTTCAATGCTGATCTGAATTTTTTCATTCAATTTAAATTACTGTTGGCTTCTGTAGCAACGTTTGACAATAACCTATTTTTTCTTCGCAATATTTTCAGCAGCCAACTTTGTCACATTAGTTTGTAAGTATTCTATTTCATTATGGATAACATCAGTTGCTCTTCTTTCATAGAGCACCTCACTATGTTATTTCAATGTTGATAATCCATTTCTTCAAATTATTTCGAGCAATATTATATTATTTCACTTTTGACAATAATTAATTATTTCCTTTCAGTAGCAAGCTTTTTCATGGAGAGTTTACAAAGATTGACTTGCTTGTATATTGAAGGTGCCATGATTCAGCTGTGCATATCAGATCTCTCCTAGGGAATCTTCATTTTCAGCACTGCTATAATAACTTCTTATAGAATCATGTTTCAGAATCAATGGTGCTACAAGACCATTGCTATATATCAAATCAATATTTCTTGAAAAATTCATGAACCTATTCTACTGATTACTTTAGACATCATGGAAAAGGTTTATGTGATTTACAAATAATTTAAGATTATTTTTCAAATTAATGAAGAAAGGGAGAACATTTTTCCTATAACATCAATTATCTTTTAAAATATATCGAAAGATCGAAGATGATAATTTCTCAATACTTTAAATTCATATTATAGAATCCAAAGTTATCCTATCAAAAGAACTTGGGATGTATGATACTGTATTCCAGGTTGTAAAACTTGCTATAAGTAACTGTTACTTGGTAAAAGACTACCAAATAAGTGGTTCTTATTTTTAGTAACAGACAAGCAGCCTTATTTGACATTAACTCATTCATAATTAATTTTTAATTGTATTTTTCGGAATCTAGGATTCTTCTAAATAAACTGGAAACTAGGAACAACTTAACTGTTATGGGAGTGCAAAGGTAAGTAAGTATAGAAGGTAATGAAAAAGTTGACGTCTCCTAAGCTAATTGGTGTAAAATCTATCTGTAGCACTAATATGAAAAGCTATTAAAACAAATACTCTTGAATGTAAAAAACAAAAGCTGAATAAAGCCTGGCTGGAATCTGTGGACATCGATAAAATTATGATTTATAAATCATCTGTGTGAACATTGTTTCATGCGTTTTTAAATGACTAAGACAGAAAATACAAATAATTACAGGTTTCGTTATTAGTCACTGTTATTTCAAAAAACAATTTTATATGATTCACTCAAAAAACAATTTCGCATCACTTTTTTTAAAAATAATTTTGGTGTAAAAAATGACATAAGAACCAGGAAAAGGTACATCATACTATGTATGAATGTGATGGGGCCTTGCCTTTACTCGATAGACTATTTTAAATACTCTCGGTAATAAAGAATTACACTTCAGCTCCATATGAGTCCTATCTGACTGAGACCCTAATAGAGGAGTTATTTATTTGTTATTTGGTGATTGTTACAAAATACTTTTAACAGAAATGCCTTGATTGTCATATATAGTTATGGAGAAGTTTTATAATAATAACTAGCCACCTTTATCAGTTTAAACAATAATCTGTTTATTTATTTAATTTGATGAGGCATCCCCTTGAGTTTATTTTATTTTGCATTGTTTAAAATGATCACGATTTCCAACACATACCTTTAAGCAACTGTAGATATGCTTTATATTGCATTCCTTATCATCCTATGCATCACGAGATATCTTTTATAAAATATGCACAATAGGATAAGTATTTCAAACTTATAATTTTAGTGCATATCAGAAATATTTTTTTAGAAATGATATAATAATGAAATTGGTTTTGAAAGAGAAAAATATGGTTAATTCCATAATTCTTGAGAATGTTAATCATACTTGTTCACGAGTTATTGTCATGCATAATATTATCAGACTTTTCAGTGAAAAATAATTCGAAGATTAAAAAATTAAATCAAAGTAAAAACTAAATTTTAATTTTTGTTTTAGTACAGATTTTTCTGCTTTTTTTGGAAGTTGCATTTTTTTAATAATAAGAATTCGATAATTATGGATATTTTATTACAAAGATTTATAAAATTTAAATATGTTGTTCCAAATATAAAATGATAATTAGTAGAAATTACTGCATTTTCCGCATCGAGTAATATCTGCGTTTTTTTAAAGTGTTTATAATGAAATTTAAAAAGTACATAAAAATCAAAATATTATGAATAAAAGTGAATAACTTGTATGAAATTCGAGTGTTACATCAATAAAAATTGGAGTGCGATATGATTAATCAACTACTCATAACTTTTATCACTTTTGTTATACTCTTAATTTTATTTCATATATTATAAATACTATCGCTGAAAAAACAAAAATACTTATAAATCCCATTTTTTGAATAACTTTTTAGATTAAAAACAAAGTTTATGCAACAGAAACTCAGTGTTCGTTTTTTTTTTTTTTAATTAAACTTTATCTGGTTGAATTTCAACAGAAAACTATCATCTATTCAAGATAATATATCCAAAATCACACATAATAAAATTGGCAAATATTAGTTATCCCTTAAAGTTATATTACAATGTGTTATTTCCTCCCGTTTTAGATCAATGTCAAAACTAAGAGAGTGGATCCTCTGGTGGTGCCATCTGTCTGAAGAGTCTTAAGGCAAAGTCGAACTTTCATCTTCGTGTTGCTCTGGTGAAATGAAAGACACTCCTTACTAACTTAAATTCGCATAGCCAGCGACATAGCGATCTTGGCTTGTCCAGGTGTCATATGTAACAACAACAACGCAATATGTATATTATATCTCTCTTGATTCTATAGTTTATTTTTCATAAACATTCATCTAAAAAGTTATGAGTTATGTAAATAAAAAAATTCCAATTTTTTAAATGGATAATCGGATTTCAATACGTTATAAATATGTAAGATCTTTTGATATTACTTAAAAGTGAAACTGTGAAAGACGTAAAACTTCAGAGTAATTAGATTTCTAAATTTTAGGAGTAAAATAGAGTGTAACGTTTTATTTTTTGTTTAGTGATGAGAAGAGGGATTTTTGGTCAAGAAGAGTATTGGAACAAAGTTTTGGTTCAAACAAAACTTAAATTAAAATCTAAGGATTAATTGTAGAAAGGAGCAATACCATGCCAAAATTTAAGTTATTTCTCAGTCACATAAAGATTGAACATCAACATATTTTTTTTAGAAAAGCACCATTCTTGCATCAAAAATTTAAAAGGCTTTATTGTACCACAAAAGAATGTGTGTGCTGGAAATTTGTATAGTAACTAAAGTAGAATACTGGTTTAAAGTAAGGAAATGATTAATAAGTGTATTTAATAATAAAGAAAGATAGGTTTACCTAAACAGAGATTAAACATCAATAATAATAATACATTATTATTATTATTAAGAAATATTAAAATATGAGTGACTTGTATGGCGGAACAATTTAAAACAATAATTTTTTATTATTTTTAAATACTTGTATAAATAATAAATTATTGCTAGAATAAATTTGCTATCAATTGTTTATAGTTTTAATACTTGAAGCAATTAAATATAGTTGGGATTATATTTAATTTATAGATGAATATATTTAAAAAATACAAAGAATAATTTGGTAATCGTTGAAAGAACTTCTAATTTTTTGGAAATCAAAATATTTAACACACAATCAAAATAGTTATAAAAAGATTTAATTCATTTCAAGTGAAAAGAAAAAATTTAAAATAAGCTTTCTATACATTTTACGATAGTTGTAAAAAAATAAAATGGGAAAAAAATCTTTCAATAACTGCTTAATTCTACTTAAGTATCACATATTTCACCCACTTTTTTAATTAATAAAATCTGAAAAAAATGCAGAGGTCGAGAAAGTTTCAGAGAGAATGATTTTTTTTTTTTTTTTTTAAGTAAAATCAAATGGAGATTTCCATCACACTGCAATCAAAACTCTTCAAAAATTCCACTAAGGAAACGTGAAAGGGAGTCGGAATCCGCATTTTTAATGACCAAAAAGAAGAAGATGAGTAAAGAAAGGAAAGAAAAAGCGGTTAAAGGGGAAAGAGACGGAGAAATAAGACAAAAAGAATGCGAACAGAAAGGGAATGCGCTAAAAAAATCGTTTTCGGAAAACAAGAGTCTTTTTCATCGAATTTTAATTTTGCGTGCTAATGTCGACTCAATTTCTCGTTGTCTCAAGAAGGCGCGTGCGGTAAGATTGTGTTACGGTAAATTTAGTGGATGGGCTGCTTTTCCAAAAACGAAATGAAGAAAAAGAATGAAATGTTTCGGTGAGCGATGGAGTACAGACAACTCAGCTCTAAATGAGAAAATGAGGGATCGTACTAAAATTGCTGATTTTCTTGAAGCCAATGTATTATTTAAATGCAGTCATTGTAATACGAAATTTCATTTTCATGAAATTAAATAATAAAACGATGTTTGCCATAAAGTTTTAAATTCATATAAGTTTAAATTATTGAGTATGATTTAGTCCGAAGTAACTAAAGTAATTTGAATAATTTTATTCTTCAATATAAGATTATAGAATGTATTTATAACTAGTGTTGTTGTGATATTATATTCAAATATTAGGTACAAGTTAGTCAAATTGGCAGTCGAATTCTTAGCGCTCTGGCTTTTGGTTGTTAATCAGTTCGCGTATCTATTAATCACAGTTTTACCATCGGGCCTGAATGCTTTTAGTGCTTTCGAATACATTTTATCTTGGTCTAATTTGTCCTCATATGCAAAAACAAGACAGCTGTGAAACAAAGAAACCTAAAACTAATTGAAGTTATTTGTTATCAAATGTATAATATAAATTGTATAGCTATGATTTTACCGCGTCATAGAATTTTATTATTTACTATCTAAGTGTCACTGATAAAATTATATTTACATTTTTTGATCAATCATTTCCATTGAAAGCAGAACTGATAACGAAATATGAAACCCATTCAGTTTCTCATAACCTCTAGTTACAACTATTTTTGTGAGATCAAATCAATGGACATTTTTTCTCTCTTTTTCAGAATTTTTCTCTCCTTTCCCCCTCTCTCTCTCCACTTCTCTATTTCTCTTCTGTGTTTCACAAATAAACTCTCTGAATAAATTTATCGCATCACTCATTCACGCTTAAAAGATATTTATTTGATATTTTTGTACACAAAAATTTCCTTTCAACAGCCAAATCTCTTACATAATCAAGATTTTAATAGCAGTTATATTAAAGAGTAATTTTCAGTATAATTGCTATCGCTAATTGAGATAGTTATAGCTTTTTAAGATTCATATAAAATATTTTTCTAAAATAATTTTTTTGTTTATTCACCGCAGTTTACCTATAACAGTTGTATTTAAAAATACAAATGGTTAATTTCTAAGATATCATTGCTGAAAACATTATTTTTCTTTCTAACATGATGGAATAATTATGAGTCAATCAGTTTTAGATAGAAGAAGAGCACTGTAACTGACGAAATGTAGTTATTATTTGAATATACTTGTGTATTAAAACCAGTGAAATTCAAGGAAAAGTTTTGATGGAATTTAAATTGCGTCTAAGATTTATTTTAATTAAAGTAAGAAAGCTTGAATATGATAGTAAAGCTTTAAATTTCGTGGGATGATTATAACTGAAATTAACTTTGATTCCTTTTTTGAAATTATTTCGCTCTTTTGTAAATTTAGTGATGTCATACATAATTCAATACGTGTTAAAGCATTTTTGATAGAACTAGTGCTATAAAATCGTATTATCTATGTCTTTTCCTTTAGTTTGGCATGCAAGTTTGCAGAAAATGTCGACGCTTAGGTGCCATACTCATCACTTGAAGTAGCTAAAATTTTCAAGGAATTAATTGTATTAAAAAAACATAAATATTCACTATTTTTCAAGTTTTAATAGATTAATAGTTTTAGTAGATTAATAGTTTTTAATAGATTAATAGTTTTTAATAGTTTTAATAGCTATTTTTCAATTTTTCAAGTCACAGAGATAATTTTTCAAGTTTTAATTTTATTTTGAGTTTCATTATTAAAGCAGTTGTTTCGTCCCTCAATGTGCATTTTAAAACTTGTCCCCCACTTCCTTGATCAACTTCAGTCTCTAATTCAACCGTGCATTTCGTGTTTTTGAAATAAAATTTATTTAGTATTTGGTTGCTAAGTTTTGCATACTATTTAGCTTTTGATATGATTTTATTATTTAGATTTTTCTGAATGCGAAAATTTATTTCATTTTCTATGATATAATTTTATTAAAAATTTATGTAGAAAATGTTTTTTACTTTAACCAGATATTTAAACTTTGATTAAGGTTATTAAATCAAAATAATTAAGAAAATATGCAGTAAGTATTTTAAAAGGAAATATTTACTAAGCAAAATATACAAAAACTACTTTTTCATTTTTTTTAAAATTTATATATTATATTAATATTTTCCATAAACTACTAATCCAATAATTTCAAATTATAATAATTCTCTGATCTTGAAATCAAATACTAAGAAAGTACTTTAATTTCAATCAAATTTTGGAGGTTTTTTATTACATGTATTCAATAATCATTTCAATTTTTGTCTCAGTTATATTATGAAAGAAAACTATTTACAAAGCTAAATTTTTCTCATGCCATAATTATAAATATTATTTTTACCTAATTAGAATATGTGTTAATGGATAGAGATATGATAATATGTATGCATTTTTTCTCTAATCCGGATAATCCCGAAAGATATGAATTCAATTATGGGGAAGAAAAATAAAAATTCTTATCATCTAACGACTATTCAGAAGTTCAAAAGAAATATACTTAGAAGCAATTTATCAGCTAATATATGAGAAAAGCGCGTGTAGGAACAACTTAATGGCTTCTAGACGTGCGCAAAGAAATGAAAGCAGACAACAATTTCAGCGAAAAATAAATGGAAAAAAATGTGTTTGAATCAGAGACTGGATTGATGGATAATAATTACGGCGAAGATATTATGTCGCCAAGCATCGTCATTATAAAACTGCGCTTGCGCATAAACATGATTAATTGACGGATTTAGCCTGTTTTCTGTTTAGCCACATGATTCTTAAAGATGAACTTCTTTCAGTCGCTTTTTCTAGAGACCATTTATTTAAAAACCCAAGAGAAAGAAAAATGAGACTGGATAAAACTATCTCGTGAAGAAATATTAATCAATCCAAATACATTTGAATAAGCTTCGATACTTTTTAAAAGTGTATTAATATTTTTTGTTAATGTTATACTGAAACTGTATTAATTGATAATGTTACAAATATTCATCAATTATTGGATTAACATTCTAAAAATGCCTCAATACAATACTTGTGCAGTTCTTATATAAAAAAAGTATGATATGATTAAAAGTATCCAAGCCACAAACTGATTATTCAGAAGTTCTTAAAAATTACTTTTCTGGTTGCTTTAATAGTTGCAAAAATAATTTAAATGAGTTATGCAATTCAGAAAAGCTCCCGCAACATTGGTACAAAATTTGTTACTAATATAAATATTGGGGTTTACAATACTCAAATGATGAAATAGTGCTTAAATAATAGAAAGTAGCTACCGATTGATATTAAGAGCATACGGACACGATGCATCTAACTAACATCATAGAAAGAGCTCTTTACAACAATCTAGAAGTATTTATTTCTGGGTCAATTTTGATATATATTTGTAAACTAAAACAGTGATCAATTAAAATACAAATGAGTTTCTGTTATAGGAAACCCTTCTTATGAGGAAACATTAGTGGATATGGAGAAACATATAAATATTGATGAAATGAATGTGGTTAATCCAACTATTAAAATCTTTATTAGCCTCGAGTCTATAAATTAAGGATAATAGAAATTCAGTCAAAGAAAGAGACTGAAGCAAAACAAATGAGACTTATTTGTGAAGTATATTGATTAAACAAAAGATAAAGAACAAAAAAAAGATGTGTTTGACATCATTAATAAAAGTTACGATTTTTACTCCCTCAAGCAAATTTAAAAAAATAACCCATTTATAAAAACCAATATAACATGTTTGGTATGATGGTTAATACATAGTATGCCCCCAGACGATGCAATGCAGGCCGTATAACACCTAGGCACTCTGAGTATCAAATTATCGATCTGGTCTTGGGGAATATTACACCACTTATCAAGCAATTATCTCCGAAGTTCCGGTAGACAGGTGAGAAAAGGTTGTCGGGCTTCAATTCGCTGCCAAACATGTTCCACGCATGCCTCTATTGGATTCAAGTCCGGTGAGTATGCTGGCCAGTCCATACGGGTGATATCCTACGATTGAATGCATTCGTCGACAATGTTTGCACGGGTGTTGTCATCCATAAACAGAAATTCTGAACCCATGGCGCCCCGAAAGATACGCACATGTTCGGGTCATGTTGTTTCAGAATGACATCCCGATAGATGTGGCCTGTCATGGTTACATTCTGAACATTCAAGTTAAATCTGGAACCCATAATAATTCATCCCCAAATGAGCTATCCTGAACCACCGTAGCGGTGTCGTTCAATTGTGTTTTCTTAGTGGTAACGGGTACTTAGCGCTCTCCATATGAAAGTCCGGCGAGAATCAGACTGAAAGCTAAACCTGGACTCGTTGGAAAACATCACACAGGAACACTGTTGCGGTGTCCACATGCACACTCTCTACTTCAGGCTAACCGCAGGTGACAGTGAGTTACGGTAAGTGGAACACATCTGATAGGCCTACGAGCATATAGATCAATGTGCCCTAAGTGTGTGTACACGGTCTGCCTTGAAACTGTCATACCGGTAGCTGAAAAGAGCTGACGAGTCAGTCCGGATGCTGTGCTCCGTCTGTTTCTTTTGGCAGTAACTGTCAAATGCCGATCCTCATTCGGCGTTGCAACTCGGGAGCGACCCGTGCTGTAACGTTTACTCACATTACTATCATCTGGGAAACGTTCTCAAAGCCTAGAGAGGAAACTGTGGTTAATACCAAGATCCTCGGATACTTCCTGATGGGCGGATAGTTCTACTATGTAAAAAAACCCGTTTTGTTCTGTAACTATGCAGTTATTGCACTGAAAGGCTTTTAAAGCGCTTGTGAACAATTTTACTTCTTTGCAACCAATCCTTATATCCCCATTGTGATGTACAATAGGCGCCATCTGGTGATTTTTTGTAATTTGCATATTATTCTTCAAGATGTGAGTAGTAATTCTACATGTGAGATTTTCATTTTAGAGTTCAATTTCTTTGTGATTCTGAATTATCCTTAATTTATAGAGATGTGTGTAGATTATGATGATTTACTGAAATACTTAAAAAGAAATTAGGTTACTACAATACATTTTTGACAGCCGGATGACAATGAAGTCGACATCGATAGATTACTCTCTTTCAGAACCTTCCTAGCATAAAAATTTTCGGCTGAATTAGGTACTGAACTTAATTCCCTAACTTCAGAATGTAAAAATGCTGTTCTCCTCAATGTTAACTCGATCCTAATCGAATCGAAAACTGGACGTTAAAAACTATGGTTACAAGTAACTGAAGAATTTAAAGTTATCAGTAAACATCGAAATGAAGCATTTTTGATTATGATCAATATTTGATAAGATAACTTCTGCCTCTTTACTGTAAAATTAATGACTAAAAATTTCTAAGTCATGACAAATAGAAATACAAATCTTAATTTTATATTTTAGCCCAATTAGATGCTATTTCGTTAGGATTACTTTCGCGCTTAAATATAATTATAATCATGTGTATTTTATTTAATTATATAATTTACTGAAAAAAATTCTAGATTAGTTATCTAACAAAGTTATTTGACCATAGCAAAAATACAAATAATATCTGCTTAACATGGAAAAAAGGATTTTACTCCCACTTAATTGTGTGATTCAGTTTTGGATTCCACACTGTTAATTTGTATGATGTTGCCACTTGTAAGTTTTGCAAAGCTATTTGATTCAATTGTTTTGGAAGGTTATAGCAAGAACTAATGCTGTTATTGATATAAAATATTAAATTCATTTATTGACACTTTAATATTATGTAAAAAGAGAAGCTAAAGATTAATGCTAATATAATTTTTAAGATAGGGGATTAGCTTGGTTTTAGCGATTTTAATCTGAATATTAAGATAAATAGAAACATTGAGATATTAACAAAATTGTTCTATTCACCTTGTAAGTGACTTTTACTTTAGAAAGTGTAGTGAAACTAAGACATTTAGCTGAAATATTGTCAATATTAGAACCAATTAACCATTAAGGATATATTAAACTGATAGAAAGTTATATGAGAAGAGGACTATTTTTTTTAATGTTCTCTGAGGAAGTTTAATAACTCGTTTACATGTGTCTATATCTCGATAAAAGAAATTAAGAAACTGAAACAGATAAAAACTAAGCTATTTGATTGCAGCTGTATAAGAAATGCATAACTATATATTGATTAAGAATATGTATAATGAAAAATGTGATTGCTGTCATGATTGAAAATGTGGGTGAAATTATTGATAAAAATTGTATAAGTACTATAATATAAAAAAGCATTAAACACTGAATGTAATTTTTTTTGTTTGAAAACTTCAAATTATGAATTTATTAAATAAGGATTTAATTTAATATCTATAAGTCAATCACTGATAGATTAATATAGACTGCAATTATAAATAGAGAATATATTAAGTGAAAATAAAGAGAAATTGAAAATTGGAATGATTTATCAAGCAGTGGATGATAAATTGGGCATGCAAGAACCTAGTGCTAATTCATACTGACAAAACCAAATATTGGCTTTTGCATTGATTCCATTTTCTTAAAAATGTGTAGAAACTAGTGAACTGAATGGTTATTTATATATATATATATATATATATATATATATATATATATATATATATATATATATATATATATATATATATATATATATATATAATAACCTATGTATATATAATTTGTAAATAAACTATATATATATATAGTTTATTTACAAAAATAATTTAAATAATGATTTGGGTAGTAACATATATATATATATATATATATATATATATATATATATATATATATATATATATATATATATATATATATATATATATATATATATATATGTTACTACCCAAATCATTATTTAAATTCACTTTTGTAAATAAACTCTTCCCAATTTCTATTATCTCAAAAATAAAAATGAGTTTATAATTTGTGAACATTAATTCTTTTACTATATGCATTATTATAATCTCTATCATTTTCACATATTTTAAATGTGACTATTAACAAATATATTACTATGATAATAAATACGTACTTGTAACTTTTTGACTCTATTTAAGAGTGCTTATATGAGAGAAAGTTTCTTGTTATTTTAAATCTTATATTCTCTATGAAGTATCATGTGGCAGAAAAATAATTTGTTCCTCTTAATGATGGAACAAAAAGCTTGAGCATAGGTTTGAGATTTGTAAAAAAAAACTATTATTGTAATATAAATTTCATCATTATATATTTGCTACACATTTATAATACTCTTACAATTTATGTGATTTTACAGTTCAAAACTACCAGCAACTAAAATTTACTTGATTTTTTTTTTTTTAAATTCAAGTAAATTTGGTAATAACTTTATGAGCCTGGTCTAGCACTGCTGATCAAAGGGAACATGCAAATGCAACAGTTTTTTTAAAAAAATTTTAATAAACATTTAATACTTTAAAAATTTTAAAAACGTTCTTAAAATAAAAAATTGAATTATTATAACATTACATAAAATTACTTATTATATTATTAAATTTTAAATAGAAATAACAACTGTATTAGTACAAAACGATTAAAATATATTTATGCAATTATATATTATTTCCTGTCATGTTATTCATTTCTAGACGAAGCATGATTAAACCTAATGACAATGTTGTAAAGATCATGGATGATATCAGATTTGCATAAATCACCAGTATTTTTAATTGGATATGCTAATATTATATCTATACATTAAAATTCATCGCATTCCAATTTATCATGAAACAAGAAACTGACCAATAGCTGATTCCTTAATGACTGCATTTGCAATCAACCATAATTCACGCGCGCGCGCGCGCGCGATGTTCTTTTTTTATCTATAATGTTAAGTAACAGCGATGGATAAACTCATTGATATTTTCTTTTTATGTACATCTTTTAAATGCAGTAATTAAATGAAATAAAGAAATATATAGTTTCTCTACCGCCATTCCAGGAAAATTTCCACCGAGTAAAAGTTGAGTCTCGAGATTTTACCTTCTGTATTAAAGAAACATGATAAGGAGAAGCTATGTTAACCTGTCGTTCTCGATCGGTGAATTCCTCTCCTGCTTGCCAAAAAAACTGTCTCTTGAACAATCTCTTTTCTCCAATAATCAACGCACTTCTCATGTGGGAAAGATGCAATAGCTATTGCCATCCTTAAATGTTGTTATTGTTGTCGTGTGCCAGCTTGGCGGGCATTATGGGTGCGCCGCCCCACTTTTCCAACTGAACCATATTTAGGTGTGGAATCCGACTTCCTCAGTACACACATGCCATAGGTACCCGTTTATATGGTAGGCACAGCCATTCACAAATCATTCACTCAAGGAAAGGACAAAGACAGGATAGATAGTGAGAGAAAGTACATCCATGCCTGAACTGGGATTCGAACCTAGGACCTCCATATCCGCAGTTAGGGACGCTGATCACTAGACTAGTTGGGCGGCACCATCCTTAAATAATTCATATATATATAAGCAATCTGTGTGAGTCTTTTTTTACTTTGTGATCAACATATGAGTCCATATCTAGTAATGCAATATGTGAAAACATGTTGAATACTAAGATGTTTTATATAATTATTGTGAAAAAAATGCATGTACAGCTTTTATAACTGCTACACCCCCTAATCTTTATTAAATCCTTAAATTTCTATTGAGATGAAAATTTGATTAAAAAAAAAAAAAAGGTTGTTCACAGCAGGGTGAAGTTGATACGACTTGTATCGCTGAACAGCTTTTAAAAATCAATTTTTTATTATTGTACTTTTTATTTAGCCAACTGATGGTTCAGTGGTTCCTGACCCCCTGAGCTGTGGGTACCGAGCTCGAATCCCAGCTCCGGCATAGATGTTACTTTCTTTTCCTGTTCACTCTGTGTTTCTGTGTCCTTTCTTCTGTGATGCATGAATGTGGCCCATCCTATAAACGGGTTTGTGGTGATATGGCGTGGTCAACGCTACTCGCCTCCGTGACTTAGTTCACAGGTGGCCACTGGGTAACGATGAATGAGTAGCAGTTTCTGGCTTTGTTGTGACATAGGATTCGTTACCCAAGTGCCCACCGTTGCATAAAAATATTTTTTATTTATCAAATGTTTGTTGCTGTAATGTTACATTTTAATTAACATGTATCCAATTTAGTAATTAAAATGAAGAAGAAAAAGACAACTCGTGGTATTCAAAAAGTAATAAAAAAGTGTCTCCTTTTAATGTAGTTAATCAAACAGTTTATTGACTTAAAGTTTTATTTTATAGTAAAAAAAAGAAAAAAGATTAGATATTTAAAATGTATTTTTCTTTTAACAGTAAAATGCTTTTATAATGCATATAAAATTATATTTTTAATGCATATAAAATGAGAATTACATTTTTATATATTTTATTGTGTGAGAGGAATCTCTATAAAATATTTCAATTATTGTAACAAAGATTTATATTTTAAATATTAAAACCAAAATTAATATATACATTTAAATATTTTTTAAAACTAATATCTACGAAATCTTTGCAGCTAAAGCAAATATAACATAACAAAGCCTAAATTAAATAAAATGATATTCCATAATTTGATTATTTCGACATCAGTAATTTAATATATAAAAAATAACTTTTCCATTTTTGAAATTATATTGCTCTACCGATTCAACATCGAAAATTAACGGGAATAATGAAAATATTTTATTCAATCAAATAGGGAAAGATGCATCGCAAATATTCTCTCATTTAAAAAATATAAATTCTAAAAATAATTTATTCTGTAAACAACATCTCTTTTACAATTTTTGTGTGGTCTTATGTAAATTTGCTATGAGTTTTGAAATCCTAAAATGATTGATTAAAATAATTAGTTTCTTTTTGAAGTATTTAAACACTTTTATTTGAATATTATTAAGTGCATAAAAATATTTCACTTTAGGTTGTGAAGTAATTAATTCTGAAAAAATTTGGTGAACATTTATTTGAAATGAACACTTTAATAAATAAATATATTTGCAAATATATAATTTTTAAAGTATTAATTATTTTTTATTTCCACTTATTTGTCCTCAAAATACATATATAATCTAGTATTTTAATTTTACGAATAAACATATATTTTTTAAGCAGTTTATCGCCTATATATTATTACCTGAATATGAATGAAAGAATTTGAATTCAATGAATTTTATATATTTACTTTTCTCGCCTATAAATATCCACATAACCAAGCAATAATGATAAGTAAATATTTTCTTATAGAAATGAAATGATTTAATAAGTGTAATGTATTATATAAATGTCAAATTGAAAAATATATTTTATTTAAATAAATAAGCAGAAATATTCAAATAAGAAAGTGTTCCGGCACGATTATTAATTGAAATAAAATTCATAATTTTTTTTGAAATTTAAATATTATATTTGTGTGATTTTGATTTTACATTTATTTATTTTTGTCATACTTTAGTACATGTTACTTTGTTACTTGTTACTTTGTTACTTGTTACTTTGTTACTTGTTTACTTGTTACTTTGTTACTTGTTTCTTTGCTACTTGTTTACATGCTACTTTGTTACTTGTTACTTTTCATACTATATTATTTATCATACTTACTTACTTGTATACATAAATTATCGATATATATTATACCAACCAGTTTAAATTTAATATAATTATTGATTTTTGTATAATGCTAGATGTAAGTATTTACAATCTTTGTGTTTAGAGTCGTGAATTTTAGTAAGTTGTTTCAATAAATATTGATCAAATAACGAAGTAATGTAAGTTGGTGAAGGTGACCATATAGTAAAAAAGTAATAAAAAGTTAAACTTTAAAAAAAGGGAATAATTTCATACAGCAAGTGGAAATATAGGAATGTGGCATTTATTTTCTCTGCCCTTGTCTGTCTGGCCTTTTCTTTCTCTCTGTCTCTATCTTTAGTTTATGTGAAAACTTAACTTTAATTTATCAAGTAACATGTTATCATTCAAATAGTCCTATTTGTAAAATATTTTCATTGATTTCTATGACAAAACTATGACAATGCTATGAAATTTTCATAATTATAGTTTTTTCTTGGCGCATAATTTTCATAGAAAGAAAATTCTTAGACCTGAAATTAGAAAATACTTGCGTTATAATGCATTCTGTATAAAAAATTTTCCCCTTTATACTGAATCTAGTATAATTTTATTATAAAAATTTGTCTAAGAAATAAATTTTAAATATATTATTGTGTAATTTACATTGTTAAAATGATTATTTTATAGATCTTTACAGAAAATTAAAATTAGTTTCTTTCAAAATTATCACATAACACTGTAAAAAACATCTTTAAAAAATATCATTAACTGAAAATATTATATATTAGATAACAAATTAAATTTTCAGAGAAATTTGTTCTATAAAGGTATTTATGATTTGGAAAAAAAAATTTATATAAGTGATCTAAGAAAACAGAAATTCAATTATTTTATCAACCCCTCATATCGCAAAAATGTCCGTCAAAATCACAATTTCAGAACTTCTGTTTTAAGCATCCGAATATACTCATTTTTTCATAAGTAAAAATGGGACTTAAAGAAATGATATATGTAGAGAAAAAAACCACAGAAAATTTAGAAACAAAAACATAAAAAATAAGTAAATAAAAAAGTAGGAAAAAACTGGAAGATATGAGTGGTAGTGTGGGTGATAAGAGAGAAGAAAAATAAGTGCACATGGCAATCAACTGTGCACACAGGCGTTCTCATCTGGCTGCTCGAATACTAATGGCCAGAAAGACTCTTGCGCAATTATTGCAGAGGGGAAAAAGTATTCCCAGGGGTTTGTGAGGACGAAGAAGCTGTTATGATGAAGCGAAGTTTCGCATGCAAACTCCCATCTTTTCAGTTTGAAAAACTGAAGAGAGAGAGTTACAGACTTCTTAAATGTCATAAGATACCATACGATGATTCATCACTAATTTTATAAATTAGAATATTTAACTATTTATTTTATGTGTAAATCTTAAGGCACAGGCCGTATAATCCATGATTCCAAATTCTGAATTTTTTTCGGGGATGAAAAAATGTTGCCAAAATGACGTATCGTGATGTGCCCGATGGCGTAAATACTAGGGTTACCAAACTAGAATTTTCTGCATAATTATTATAAATCTCTGTATGTATGACGTAATAAAAACGAAGTTGCCAGATACATAAGAAAATCCCCCAAAAAATCGCCAGTCTCAGAATTTGGCATTATGGATTATACGGCACTTGTGCCAATATTAACTTAAAATTAAAACTAATTACATTCGTAAACCATGCATACATTTTATAATTTAGAACCTGAAAATTAATGTATGTAATCAGTTTATATAAGGAAACTGAAACACCAATGATTAGGTTAAATGTTGTACAATAAAATTTAGAATTAAATGCAGAATTATTTGAAAGTTATTTTTAGTTATTTGACAACTCTCACGAGATATCTAAGTGGACACACTCGAGTACAACGCCATGTGACGGGCCACAAAGTTTATCTGTTGTGTCCAAAATGCAATGTGACTCAAGCTGACCCTACCCATATTTTGGCTTGCACTGGCTTAAATAAATACCAATTATTCTCAAGCCCATAGGCTGTTATCAATTGTTTGAAGTGTTCGGGCTCATGGACCTGGTTTGATGTTGCTGTTCACCAGGACGGATTAACCACAACAACTTTGTAGCTTACTAATCAAGATGTTTTGTTTCAATTATAAATGAAGAGAAATGTAATAAAATATATTGAAAAACTTGCGTTGAAGCAAAATATTTGTTTATACACTCAAATGTAAAACCAATTCGTTGAAATAACAAGATCTGAACTAAAATACACCTGACACTTAGTTAAAAATAAAAGACAACGTAACGAATTCCATTTCAATATTTATCAAAATATAGATATTTAAAGAAATACCCTTGTGCTTCCAATTTATTTTTTCAACTTATCATTTATTTTAACTTTTATTATGTATTTTTCTAACAAATTTGTTGTCTTGTGTCAGTTAGGCAGGTACTGTTGTGTGCGCTGCTCCACTTTTCCAACTGAACCATATTTTTGTGTGGATACCGACTTCCTAAGTACATACATGCCATAGGTAACCGTTTATAGGATAGGCAACCTTTCACAAACCAATCATACAAAGAAAGGAGAAAGACAGGATCGACTGAGAAAGAAATTACATGACCGAACTAGGATTCAAACCCAGGACCTTCCTATTCACAGTCGGGCACTCTGACCACAAGACAGGGTGAGCAGCTCGAACAAATTTAATCATTGTAAATTTAATTACATTTTGTAAATTAAGTATACATTTCTGTAAATATCACCCAATTAACTAATGAATTTCAAACAGAAAATCTCAGAATTTAAGAATATTTTTTTAAAATTTATATTCAATTAATTCTATTTTTCATTATGTTTGAAAACAGGATAGTATAATCAAAAATTCTTTGAAATGTGTAATTTTAAATTCAAGACTCATGCCAATTTAGGTTGAAATGAAAGTTTTAATAAATATAATACATAAAATTGTTAAGTATAAATTTTGAATTTTATCAAATTTAATTTAGAAATATTAAGGAATTTTAATTACGTTATTTATCACTATTATCCTGTGATGATTAGGTAGCATTATCTTTAGATATGTTTAAAATATATGGCAAGCTATTGTTAATAGCTTACTAACCATCTCTAATGTGGAGTAAAAATATTTAAACAAACCAGTAATTATTTGTAACGGTTTGCAGAAAACTTATTCTAGTGACACTTGAATTATATTAATAATTTTTTCTTCAAAAAAAGAATAAAATTTTCTCCATGTGAAAATATAAGACAACTTACAATATGTTTAGTGGTATATTTTTGTCAAAAAAGAATTTTTTAATTCTTAAAATGAAACATTTTTATTATAGATGGTGTCTTACTGATTTCTAATTTCATTTTTGATTACAGATTCAAAGCATTTTGCAGCATATTTTTATTACCTTATTATAAGAGAATTAAAATATTTATTTAACAGGGGTTAAATTGTAAATTTTGTTATATTTTCATGTAACGTAATAAGCATTTTTTCATTCAAAAATAATTAAACTATATATCCTTAATGGATTCAATATTTTATTTTATTCATTCTGTTCATCGTAAATGTATAAAATTCAAAGCATTTCCAAGTGGAGTTTGGAAGCTTCTATAAGATCTCGAAATCTTATAAAAACGGATTTTTTTCTAAACACAATTATTTATTTAATTATTTTATTGCTTATTTCTAAAAGTTTTAAAATTAAATTTTCAGTTGAATTTTTTTTTTTTTAATTATTTTGCCAGGATTTTGTTTGCATGTTTAAAGGTAAAATAGACAGATAACCGAGTTTATTTCATACATATTAATCTTACTCAAATAAGATTCATTTTTATTCCATTTTAAAATTTATTAATATCAAAATCAATAGTTTGTATAAAACTACATCCATTATATAAATTTCAAGAAATCAAGTCCCTTAAGTCAATATTTAACTTCATCATATACTGTCAAGATTGAAATAGGAAAATGAAAATAATAAATAAAAATATATCGCTTGTAGTTATTTATTCTCTAAAATATATATGCAGAATAATATGTAACTTTAACGACTGATTCTAAAATAAAAAAAATAAGAGAGAGAGAAACGATAAAAAATAGCTTTCTCAACAGAAAACAAGCAACCCTCCAATTTTAAGCAATAAATGAAAACGATATCCTCCAGGGGAAAAAAAAAGCGACAGCATTGTGAGGGTTTTTTGGGTGGGTGTGCATGGTGCGCCACCTGACAGAAGGAGCAAAACTATCCGTCAATGTCATTCTCCCATCACATCAAACTGCGTTCTTCCTCTATCTGATAAATAGTCCTAGTCTTTTCTGGGAAATATGAGGCTTCTTCGTCTCTTGCTATTGGCCGCAGCTGCCCTAAGCCGAGCATGAGATAAATTAACGCGGACACCGTTTCAACTGCCGCCCTTTTGTCTTGCACACCCTTCTTGCTACTCTGACTCGTTTTTAAAGCTATTCTGAATTGTTCTTGTCACATTTATCCACCCATTTCGACAGAATTTTTTTGGCCATTTTCCCAAATATTTGGCTTTTGAAGATGAGAATCTTTTTGCCAGCTTCTAAGTAGTTAGATGGTCGCTTAAGGGTTGCAAAATATTATTGTTGAGTATTCTCTGTAAAAAGGGATAATATATAATTATAAAATTATGATTTTCAACATGCAATTAATTTCACCTCTTTTTATATATTACATTACTTTCAATGGAATTCACAAGTCTCAAGCTCATCTATATGAATTAATCTAGTCTGCATCTTTCTCAATTAAAATTTGCTTTCTTTTGATATAAAAATTTCATTGGCTTAATAAATTGATTTATAAATGTTTGAACTACTGCTGGTTGATTTACACTGCTGGTTAATTTCCAAACTTAAAGTTTTAATTATTACGTCTACAAATAGAATATGTCTCTCTTAGCCTCAAAACAGAAATTATTGCCCTCCCCCTTCCCCCCGTCCAAAAAAAAAAAGAAAAGTCAATGAGTATAATCAAAAAAAATTCAAACATTTTATTTATATTTAAACATTTAGAATTTAAGGTTGAATAATTTTATTTATATTTAAGTACCTAATACTTGAAAATTTAGGTAAATTTTAAAATATTGTTCTTGAATCTTTTGAAGCAAGGTTACAGCAAATTTTATAAATTACATTAAAACACATTAACTTCATAACTCTTATGTTTGTAAATAAAAATTAAAATCATAACATGTATATCGACCAGCAAAGCACATAAGACAATTACAAAACGCTTATTTAAAAAAAAAATATTCAACCTTACATAGTTACTATGGATAAAAATAAGCTTTTACAGGACACATATTATTTATTGACTAGGCATTATCATTTCGAATCTTCCATATCTTTTAGTATATTGGAATACGTTCAAGAAAAATTATGTCATATTTATACCATGATTCTCAATCAATTAAAAATGTTATACTTTCGTGTTAGAATACCATATTACTCAGATATTATTCTGGATGCCAAATTGCTACACGCAATTTTTTAAAAGAAAATTTTTCCTTTACTTTGAAAGTATTACATTGCAACAAGTTTTTTCTACATTTGAGTAAATAAATATTAAAATAAAAAGAATTTACTTAAAATAAAATTTGTAAAATTATTTATAAAAAAATTAAGCAAAACGTGAGATGAAAATATTCATCATATTATAGGAACATAATTCATGTATTTGTGTCCATGTTTGTGTCCATGTTTCTGAGGCTAAATATAATCACATTCATGATAATATAATGAAAATTGGAAATGACTAATGATATTGTTGTAATTTTATAATCAGATAAATAATAATAATTATAAAAAAAGCATGATCCTTTCTTTAATGTATCAAATGAAATGTTTTTCTCAATTTCTACTATTTCATTTAATTTTAGAGCAGAAATGTATCTCTTAATCAATTTTGGAAGTGGAATTTGTTGGAGAGTCAGCTATTTCGTAATAAAAAGAGACTTTTTTTAATTTTCTGTAACATGTAAATATTTTTTAAAGAAAATTTTTTTACAAAATAATGAAAATGAAATATATTTATTATATAAGATAGACAATAAAATATAAAATAAATGAAATGTTTAGCAATTTTATCAACTTCATATGCAGAGCAATTATTAAAAATATGAATATCAAATAAATGAATTTATTTTCTTATTTTGGCAAGATAAGAATACTGAAAAAGAAGCCCTTTTCCGCATATTTCCTTTCCAATATTTGAATACTTTAACACATCCAAAATACACATACTTTGCTGTGAATCGATAACTGGGATCTGTGTATATAAATCTGTCTGGAAAATAGACACACCGCATTTACTTTAATTTCTACAAGTGCCCGAAAACAAGAGGCCCGTATCTCCTCCCTCGGAGAGTGCTAGTCATCAGTTAACGGAACATAACAAGTGCCAGACATCAACGCATGCGAAAAACTAGTCTGAAGCAAGGATCCAGAACCAGGTGACAAAAACGCTTGAGGAATCACGAAACAGCGAGAATTGTTAACGACTTTTGCACTAATAAGACATGCTGGGCGAATGGAACAGACACTAAGTTTGTGGATTTTAGTGCCCCTGCGACGTGTTCTCCATTCGTATGGCCAACCCAATAGAACCTCCAGGCGTTTATCTTGCGTACTTCACAGACGGGACGGCGTGAGTTATTAGGACCAGGAGCTGGCGATGACCCCATAAAGCAAGTGCACCCCTCCTCCGTATCCTCCGAGGGTATCCTGGCGTTCAAGTGACAGACCATATACCCCCATTCGACGTCAAGAGCAGAAATGGGGATAAGGTATAAATCATACCTTCGGGTATGGCGAGGGAGGGGCCTAGCAGACGAATTGTCGTCGGCTCTACAACTATGGTCTCGCCGCCACATCGCTTTCATTAAGGTGTCGTAATAAATACCGAGGCACAATTACATCAACCCTCTACCACCGCCGCTCTCCCCATCCGCGATTTTTACTTCCAGAGAGAAGGGATGCTCTTGCGCCTCCGGTTGCCTAGCAACGGTACCCTGGCAAGAAACTCAAGTCGACACAAGAGTAGGACAACGGACATATTTATAGGAATAATATCCTGCAACGCTGCGAATTTATGGGGCACGGCCGCTCCGATATATATCAGCAACGGTTGAAACATATCGGGCCCCCACCGGCCGTTATCGGGGCTTTACCGCCCCGGCACGAAATGATATGTGTTGTGTGCGTGTAAATTTCGCCCGCCCCATATTTTGCATACGCTGGGTGGTAGACGTCAGAGCTTAATGCCCGAGAACTGTATTTTATATGACGGTTGCCGAGATGGAAGAAAAGGGGGGAACAAATAAGATCATGAGCTATAGCCATCCATAATTTTTGAAAGCTCAGACCGCACTAGCTGTCGCTGGGAATTCAAGTGGACTGAGTCAGGCCGTCAGCCTAAGCAAAGACCCCAAGTGATTATCTGTAGAAGCACGGATTAAAAACCTGCCCCTTCTGTGATAGATTGTTTTTCATTACAAAGCTGAATAATATGCTCCTTAAGAACCAAATTGCATATTAATTATTTCTGAAAAATATCTTCATGATTTTAGTTAATCTCTAAAACATTTCAGACTAATCAAGGTTTTCTTTTCATGAAAAAAAAATTGAACCTTGTGAAAAGAGTTGTGAAATAAACAATATTTAATGCTCAGTGAAATTAACTCGAATTTTGTTTTTTTTTTTTTTTTTTCAAACCCTCTATGACTTTATCTAATAAATTTTTACTCTATATGAGTATATTTAACTATTTTGATTTGATATTTTTAAAGTTCCTTGTCTTACACCTATGATTTTCAGTGATAATAAAGTGAAAATTTTCGTCTTCAAATTTGAATATAGCATTAATGAATAAACTTTAATACAGCTTTTTTGTCAAATAACATACATTCTATCAGTATAATAATGGCTAACTACGTCAAAAATCAGGTTCACTAGTTCACACATTATTTACAAATCAATTTAACATGAAATATTATAAGAAATTATAGCTGATTTATGATCATATGATCTAATGTTGCAATTTTACCGATTAGCATCATAGTTATTTTCCATTGTGTGGTGCATTGAATTCTACTATTCAAACATTCCAATGTATGTAAATCACAAAATATATAAAATAATGGCTACTGTAGCACGATAATTGGTATTAACAAGTGGCATATTGACTGAAAAAGAAATAAATGAAAAAATATTTTCAGGCAAAAATTTATTCACAATTTAAAATTCTGAACAGTTGTACATTAAAATGAATGAATTATGTTCCTTTTAAATATAAATGTATTATATATATGTATACAAGACATTTTTTAATAAATAGACTTATGGAAAGTGTTATTTATTTGTTTAATGTAAGAAATTACATAATGTTTGTTTAATATACCTATTTATAAAGCATGAATTGATTTATTTGTTTTTACCAGTTTTGTGTAAAACAAAAAATTCAATGCAGTTTTTGTATTATTAAAATTAAATTCAGATGATTTTCGTTTTTTAACAGAATGTGCGATATACAGAATAAACTTTTTTAAGTGGTAGTTCTCACCTTTTGCATTTATTTTTTCTCGAAATGCATACTATATTATAGATCATTACAGTAATACATGTCTTCAATACATTTTGTTAATGAGACCAACATTTTTATATTATAAATGTACATTTGCAAATTATTTCCCCACTTCCATTGAGGAAAAAAGGGTTATCGGTTTCATACCACTTTTCTTCAACATTCCCGCCAAAAGGGCATGGCTTGGAGGGAAAAAAATGGATCTTCTGAGTGGAACAAAACTCTGGGTCAGGACTTAAGGGGATGCGTAATTTACCAAACATCAAGACGTAAGATCTTCAACAAAATGGAACTCAACGACAGGTATTGCCGAATTTAAATCATAACGTGACGTGGTATAAAAGTATCGCAGCATGATATTTTCCCTGTATCTTAAGATATTATGTTTGGAAGGTATACCAGCTTCGAACGTGGCAGCCTTATCACGTTTTTTGGTTACTGAAAATAAGGAAGAAAAAAAAAACTATCCAACTAGACAGGAAAAATTGGTGGTTAGAATAATCTATGCATATGAATTCTCCTGGCTGACTGAATTTATATTTTTCGATTAAAGAGGGATAACTTTCCGATAATTCAGAAACCGTAAAATGAGAAAAAAAAGTATTTCAATACAATGCTAAGAAAGAAACCCATGAACTTAGCTAATCATGTAAACGAAATAAAAGTAAACAGTATTTTACATGACTTATTTTATAATAATAACTATCAGAAATTGTTCACAATATACAACAATGATATATTTTTTATAGTGTTTTGTATGTTTTAATAATACCAGATGATATAGTTAATTTATTTTTTAATTTTAAAATTTTAAGGCAATTCATTAATTTAGCTAATTATAAACTTTTAAACCTATATGATAAAAGAAAATAGAGAAAATTTATGTCAAGCAGAAATCACCATACACACATAGAAACACACAATTGTACTTTTAAATTTCATAATATTTGTATTGAATATTTTTAATAAGAAAAATTTCCTTACTAATTTGAATTTTGATGCAGCAAAGAAATTTTTGGGATATTATTTAGTTCATTTCAATAAGTTATTCGTTTATAAAGGTGTTCTCTCTCTATTACTCAAAAATAAAGATTTCTGTATTTTGTTTTGTATTTTTTAAAAATTTTTGCAATAGATTTTTTTTTGAAACAGTTGTGTTATATTTAAATTTTGCAATTTAAATTTTTTAACAGTTCAAATAATTTCTTTTACTTCTTTTTTTGATGAAGTAAGGCAACAGACAGAAAACAATACCGTTTACACTTTAAATAACTTATCATTTTTAATATTTCCTGTAAAAATAGTGTTTGAGTTCTTCGTTGAATTTTTGTAAACATGTTATTTTTTAAAAGAAGAACTTTTTTTCAAATTTTAATCTGAAAACTGCTTATAAAAATTTTTTTAATTGAAATTTTAATGCGTTTTTAATATAATACGTATATGATTTGAAATCTAGACTGTTAATTTTACAGTGATTTTCTATATTTAAATTTTATACATATTATAGCTAAGAACTTAGTTAAAACAAAGAAAACATAATCCTAAGAGATGTAAATGTGAATAAGGAAGAAAACGCACAGTCATAGTCCATTCTTAGTTTGATGATTGTTAATAGGTTAATTAAAGCATATTAAATTTAAATTAAAGAAAAATCAAGATGCGAGAACTGTTGTTATTTTTCACTTTTCAAGTATTTCAAAAATTGAAAAATCCACATTATAGATTTGTGAAAACAATCATAAATTCTCTATTTGCCCCTTCCAATCATTTTTTTTTCTTTTTGTGGAATACAGAATATTATGGGAACCAAACTTTCAGTTACGATCACATTAGCAGGCATAATTCTTCGAATTTGCGTTAATGAACCATATCCATAGGCAGATTTCTAAGAACAAGACCACGAACAAAAAACGATCAGAAGCAACCGCTCATCAAGACTCACTTATCATCGACATTCCTCGTCTCTCTAGCATTGATGAATCCTTTTGAAAAATGAAACAATTTTTTTTTTAAAGAAAACTTTCAGCCTGATTAACAGATTTCCACTAAATAGGGGAGGGGTACCACCATTCAAGCAAAAACCTTTCTTGTTCGAGGTACAAAGAAAAAAAATATCCTTTTTGGACCATCAATCACTGCTTCCCAAAACCAACCCGCTATTTTTCCATTTAAAATTATGATTTAGCAGCCGGTCCACGATGGTTTACAAGAGAAATTTGTTTACCTCTACACAAGCCACGGTTATGGTTACCACCCTCTTTAGAAACTATTATTTTCTTCTCTAGCATTTATTACTTTTTTTTTTTTTTTTTACTTTCAATATATTATCCAAACTTACACGCGTCGATCAAAATATGGTTTTAGGACACATCATTCTTATATTTAATTACACATTCGGGATTCGGGGGACTGGACGAAGTCTTCCTTTGATTGATTTGGGATTTGACCTTCTCTGAAGATGACGGGGCCAAATAGAAGTGAAGACAAGATGCATGGAGTACGGTGCATGGGCCATACGAGGGGTGACTCCCAAACCTGGAATTCTTCCAGGAATCGAGAGAATCTTTTCAACTTTTTCTTCTTTTGATGGATATGTGTGTTGGTGCCGATTTCCGTTCTTTGTTGTTTCGCCGAAAATCCCAAGAAGTGATTATTTGCAATTTGTTATCGGAGCTTAAATCAAATTTTCGGGTTGGGTTTTAACAGACAGTATTTCTGGGATAATGTTTGACCTGCCATTTTATCAGTGACTTGGAGCAGAATTTGATTAATACTTGTTTTAAAACGTCTTTTTATTGACCACTTATTTCATCATCATTAATAATTGTTAGAAGGCATCTGCAACGATATTATTTTGAACCAAAAATTCCTAAGAATTCAACTTAAAATATTTCAGTATCTTTATTTTTGAATAGTTGCTATTTTTTTTATGTTAATGTATATATAGTTATGAATGACAAACGAGTTATGAAATAAGACAGAATAAAGTATACTTACAAATTAATTGTTTCATTGATGAATTCTTAAATAGAAAGTAAGCATATATATGTAAAATGAGCCACTCGATAAGAAATGCTTATGCGAACTCATGAAGAATTACTCATCATATAAAGAGAAAAATGAATATCTGTTTTATGCGGCTTTAAAAAGTCTATGCTTTCTTCATATTACTTTGCTTAGTTAATCGCTTATAAACAAAATTTCAAGGAGATGGTGCACAAGTTTTGTAAAAATAAAATAAGCAAAAAATGCTTCATTTTTACTTCAGTCACATTACACAATGTGCTAATACATATAGTTTTCTGTATATATACATACATACATACATACACACACACACACACACACACACATATATATATATACACACACACTTATATATATATACACGCTCACACACACACACACATATATATATATACACACACACTTATATATATATACACACACACGTATATATATATATATACACACACATATATATATATACACACACACACATATATATATATCCCTACGTCATTACGTAGTCTTACGATACTTGCGTAATGGGATAAGGATTTTATATTTCTGTTTTATCCATGGATATCTGTCAGAGAGTGTACTGGGGTTTTCTGATTTTCTACTTTTGTATCTTCCTCCTACGATTTAGAGACATAGTCCTAGCTCTGTTAGTGATCTTGAAAAAAGTACTAAGCAGATTTTGCAATGTCTTACAGCAACTTGTTCGAATATATGTACTTTGACACCCTTATCGGACTGAGAGGAGATGGCTTCTCAATAACTGTTGTAGTGTTTCTGTTTTCTTGGATATATGTCGGTCATGGTGACTGTTTTGGCTTTCTTCCTTGTGATACGTGATACGGACCACTATCTATGATAAGTTGTTCCAAAAGTCAAATACGCAGTGGATGCTTACAGAAATCTTACAATTTTTAACGACCCTGCTGTCCGCTAGAAGATTTGAAAATTTCTCATGTGAACTCAACTTGACTAGTTGTAAAATCATGCTCTTAGAAATAGATCTTGCTTTCATTCCTTCCAACTATATATTTGATTTTTGGCAAAGTTATTTTTCTGTGTGGTTGCCCGATAATTTATTAAATTTCTTCTTTTTGACCCTGCTCAGTGAACAACTCAACAGCCTACGACTATCATAAATGATTTTAATACTCAAAGATTAAATTGCTGACAAGAAGGACTTTTCTTAGTTTAGTGAATCTCATTCACATAACACAACGGAGGAAACCCAGAAATCTCTCAAGAAACTACCCCGATGGACAGGCATGGAGGAAGGAGAAGTGTAACATATATTTCTCATTGTTCAAAAATGAGGGGTATTGATCCCTGGAGCTTTAGCTCTGAAAATCTCGTCTTAGAGCTAGGTTATCGTGACTTTGTGTATCTTTTATTGTGTGACAAGTGATTATGGTCCTCCTATAAAAAATTTTATTCAGATTGAAAATATTATACCTTACAATAGCCTTTATCTATAAGGTTTTAACTATGCTGTGTTTGAATACATTAAGTCATACACAAATACATAAATACATTGGATAATATAGTACTTTTATATATATATATATAAAAGCCACCTGTATTGGACTTTATATTTAAACATCAAATTTGATTCACTTTTTAACCATAAGAAAACTTAATAAAAGTTTCCAAGTTAGAGATGCTATAATATTTCTTGAATCCAAGTTCTTCGTTTTAGATTTTTTTTTTAATGTGTGGTACTGGTCTTTCCTAAACATGCTTATTTTGCAAATTGTAAAGTCACTACACAGTACTAATTCCTATTCTTATTCTACTTTTATGTTAGTGAATTCCTCATATTTTATTTGCTTTTTGTATCCATTTTTCTTAAAAGAAAGAGAATTTTAGAAACATTGCAATTCACGGTATATTTTTGAGCGGAAATTTCTTGATTACTCTTTTTAAAAGTACATACTTTGACATTGCTTGTCTAAAAACATAAATTACTTTTTACAATTGAAAGTTTAAATATTTCCTTACATAATACATACAATAAATATCTTGGATTTTTTATATATAAAACATGATTTAATAGTAATAAATTAGCATTATATAGGGCTATAGTAAGTATTATAACAAAGTAATCATTTTTGCTTATTGAATCATTAAATATAATTACCTCTTACCAATCGCTTAAAGAAGGAAATTTATAATTGCAAAAAAACTCAGAAATTAAGAGGTCCCTTTCCACAAATTGTTTTGAAAGTATATTTTCGAATTTTTCTCATGAAACAAAAAAAACTATGACAATACTTTATTTATAGGGTTATAAGGCTATACTGTTAAATAAATTATACTTTATTAAATAAGATTATACGGTATGTAGAAGAATATAATTCAATTAATAAATGTGATTGGTTTTAGCAAATTATATTACATAATTGTTTGTCTCTCTTTTTCACACACATTACATTAAAAAGAAGGCATTTTAACTTTTTATACCTTTAATATTGCATGATGGTGTATTTTTTTCTTTTTAAAGAATATTCAAATTGAAAAAATTACATTGTAAGCAACATTTTTGCTACTGGCTACATTATAAATGAAGATAATAACAAAATAAGAAAACAAGTTTGTTTATTGATCATATTGCACACTAAAACTTTCATATTTTTGAAAACGAAAAAAAGAATTGTTGATCTTTAGTTGCTTTATAGAACTAATCTGGAGAAATAAGTATAATGTTACAAATTAATCTATTTGTGTTTAAGAGTCCTTAGCACACAAATTTTGTGGCATAAAAATGTATTTTTAAGAAAAGCATTATAAGTTTCCTTAAACTCAAAAACATCATAAGAAGAAATAAGAATTAAAGATCATAAGAAGAAAGAAAAGAAGTAAAATATAATTATGTTATTAATTGATTAGTCTTATCTTAACTTACAGAAACATATCTCATTTGCTTCAAACTTATTCTGAAAAATTTCATTATTTTTTTAAGTATTTTCATGGAATATTTTCTTGCTTTTGTAATGCTCTTCATTTCCTTACTGATAGAAATCCTAAAATATTTTGTCTTAAATATATAAACTAAAATTAAATTTGAATTTCAAAATTCATTTTAAATTATAGAAATTGTTTTGAACTGCAACATCACTATATACTGTCGCTACTTGGCACATTTCATTCACATACATATCCTTTAAGAGAAGTTTTTCCCATATTCAACAGATTTGTTTCTTTTCTTTGTTGAAGATAAAGATCATAAGAAGAAAAGAAAAGAATAAAAAATTCTTTCCCCTTTTCCCAAATACTCCACTGATTCGCTAAATCTTTCCTCAACAATTTGAAAAAGTTGAGATAAGCGGTCGTCAAATAGGAGAACTAGGATAAGAAGATTCTCCGCTATTTCTTCCGCCTTCCACCAGGTGGCGCGAAGCTTGCATCGTTGTCCTGGCGCGTGTAATCCATCACAATTTTGCTTTTAACTGTGACAGGTTTGCTTTGAAATGATATGCTACCTCTATAAGGTCTTTAAGGAAAACAGGTATTTTACTGGAGGAGACGATCTTTTCAAAGTTTTGACAACGTTCCTTGTTAACCCCATAATTATGACTGTTACAGAACTTGAAATAAAATGATACATATTATGAGATTTACCACTCGTTTATCTCATTCTTTTTCTTTTTTTTCCCTCTATTCTTCACCTTTTATTTTTTTAATTATCAGACAACAGCTGGAGTTAGATATTAATTTTTCGCAAGCTTCTTATTATTATTTACGAATATAGGGGTGTAAAAACAATTTCAATTCAATTATCTGGAAAATTAAGTTAATAGAATTGACAGCTTAAAAAAAAAAGTAATATTCTGTGAGGAATAAGAAAAAGAAATATAGGAAGTCCATTATGTTCAAAAGAATAAAATTAAAGTTTGATTTTATATTTTAAAAAAAAAGTTATTATAAATCAAATACTTTTTAAAAAAATTTTTATGTCCTTAAATATTCCTTTATTATGATAGTATAAATGGAAATTTAAAAAATAACAGCAATTTTCATCAATGCAATAATAACTGATTAAATTACCATTTTTTAAACATTTTGGTTAATGTTTTTGTTTCGCTATCTTTTATTAACATCTATCATATATTCCAGTTCATCTTGAAATAAACTGAACAAAATTAAAGTATGATTATTTATACAATTACATCATAAATGATTGAAAAATCTGACTGAACTAATTGCTTGAAAAATTTTTCACCTAGAAATATATTATTATTTGTGTACCTCAGATTTACAAGCAATTAATTTTTATACAGTGGAGCTTTATGCAAGGTATTTATATACCTTATCCTTGTCATAGTCAGAGTCAAAATTTTCAACTGAGAAAATGTCTATTATCAATTTTTTCACGTGAATGCTGACAAAACTATGAGCCGTGTTTGCCTATTGGTATGGGCATCGGCCTTCCACCTGGAAGGGTGGGATTCGATTCCCAATGCCACCAAAGACCCACAGACTACATTCGATATACGTGCTCGTTAAGTTTGTGGAATCGAAAATCCTGTCGTCGTTAGTTGAGCAGTTACCATTGGTGTAATGGTCTGGAGAAAGTTTTCTCCCCCTTCAGTCAAAGTCAAAATTGAGGGATTGGATATTTTGATGGTGCTATCTATTGGAAGAGCTTAGAACAAAGTCGTACTGACACCTTCGTGGTGTTCTGGTTAAAGCAAAGACTTGACCTACTTACTTAAATTCGTATAACCAATGGCATAGCGAACTTGGTTTGTACAAGTGTCATAAAAACAACAACAATACAAATTTTTATTAATATAACTCAAGTTTTGAACAATTATAAGTATTTACACTTGACGTGGGTGTTAAATGCTTGAAATATTAAACTAAAATTTTGAGAATTATTCAAGATCTCACCAACTTAGCTATTTTGGACTCGTGTAAACTCTAAAACCCCATATATTGGTTTTTTAAATATTTTTTTAGTTTATGTCTTTACAAATTTACATTATATTCTGAGCAAATGTATTTTGAGGCTGTCAATGGTTAAATGAAATCTACTCTGCATATTTTTTAATTTAATTATTCTAAGTAGTGAGTCAAGAAAAAGAATAAAAATAATTCTATGATAGAGTAGACAACCTGAAATTTTTTCCCCTGTATTGGAAAATTATAAACTCGTCTTATAATTTTTGGGGGACATACATACATAACGGTGCAGGTGATACCCGGACTGTTCTTTAAGGAATACTCAACCATTACGAAGCACCTCGTAATTTTGATCCACTGTCATGTGAGGAAGTCACATCTGAGGTGTAATACCTTCTCTCCTCATCCAAACACGCCAACAAAATGCCTTTGGAAGTCCCAGATTAGCATGTACGCGTTCCCAAACCATGGACTTCCAGCAATCTAATGTAGGAAAATAAGGTCTTCCTCCCAATCACTGCCCGAAACTAATGATGCTTCACTTTGCTGAACTTGATAAGAAGTGTAGTGAAGTTATTGAGGTCCTTGCTTTAAGAATATACTAAATTTTACTTAACGTGAGTTTTAATACACGTTAAAGATAACAGTTCAATGCTGTTGTTAAACATTTGAGCATCAACCATAAACTATTTCCTTGAAAGATTCTCTGTATATATTGAACTTAACATATGTCAGCACTGAAAAACAAGGAAAATTTACATAAAAAATGTGCATAAAGAAGAGCAATATCCACCTTTGATTCTTCAACACTGATTTAAATTGAATCTGCAACATTACACAAATAAGTGTAATAATTCATGATCCAGTTTAATACATGATCAATTCTTGCCGTTATCCCTGAGGAGCCTCTAAGTCAGGACTTTTAAAAACCTTATTGCTTAACCTAACAGAGCTGAAAGTTGTTGCAAGAAAGCTGAACTTCCATAGCGTATTTTCCTTTCATTTTAATAATAATGTGAGAATTTTTAATATTCACGTATCTTGAAAAAGAAAACCTGGAAAACTTTCAAGCATTTTCTTTAGTTGATATGCGGGTTTTTCCAAGTATAAATTAAATTGAAAGCAAAATTTTCATCTCCAAAAACACATGATAAACGTGAACCTAAGTATGTGTTGAGTTCGTATATATATATATATATATATATATATATATATATATATATATATATATATATATATATATTTGGTGAACATGTGTGATGATGAACCTACATATGTAAATGTTATAATTCTTGGTTATTTCACTGAATAAGAAGATATTAATCTATTACAGTAGATATAAATAACTATTATATCTTGATAACAAAGGCTTATTTTTAAATGTTTATAAAATAAATTGCTTAAAACACGCGATTCTTATATTAATTACTATTAACCATAGTGGGTACAGAATAAATGACTCAGTCAAATTGTAAAATATAAAATCAAGGAATGCATACCAAATTAAATAATTACAAATATTAATAGTATGACGAATTTAGTACTCTACTGAAATTTACTAGATGTGAGTACATTTTATATAGAATCCATGCTTAAATTTAAAATAGAGTGTATATAAGAGCTTATTAAGTTTTACGAGTAGAAACAAAGCTTCCTTAGTATTATAAATGTAGTTTTATACTCAATTCTTTTAAATGTTTCCGAATAAAAAATTAGAAAACAATCTTAACTTTTATGTCAAACTTAAATTTAATTTAGGAGTATGTATACAAAATATTTTTTATAATTTTATGTTAGCTGCTGATTTATTAATTTATATCACCTCTTTTCCTTGATTTTATTCCATACCTTATACATTAAAAATTATTTTACTAATTGTGTCATTTTCTGAAAGCTTCCCCCCGTTTTTAATGCATAACCTGGTTATTTTGCCAGCAAAGATCCATTACTACATTGGCTACATATCATCATAGAAAAAGTGAAAAAGTTCAACAGACTAGTTTAAACTAGTCTAAGAAAAATCTTATGCATCAATGGGATACATTTTGGTCGTATGTATATACTTCATGGTGAAATTGATAGTCACAGAAGTTTAATATCTTCAGTATTTTCTTCCTTTTATGCTTCTATGAAAAACGTTTTCAATTTCATGATGTGCAATACTCTGGATCAAAATTTACTGCTGTTGAAGCTAACAACTAATAGGATATTCCAGTCCTGTCACTCATTTGTTGCAATACAGCATTTAGGCAGATGGCAACAAGTGAGAGACAGGACTGGAGTTTCAATACTTCAAATGTTAAATGAATGTCCAAATCACATCATATTCACCTACATTGAATTCCTTCCCAAAGGGATCTCGAGGGGAATGAGACTGCGGACACTTTGGCCAAAGCCGGTGTGCTTGAGGGCTGTGCCGTTGGCACCTCTCACATTTCAGGAGATTCATTTAAAGATTAAACACGAGAATAAAATCAATTGAACTGTCCCTCCTGAGCATCAGTGATACGGCTGGGCGGGTCCAGGTGCTTCTCTGGCTATTGATCTTAATAGACAAGAACAAATGGCTATTCCCCGTTTCAGAACAGGCCATCTTAGTAACTTGAAATTCGTCGAGGGTAGGATGAAATTCGAAATTTCTCCTAGTGTTTAAATGAACAGGCCTCTCCTGAACATATTCTTCTATACCTTGGTTTCCCTAGGAGAAATCTGATGGAGAATTCACTTATGGTGCTGGACTTTTTGAAAGTGTACGCGCTCATGGACTTGGCCTGGCTGTTGAACTCGGGGGCATGCAGCAATAACAACAAGATTATATAAACGAAAAATTTTAGTAAAAAAGAATCATTTGAGTTCTTTTGCGCCAGACAATACATATCGGTATGGTATGGAAAAAATAACGCTGTTTATTTTATTATCTATGTTTATTTCATACAAAGTACAAAATGATTCCTATAAAAATATCAATTATATGGGTATTTTATTGAGACAAACACAATTTCATTAAAACATAGTTTCATATTTTAGATTCTTCCGATAGAAGTAAAATAACTTCAGCGAAAAAAAAAATTAAACTATCATGTAGTTTAAATTTTTTCAATACTTATCTTTTTCGTAAAATACATACTAAATTTACTTAGCAAAACCACGTCATTTCTTTTTCAAAAATTAAAATGCATGATAACTTTATATGTAGTTTAATTGTGTGCGTATAATAAAATTAACAGTCTCGTTCTATTTAATTATTTTTATTCCGTGGAATTAATGAGCATTTAAATGCTTAAGTAAATATATGCATACATATATATATATATATATATATATATATATATATATATATATATATATATATATATATATATATATATATATATATATATATATATATTTAATCTAAAATAATTTAGTCAGTTTTAAATATTTATTAAACAGAAAAAATATAATTTTTCTTAAAAAATATTGCATAAAACTATCAAATTATTTTTGATAACCTTCTTTACATGTAAACATTACCTTTCATAATTTTTTTTCAGTTCCTTAAATGCTGTTTTGTATCAGACCATCTGGCAAAAAACAGCTTAAAAATAATTCATGAGAATTCGAATCATTAATTCTGTACTATTTTTGCGAAATTCGCAAGCAGTTGATATAATGCACCTGCTCTAAAATATCAGAAACAGTGCCATTTTCCTCTATAAAGACGATTTACGGGGTATTTTTAGGAAGAGAAGAGACATCGGGGTCAAATTTTCTCAGATAACTTACATTATAACAGTATGAACGAGAAGGGAAACCGCGAAGAAATAAAATTGCCTGTCGATCTTTAAGTTCAATGACTGATTCAATGTCTGAAGGAACACTGAAATGAGATTGGCGGTTGATTGACGTCACAATGGAATGACCTGGCTCCACTCATCAATCATGGATTGATACCTCAGCTTACGTCATCTGATTTGATTGATAGCTGTTAGATGATACTGCCCTATGTGAGGGAATAATACTTGAGCTTTCTATAATACTATCTGAACTAATAGATACACATATAAATCAAAGACTTAATAATTAGTTTTATAGGATACCTATCTACCAGAACAATAGAACTTTTTATTATGTTTTGAAATAAATCTTCCACATGAAAATCGTTTTTCATTGCTATATATATATATATATATATATTAAAAATTAAAGAATCTACTCCATGTATCTTTTCAGAATATTTTTAACAAAATAAAAAGTATAGGAAGTAAAACCTAATTTATAAAAAACCAGTTTTTTATAGCAAAAAATTCAATTCAAAATGGAAAAATTAAGAATTGAAAAATGGAAAAAAATTAAAATTATTTATTAAATTTTAAAATCAAAAGAAATTTACTAATTTTAATAAAATAGAGAAAAAAAAGTTGTTCTTTTTTATCAGTTAATAGAAGTAAAAAGGATACAATAACTATATATAAATGTGTGTGTGTGAGGTAAAACAATTATTTATAATTTTTAAAATAAAAAAAGAGTGTAAATAATTTTTAATTAATAAAAGATAACAAAAAAAAAACAAAAAAAAAAAAAAACCGCTTTTTTCATTAGGGAAAAACTTGCTGAAAAGTTTTCTCAACAACAAATAAATAGAAAATTAGATATTATTTAACTCAACTCAAACTTAGATATTTTTATAAAAAATTATTTCAATATATTTTTAGAAATCAATATCTTAACAAAAATTTTTCAAATAAGATCTGTATACAAATAAAAACTATTAAAGTACAGCTCTATGTAAACTTTTAGGTGTTTCAGATAAGAGCTAATGAATATAAGAATTGATTATTCTTACATAATTTGCAGTTATTGACAAATTTAAAAAATTAATTACTGATTATATTTAAATAAAAATAATTAAAAATTTACTGAGAAAATAAATTAAAAATAATTATATCTAATAGTTAAAATTTATTGATTCTTGAAATTTTTTGTCATTATTCATAAAGTCAGCATCAAAAGTATAAATGTGAATCTATAAGGTATTTGGAAAATACGCCTGCTTCATAAGCCAAACTTGCTCTGAAAGGATTTAAATGCAATAAATAAGCATTTAAGTAACATATGTTATTCAGTCTCTGGTTTTTAAACTCTATGAATGAAATTATGTAGTATATATAAGTATTTAGCAGTAAAGTGAAGAATGAATATTATAGAGTGAAGATTATAGTACTTAAAATTTATTTTGTTATCTTGGATGTCCACTTATTTTTGTAGTTATATTTTCACGGGTTCTAAAACTAATTAATTGATAACTAACGGAACACAAGGACACGTCTTCAAACTTAAAAATCAAATTGCAGTTGGAAAACTTATCGGGCCGATGTCGTTTCCATGAAGGTGTGTCACACACAGTTCCGAAAAATAATCATCTCTCTGAATGCGGAAGCTTGCGATTACATCACTAGTATCTGAGAGGTGTTTGGACAGCCATAAAAAGCAATCCATTAATCGAATTACGGAAATAAGAGCCCTGGACCATAGAAAGTTTGCTATGATTGTCGATATGAAGTGAAATGAAGAGCGGAGTTGATGGCCACGTGACGTTGTTACGCAGTGATCGGATCACTGTCCGTTAAATAAATGAAATGTGTAGTGACTTCTCTCTTTTTTGGAACTGTAAAGAAATTATTTCTTTAAACTATGTGAGAAAAAAATGCAATTTAAGTTTATATATACATGAATATACATATATATTATTTTTTTTTTATATATATTGCTTTTTGGCTATTTTAGAATTTATAGAAATACATTTAAAGAGCAATGTAATAGGGTTATTATTTAAGCATTTAAAACTTTGTATTATAAAATTGTTTGAAAATGTATTTTCTCTTTCATTTTTTTCCTGTTTCGATGGTATTCATAACTTTGAATTCTGCTTATTGGAAATCTGTAACAATTGTATTTGCTAAACTTATTTTAATAAAAATTTGAGCACCAGAAATTTTGGTATGTAGGTAAAAATAAAAATATTAAGAACTAACGGGTAATAGTTTTATCCAAAATTTTAAGTAAAACATGAAGGGAAATTTCTTTAACTGAAAGAGAAATGTAGTTCAGATCAAAAGGTAGTTTTTTAAATAATTCCCTCTGTCCCTTTATTCATAACGATGTTATTATATATTTATGAAATGAAAAACTAAGAAAGATATATTACTGTAAGAATCTAAACTTCGTATGTAAGGTTAAATTTCATATACCTTGTAAAGTACATTTCCTAATTTAAAATTATTCTCAGTTGAAAATTTAAGTTATTTTAGATAATTTTTAATCGGAAATACATATTTATAAATGAAGAACAAAATAATACATATGGTATTTTACCAAACACCTCTGTAATATTGATTATTCATAGAATCTAGTTATGAATTCAAAGTCACAAATTGAAATACTATTTTTAAAATATTTTTTAAATTGTTAAGTTACATATTAATGATTAGTAAAAGGTAAATACTTTCTAAAAGCATTCCTTAATTTATCCTTTTTGCAATTCAGTGCAGTTCCTTTATCCAAAAAAGGTTGGTTGGTTGGTTTTTATGGCGCAAGGTCCAGATAAGGACAAGCTACGCCAATCCAAAAAAGGAAATCAGATGTGATGCAAAAGCAACCCAATATTGAATTAAAGTTTAATAAAGTAACGCAGTATTGAATAAAAGTTCAAGCGTTTTGCAAATTAAAATTCAATACCACAATATAATGTCGTACATTTTAGTATTTGAGTAAATATAAAATTTACTAATTATAATGAATTTTTAAACAGCCAAAATAGTGCTCAAAATCGGCAAATAAAGTAACAATTTGAAGAACAGATTGAAGAACAAACTATCACGAATAGATCTCGACAATGTCATGTAAAGTGAAAAGTACTACTTCACTTATTCCAGTACTTGAAAACTAATTTGGAAAAATAAGCAAAGGTCAGCAAAAAAAGTTGAGGAGTGTTTCTTTATAATGTATAGATGGTTATTTTTCCTACTTATACGAAAACCTGTAGTTTGCTAATATTTACACTGACTAATATAAAATTTATTTATTATTTTTAGGGTGAAAAGCAAATTAATTTCTTAGAAGCAAAATTCAGCCACATTTATTACAAACAGATGTTTATTACTTTGTTTCCTTTTCTATCTATTCATAAAATTTCTATTTTGTTTTTGCAATAAAAAATGATGATTTCTAAAAAGTTAATTCACTAATTTCTGTATTTGATACTTTAACTTAGAATATCACAAACAATAATTATTCACAAGTCCTGATTTACATTGGATAAAATATATAGTCATGGATTCGATTTCAAAATATATAGTCATGGATTCGTTACCAGGATACTTGCACTGCAATTCACTCAAAATGCAACACTCTGAAAGCAATATGCAAATCATGTAAGATTTAGAACCTAAGGTGATGAAATATGCAAATTAATACCATTGTAGCACATATGCATCCCACGAACGACTGTAATGCCATCTGCTATATAAAAGGAGTAAAGACTGACAATTTGACTTTCGAGAGTTGTTTATTTTCCCGTATAAACCTTTTAACTATGCTTGGAAATAAATATTGAGTATTTTTTAGGCAAATATCTTTGTTCGATTGAAGAAGAATAGTAGCTTGTAGGAATTGCGGGTTATCTTTCTGAAAAACGTTAATCATGTTGAATGAACTCAAGCAGTTGGGATGTGGAGATGTAATCGCTCTATGCTAAGGGGAAGGGCGGGCTGATACTACTTATCTCATTGCATTACTGCACTTGATGACTGACATATTGTATGCAATATACCATCATGAACGAATCAATCACATCACAAACCATACTACAGAAGATTCAATTTATTAAGCATTATTAGATGTCAGTTCGATGCAGCATGTAGCTGGGTGGCATTTCCGCAAGGTGTTCATTGCTTTGTTTGATATAGATTGAAAACCATATACTTTTTATGCGATGATCAACTGACATGAACATTTCATGTCCTCATTGACGAATCTTGCTTCTGACAGCAATACCACGATGTTCAGATTTACCTCTGTAGACTTACCATGTGGAGAGACTACTAAACTGTTATGTTATATATATAACACACTGATCTTGTACCTGGTATCATGCTATAGAATTTCAATCCCAAACTGAACAACCAAAGCTATATCTCTAAGGATTTGGAGCCAATGGTTCTCACACACTTCAAGGTTTGTTTTCAACTATATTCCAACATAATAATGTAAGAGCTCACGTTGCATGCGTTCATGGAATCTTCTTTACCTTTCAGATAGATTACTTGTCTTGCTTGTTTTCTCGATATATGGTAAATCGAAAACATGTAGTCCATGCTTTTCAGCCTGGCCTGAGATATATCTCCCATTGCTACTCAAGATCAACTTTGCCGATAAGTGGGAGCTGCGTGAACTGCTACATTTCCCAAGGACAATCTAAAGCATCTTTGATATTATGTAGAGTTATGTGACTGCGATTATATCCAATATAGACAATTATACTTAGTACTACTTTTGTCATTATCCATACTTCTCAAGAAGCTGAAATTTCATTCATTTATTCTTTGTATAGTTTGTTATCTACCAAATTTTTGTTCTTACATCTCTGGACTTTTTTATTGCTGTTTCTGTGAAATTTTAGGTAGTTATCAGTATATATATATATATATATATATATATATATATATATATATATATATATATATATATATATATATATATATATATATATATATATATATATATATATATATATATATATATATTATTGGTCTATTATTTTATACTTACTTTCAAAAATTTTCACTCTGAGTTTATTCATTTTAGTTGAAAATAAAGACATCCTTCAATTCGTTGAAATTGCAGATTACTTTAAACATTTGTATGACCGAATTCATAATGAGTTTACAAGAATTTTAAACTTAGCAAGATTTAATTTGCGTTAACCAAAGTTTCATAATAAAGAAATTGTTTATAATGCAAAAGCTCAGTTTAGATTATCAATCATGTTGTATAATCATTTAAAAATTTAAGAAAAACTCTTCATTGCTAAATGCGGTTGTATAATCCTTCATGTGATAACAGTTAAAACATTTTAATACTTTTTATTATTAATTTCAACAATATTTTGGTACAAATTCACAACAATTATTACAATATTCCTTTAAAAGAATCTTTCCAGTGCGGTCGTTGTCTGAAAATAGATAATTTTGTGACTATCAAAACAAAAAAAAAAAAGATAAATGATTTTTAAATGCTTTTCGACGAACTTACTTACTTTCGTACAATGCACATATTTTAATTTTAAATAGTTATTCTTTATAAAATCTTCTCTAAAAAAATAAATGCTTTTTCTTGAGTACATTGAACAATTAAATTTTCAATAAATTAATCATATAAAAATTTCAGAATTTTTTGAGATATTCATTTGAGATAATTTATGGTAAAATGCCCCAAAATTTGTTGTACGAAGAAAAAGAGTTGTAGATTTTTTTACAATATTTAATGATTTGTCGGAAAAATTGTCCTATTCATTTACAGTAATATAGTGTTCCTCATTGTAAATAAAAATTATAATTTTTAAATGTATTCTGGCTACAGCAATAAAAGTAATTGTAAGAATATAAGTTTAGAGTAACTGTCACAGCCATGCTCTCTGCTATCGTTTTTATGCTCAACATAAATGTGGGTGGTGGTTCACTGTCAGATAAAATAGAAAACTAACAAAAGCAACTTTCATGAAAGTGTATTTCTGTATTCATAAAATGTGTTTATTCCACTGAAGGAAACTATCATCATTTCTTCATGGTTTTCCTTAATTAATACTTTTGTAGTTTTATATTTTTTACATATACAAATTCTTTTTTTTTTTTTTTTTTTTTTTTTTTTTTTTTAAAATTTTATTGAATCTTAAGATTTAATTAAAAATAGACACCATCAATAGCTTGTACATATTTGATTTTATAAATACTTTTTCCTCCGTTATACATTTTTAGAATAGAGTTTTTCTGAATTTTTAGAAACATGTATTTAAAGCAAAATGAAATGTAAACATATAATTAGCATATTTAAAATATACATACTTAGAATGATATTGAAGATTAAATTCTTTTATTATTTTGTTTTTAAATTTTTGGTATGACAGTTTAGAGTTAACGAATAATAAGCAACACTATTCGGGACATCAAATCGCAGGTTTGCTTCTGACAATAATATTTCTGCCTTTATTTAAAAAAAAGAATTGAATCAGAATGCATAAGTTTGGTATATTTTCTTTCCATATTTAACCGTAAAAATGTTCCATCCCTAAAGAAAAGCTGAAAAGGTATATGTTATGCGTAAGCAAAGAAATTTTAAAGCTGCTTCGAGGAACTTGTTTGCCCGTTATGTAGTGTCGAAATCTCTGTGAAAATTAGTTTATTAAAAAGTCGCCATCCCATTATACAAATTTTCAAATTGTAATATAACTACAAATTTCTAGTGATTATATTCCCAGTACTTAAAAAAAAAAAAATTATTCGAATCAAAATTTATTTGTGGAAAATATAAATTTCATTTGATTTCGGAAAAATATTTCTGTTCTGTTAAAATGAAAGAATGGGAACCATTTCAAAAGTTAACTTTCACAAAAGTCAGAAGAATCAAAAGAATTAGTTGACAACGTACAGCTTTCGTGACATCCAGCTGCTTTTCACCTGTGTAAATTATAGATTCCGAAACTCGAAGCGACCCCCATAGTTAAAAGAACTTCCATGTAGTACATTAACGATGAATCCTCAGAAGAAGGTGAAAGCGTGAGAAAATGGTAATGCACTTTAAATAGATTTTAATCAGCGAAAGAAGAGGTGTACAAGAAAGGAAAAAAATGTACTGCAAAATGTCCTCAGTAACTGATTTTTACCCAAGAACCAGCAGGAGGTAATCACGTCACCCATTTTAAGGGCCAGAGTGGTCTAAAAAGGTTAAAAATCTCCCATCAATTCCACTAGAAGCAGTATTAACATCAGAAAAGAAGCCTCTTGAAATTCTAAACCGTTTCCGCGCTCTGTTCTGAAGACCCTTCTATCTCTATTGTTGCCGAATCGAATGTCTTCTGTGTTTATTTGTTCTATTTCTTTCTTACTTAGTTTATTTTTTTTATTTATCCTGGTACGGTCGTCGGCATGACGCGCCATCTGGTGACAGTTGGAGCGAAATGAGGCATTCTTGTCTTTTGTTGCGTATGAGGACTTGCGGAGGGGAACAAGCTTGTGTGACAATGTCGGTCCGAATTCGTCCGCTTGACGAGATCTGTCAAGCCAGTGTATGCCTTGACGTTTGACAACCTGCTTGAAGAAGAGTTTTTGCGGTCGAGTCCTTCTACCGTGTCTGCTTCTGTGTGTGTATCTGGCATTGTTTGACTGAATGACAGCAAGAGGGAATACTATCCGCTTTTCAGCCTACCCGAGTGTTTTTTTTTTTTTTTTTCCATTTTTTTTTTCACTATTTGTTGCTTATTATTCAGATGTCACAGCTGGAAGAATGAACTTTTTTTTTTTGTTTTTTACTTTAATTTGGGGAATTTTTTCTTAATAATTTAGTGTTCAACAATCTGATGACAATTGAATTCAGACTTTTTGCTTTTTCAGCAAGCGTGTCATCATAATTCAAAAATTTCTGAAAATAATTTTTTAAAACAAATATATCATTTTTCCTTTCCTTTGTTATTAAAAACAAATTATTTATGAAATAATTTTCCAGGTAAACTGATATCTAAAAAAAATTGAAATAACGGATTATAAGTGCAAATTTTAAAAATAATCAGCATGTAGTTAACAATTGAACGCAATCAGAAAATGCCTTCGAACATAAATTTTTTAATAGCATTTTGGGTAAATATAAAAACATAGGTGACATTTTTATGTTTATTTATTTCCAGTAATCACGTATTTAGAATTTGTATAATTTAACCTTGGAATAGTAATTGAGCTTTGTTTTGTAAGGTTTATTTCACATTGAAAGAATTTTAATATAAAGATTAATGCACATATTTGCGTTAGTTTTTACTTCCCTTTTTCTGTAAAGCTGAAACTAAATAGACATAAAAATATGATTACTCAGTCTCTGTTATCTATGATTTGATTAATTTACATTTCAAAAGAAACACTGAATTTAATTTTCTGCAAAATTCAAATTTTAAAAATTATTTCCTTCAAAATTAAGTACATCAAGGAAATTGATTTTGAAAAATATATAATTAAAACATTTTTATTTAACTATATATATATCTTTCCCAATTAGTTTCTTAATTTCAAATAATTTTCACGTTCAATATTTAAATATCTGTGTACTTTTCTCTGTTTTTCATGTTTAATTATAACACTTAAATTATTTAATGAAATAGAATTTTAAATTAAATAAGATATTATCAGCAAAATATATAAAATTGTTAAAACCAATTTAGTTTATTAAACTGTTTAATTACATTAACACTTTCAGAGCTGTGTGAAAATTAAATGAATTTTTTTCCACCAATATTACAAGAATCTACAATTTTTCAAAAATCATATTTTGACTTTAACTTTGGGTATTCAAATTATTACAAACAATTGCTCTTGTTGTTTAATATTTAAATTCTAATTTAGTTAATTTTATTTTAAAAATAATTAAAATTGTTTGTAAACTTTCATGAAGAATGTCAAAATGCGCAGCTGATTCTGTGGTATGAGCTATCATAATTTTGTGTTTGATTATTTACAAATACAATTATCCTGATATTAAACACTCTTATATTACATTTTAAAATTTACTGAGATGATTTAATGTTTTTCAAAACTAAAAAAATGCAGAAATTATTGTCAAGTTCTGAATCATCCTAAATTTCTTCATGTTCTAAGAAATTTTTATTTTAAATTGTCTTGTAAAACAGTAAAACTAAATGTCAAATAACAATATTTAGCTGCGATTTTTTTATTTTCATTCTGTTTTATGATAAACGAAATTAGCAGTGCTCATTGTAACAGGAAAAGCAAGCCACGTAAAAAATTAATGAAGATTGAAATAAAAGATCAAAGGAAAAATGACGTCATGCCATACAAAATGAGGAGAAATATCAAAACACCTTTTCACTCAAAAACCATGAACAAACATCGAATCTTATTTTGTACCACATTTACTTTAGAGGCAGAATCTCCCCCTCCTTCTCGTTTTTAAGACTTCAGGGCTAAAAGATATTTCAAGATATCTCTGGAAAAGATCCGGACGTCTGTTTAATACCTAGTGTCGTGATCTCCGTGTATCTCAGATGTCATGTGTCTCTTCCCCTTTCGCTCGGGCATTCGGGAAAAAGAGATCAGAAGCACCTGTTTCATGTCCGCAATCCCTACTAGGGAAAGAGACTGTCAAAGAATCGACCGCGTCGTTATACCATCCCCTAACCACCCCTTTTGCAACGGAGATACCACCACCAAGTCCAGAGAAATCCGAGTGATTTCTTCCTTCATCTGCCTGTGGGAGAGAAAGGAAGGAGGAGAACAGGAACGGTTTTAAAGCAATCTGCAAATGTCATGTCGATTCTCCTGACGTCTTTGTCTTGTCGGTGTTGCTCCTTGGGATGCGGCTAGAGAGTAAAGATGCTTATTCATGTTTCTTTGATTCCGTGTTTCTTGTTTGGACTTCTGTCTATAGCAGATATTTCCTTGGAAAGGAAAACTGTCTTCTGTCCGGTGTTCGAGTAGAAGCCACTTTAGATGATTGGCCATAGAATAAGGAAAAATATTGCTTTGGCTTTGATTTTTATCCCCTGACGTCATGAGAAATTGTACTCGAAGAAAATAAGAATGCATGTAACAAATGGACAGTTATTTTTGCTATGGAAATATCCATAAAAATGACTTTGGGACAGGTAAGGTGCAAGTGAGAGTGATAATGACGTTATTTTCTTTCTTTTCTTTTCTTTTTCTTTTTTTTTTTTAATTAGTAACACTTTGCACTTTGTTAGTATTTCCAAAAGTAGGACGTGAATAAAGATATTGAGTTCATCACTGTTTGATTTTATCATTTATTATAGTGATCTGAACTGAGGGACCAAATTATTATGAACATCCACAATATGATTTCACAAATGTATATCCTCCAATAGAAAGTATTATTTTCTCACACTCAAAACTCGAAGTATGTATTCTTAAAAGTTTAATTAAAAATTACTACTATTGAGAAAATTATTTTGTAGTATTATTTAACTTTTCAAATCGTAAAAAAATCCATATTAATTATTTTATAGCTTTCAAAATCATAAATAATTATTTGGACATTTCATGCCATTGAAATATTAAATCAGATGATTAATAGAGCAGGGTATATAATTGTGATATGTTGAATTATAAGTTTTAACTTAAACCTCAGTTAAATTTTTGTTTTGGACAGATGTTTTCAAGCATCATATTCCACTGCTAAATTTTTTACTCTTCGCCCTGTAGCTTATAAAAAAAGATTAAACAATACTTTGCCTGAGGAATATTATTGGGCTTCATATAGAATTATATAAAAAAAACGACAAAGGATTGTCTAAATATACAAAGAATTTAATACTTCACCAGAATTTTTAAATGATAGTTTTTGATATACAATTTTACATAAATTTAATTTAAAAGTGTGCAGTTTTTGTGAATTTTTATACTTGAAGTATAATAATATTCGATTAAAAAGAAAAGTTAATTACACGAAACAAAGAGAGAGAGAGAGAGAGAGAGAGAGAAAAAGAAGAGAAAAGCTAACTACACAACATATGAGAAAATGATATGCGTGTTATTAAAAATGTAAGAGATATAAATAATATTTTTTCTTGAAATGTATGTCGAATATAATGCATACTATATATAATCTGCGATGAATACGATTCAAGTTAATTCCAAAGTAACCATTTCCATCCAAAGCTTTTTCGCATATACGCCCCCTGTTCAACATGATGGAACATTCCCTTTTCTAATACGAAATTAATAAGAAAATTCCATTGAAACCCATGTTTACCATCCTCTGAATGCAGTGCCTTATACCTCAATATTTTACCCTGCAGATGGTGTGTCAGAGAAGAAAGATTTTTCCAAACAGATTCATCAGAATTAGCAGGGTGACACCACCAGGGGAGGGGGTGCACCTACTTTTTTTTCTATCTATTTATATTTTTCTGCAGGCCTTGTTCCACTTCAGAACTGAATCTCTTGTCAACGGTGATCAATGAGAAAGTGGGGAAATGATGTGACAAGTTGGCCCCGAAGTTATTGCCACTTATTTTTCCTGCGGACTCTTTTTATGAATCGCCCATCTCTGTCCATCCCCATCCCCTTTCTTCGTCCCGCATGATCCGTAAAAATGATTGAGTCGCGGGGCAGACCGGTAAGGGATGATTCGAACACACCCCCTACCCATTTTGAATATGTCAAGAATCCGTTCTTAGCCTCACTTGATGTATGCGGTTTCCTGTATGAGAAAGGTTCTCTAATGATTAGGAATGCATGAGGAGGAAAAAAAAAAAAAAAACTAACGGAAAAGAAGGTTAAGTGTAAGAAATTAAAAAAAATATAGAATAGGTCTTTTGAAATTATCTATTCATCGACAAAAAAGTTTACAATCTTCAATTAATTTTAAATAATTAAACGATCAAAGCATAATTATATACATACCCTTGAAGGAAAAATGGAATGTATAAAATAAATTCTCTGTTTAATTATGTAATAATGCTTCGAAAATATATGTAAATTATCAGTCAAATTATTTCAAATTGGAATCATTAAGAATTTTTTTCATTTGAAGAAAAAAAAAACAGGAAGAAATTGAAGAAAAGTTTTTGATTTTTAAGATGATTTTAAGAAATATTTTTTGTATTGTTTGAACATTTAAGTGCTTTTATGTGTTTATTTTTTTTGTTTTAAAAAAATACTGAAAATAGGTAAAAATTAAGATAATTATTGGAAAACATTTATTTTCATTTATAATCAACGTTTTTTTTACACGAAGCTTCCAGATATTTGTAATGACCAATTCGTTTTATCAAATTGTTTGAAATAATTTAACTATGTAGCATTACCAAGAGCTAAAAATAAGGGTTAAGAAATAACATAAGGAATTAATTTAAAATTACATCTCGAAATAATTTAATCATGAGTACATAAAAAGCGTAAATATTTTCAGTTTTTCTATTTTCTATTAAAAGCAAAACGTTTAATGAGTTTCAGCATTATTATTGAAATGTTATTTTTGAATAAGTTTTAAGTGCATTAAATTTTTTTGTATTTTTAAACATTTATGTATTATGTCCTATAAAATACAATTTGGGTAAGTTTTTTCAATTTATAAATTTTAAAATATTTTATTAAGAAAATAACTTTAGAAAAATATACATATTTTTATTGAAATTTTTACGTCAACGAAAAATAAACGAAAATTTTTAATGTTAAGACACCTGACTTTATAATTTCCTATTAAATTTTTGCAGAGTTATTTGCATTATGTGGAGAAAACTACAATTCTAAATCATCTATACATATCAAAAAATATTGGAGCATATACGCATTTTAAAATGTACCAAAAACTGCATTTGTATAAAAAAAAAGAAAAGAAATCGTAATTAAAAATATCCGTTTCAAACAAGATATTAACACAGATAATATAATTTTTCTATTGATTTTACAAAATTTATAACATGTTCTGTTAAGTTAAATATTTAATCGCAAAGGATTTTAGTATCGGTTTGCTACTACTTTGAAATATGCTTTGCTAGTTACCAAATAGTAATATTTGAAAGATAAATATTCTGGGATATTGGAACGAAAGAATTCATTGTAACAAAAACAATGATATTCATCAATAAAAGTGTAACATTCTTCTTTCTAAAATAAAATGTAGACAATGATAAACACTGTAAATAAGTAAATGCTGTCTTTCTTGTTAGGAATCTTAACTTGTGTTTAAAACAAATTCATTCACTCGGTAAAAATAGAAATTTTTTTTTCGGAGAATTGTGTTCCTTTTTCAATAATTAAAAAAGGATTAAGCAATAATTCAATATGAAAAATTGCTTCTGCTTCCGTAAACCAGCATAAGTATTTGAAAGATTAAATTATATGGGCGAAAATTAAAAAAGTACTTTTATTTAGAATTATAGCATTTATTAACATTAGAGCATGTAAAAATGTTAGAAACTTCTTTTAGGATCATTTGAATTGAATACCTTTATACTCATAATGTAACTATCGAATTTATAAGAAAACGGTTCGCAGACTGGGTAGGTTATTTAAAAAAAAACCTAAAAATAAGTGTTATGGGGAATAATCTAAAAAATCTTATTAAATATCTGCAGTAAAACACAGTAGCATAAGACCAGAAGATAGCAGGTTATTCCTTAGCAATTACTTTGCTAAGGAATAACCTGCTATAATAGCCTGCTATAATAAAACCTGCTATAATAATATAAATATAATAAAACCTGCTATAATAACCTGCTATAATGCACCATATAAATAGGAAGACCCCAATTAAATATTTTCCTAATCTAAAGAAATTCAAATAAATAAAATTAAAAATAAACAATTTCCAGCTTCAGTAAAATTTAAGAAGAGAATGGCTTTATATAAATAATAGTTCAGTTATTTTTGAAAAGGGGAAAAGTAAATTCAAATACGTTTGATAAATATAGAAATTGTTTTATTTTATTTTTCAAAATGAAATACTGATAACTAAATATAAAAAATTTCCATGGATTCAAAATATTTTATATATAAAGATATAAAAATATTTTTATTTATTTTACAGATTCAATCTCTTTTTTTTATGATTTCTTTTAACAATGTTCTCATGATGAGAAAATGCAATGCAGATATTTAAAGGTTAAAAAATCTTAGGCTTTTTAAAGTGATACAAAACAATATTTGGGAAATTCCTTACTTCAAATGTGTACAGATGTTCTTGCAAACCAATCATTACCTTTGTAGGACTTCTAAGTAGAGCTAAAGCTGTTTTCCTTGAAAAACTGTGTGTATGTTTCATGTAGAAATATGTTACTATTATAAAGTTTAATGATTTTAACCTATTTTCTCAAACTTTCATGTTCCACTGAATTATGGAGGGAATATAACACTGAAATAAATAATATTATAAGATTGTAATTAGCGAGAAAAAGCATTATCAACTCTTATTCACTAAAAATAATTCAATGAAATCTCAAAACATGAATTGCTTTTAATGGTTTTGTGTGTTCTTATTGAAATAAATACAAAATTATTCTTAGTATTTCATAATACATAGACTTTGGTATTTAATACTTGTCTTTATATAACAACAGCATAACAAAGGTATTTTTTTGAGGAATGGTACAATATAAATATAAATATAAATATATATATATATATATATATATATATATATATATATCTGTGTTTGTGTGTATATATATATTCATATTGCAGAATTACAGTATAAACTATTAAAAAACATCAAATTTATTTATTTATTTATTTATTTTTTTGGAGAGGGTGAGCAAAGGATCGTTCTTACATTTTCATCATTTTTAGAAGCATAACTTCATTTTATTTTAAATGGAAATCAATGACAGATTTTTAACTTGTTGACATAAATTTAACATAAACATATTTTGTTCTCGTTATTCATTGAAATTTTTTTCTCAAAATTCATTCGTGTTCTTTTTATAATACTAAACCTTTTTTTTTTCCAACATGTTTCTAAGTTTTCTTTATTTACATTTTCTCCTTGACAAACGTAACTATTCCTAGTCTTCCTTTTAAAAAAAATATTGCTCATCAAATTTCTATTTTTTCAATTTTCGTTCATACAATAACCGTACAAGTTTCAGAATAAATCACTATTTCATTAAAAATCTCTCGCTTCTAATGACGATAAAAATAATTGAAAATTTCTTTCTTTCTAAAAACGGATTTGATGATGAACAAGAAAACCAAAACCAGCAGCTTCCTTCACAGTTGAAGCTCTCCTTGAAAAAGCTTAGTGCTGCCATCTAGCGGCATCTTGTCAACTTAAAGACATTTTTAAATATATTTGCATTGATATTGGAGACAACAGCTGTTTCCGCTGTCAATCAGAAGCTCGACAGGCCCTTCAGATTCGGCCAGGAAGTAGAAAAGAACAACCAAACCAAGTTAATTATCATCAAAATAGTTCTGGAAATTAAGCGAGGAAGTGACAGCTCAGAGGAAGACTTCAAAAATTGTCCCTATCGAAACAATTTGATTGAAAAAGTTTTCACCCTTGTCTTGAATATTTAATAAAGAAAAGGAATGGAAATATAAATTTAAATTATGCATGCTACATTCATTAACTTAATTAAAAATTTTAATTACTTATTAAAATCAAAATATTTTTGACATGTCATTTCATTATTAATATGATATTTTGCTATAGATTTATATGACATCTACATCGAAAATTACAATAAATATAATATTATGTAATGAAGCTGGGGAAACAATCTTCCCAGTATGCTTGCAAATAAAACATTTTTATTAAAAGTAAACTACTTGTGATCAGGATCTAAATTATTAATTTAATTCCAAATCTGCTTATATAAATTCCTTTCTACCATCACAAAGCAGAGTAATTCAAATAAATGTAAATAGAAATTTTCATAAAAAGTAAACATTTTAATTTTTTTTCTAAGATTTAAATAATTTTTAATTTTTGAATAAACTTTCAATACTAAACTATGTTTTTGTTTCATTATTACTTTGATTCGCTAAGAAAAGTTATAAGAATATTCTGAAATTCCATTCTCAACTATTTTATGAAAAATTGAGTTTAATTATTGTCAGTGTCAAAATAGTGAATATTATGTTTATGTACGAAAGTTATTTTATTCTTGACTAAATTCGAAAATTTTAATTTGTTTTCCAACATAATATTTTTATTGTTGCATTTAATTAGTTGTTGAATTTTATAAGTTTTTGTCCTAAAGATATAAAAATAATTAATTCATATGTACGCGTATGTACGTCCATGTATTTGTAAGATAAATATCACACGTACGAATATATTCGTATAAACTGTATGACTGATGATATAAATTGGTATTTGAATGATGTTAATATGTAGCGAGTTTTTTACAAAGCGTAAGGATACTGCTAACGTTGGCTGCCTCTTTTTTTCAGAAATCACCACCCTGTTCTCTTTGGAAGAGAGAAATGAAGGGTATGCGGAAAATCCCCCTGGTACTGCTGTAATTGGTCCTGGCAGCACGTGAAATCAGACAACTCTTGTAAAAATTCGAAATAGAATCTCGTGAAAAACGTAATGCCATAATTTTATCCCCTTCGTCCAAAATGCAATGCTACTAAAGTCCTCCTGCGCACATTTTGGTTTGCATAGGCATAAATGAAACTCAGCTGTTCTCAAACCTTGAGGAGTACCCCATTGTTTGAAGGCATTGGGGCTCATGGACCTGGTTTGATGCTACTGTCAACAAGGAGGGATAAGCCACAACAAACTGTTGTTCTAAACAATTAGCTTCTAAATTTTCAAATCTTTAGCTATATCGCTTCTAAAATTTAATACGTTAAAAATAGAACAGAAGAAAAGATCAAATGAAAAAGACTAAGCAAAACATTTATTTTATAATTAGTTTGAGTCAACAAAGACGATTTAAATTTTTTTGGCTTTTATTATTTGGTATTTCAACTCTACTTTGTTACACTGACGTGTAATAATCAAGATTTTTGTAAAAATAGATCTTGAAATTTTTGAAGAAATAGATCTTCCCCATAAGTTATATGCATAGGATAACAAAGAACGACTTTTCTGAGATACACCAACTTCTAGAGCTTATGGAAGATAAAACATTTTTGTTTAACAATAGGTATGAAATTTACCATTCAATAGATAAGACTTTATTATCACATAGAATACATTTTTTTTAAAGATAATATTAAAAATTTTAAAGAGATGTCTTTGATGCCCAGTCGTGGTTAAATACTGTGATCATATCTAAATATACAGAAGAGAAAGTGTATTCTTTCTCGCACCTGTCATTGAATTTCTTAAATCATCATCTTTATAAAATTAATGCCCTGCTAGAAAAACATTGAAAAAAATTCTAGTACTGTAAAATATTCTTTAAGTGAATGTAGATAGTACTGATGATATTATTTTATGACTTTCTGACTAGTACTCAAACCAAATCTTATCTAAATGTATGATGCCATAACAGTATTCTTGTACACGTGAGTGTATTATATGGCATTTTCAATGTAACTTACTTATTCTCAACAAATCTTCAAATTATTTTAAGAAAGAAAAATTTGAAAATAATTATTTATTTAAAGTTAAATAAAAAATATAATGCTTTTAAAAATTCTTTAATAAGGAATTTATCGTTACTTAGTGATAGAACCTCGATTGTTGAAGTGTAGTTTGAATCTAGCTCGAATCTATCTATCGCTGAATAATCGAAGCTAGATGTGGAGTTTTTATTTAATATATGCTTAGGCTATATCTTTTGGGTGTGTGCGGGGGTGTTTCTCGGTTTCCATCCTCACATTACGGGAATGAGACCAATTGTGGATTAAATAGTCTTTCCGGGAGATACATATTTAGTGGATCTTTGAAAGAACTTTCTGTTTTTAACTTATTTACATTACGAAATCTAGTTATTTATTTAACTATATCTACCTCATTATTTACATGTTTTCTTTATTTTCAAGATATGATTTACTAAATATTGTCTAAGTAAGCATTTTTTTATCTCAACCTTAAGAGAAGTAAGACCTGATTTACCTTCAAAAAATCGATTTTTCAATTTTAGTTATTTTAAATAAAGCATACTTTTCTGAATCTAAAAATGTATAACACTCTATTAAAAAGCATCAATATATGCATAACACATATATTGATGCTTTTTAATGGTTTAAATAATCGAAAATATAAAATGTACACAAACAATGCCACGCCCCCTTGCAGAAAAGTTTCGGTTTCAAATATGCCCATTGCAGTACCAATTCAAGAGAAAAGTATTGATTAAATGATTATTTGGATAACCTCCGTTATTTTTTCTGAATATGGCATAAACATTTAAAGAGAGCAAAATTTCCAAGCTGTGTGAATGATTTGTTCACATTGCGTGCTGCTTTGTTTGTGTTTACTTTGTGATTTGCCTTGTGATTATTGGTTCGATTTATGCTGCTTCATTTTTGAATCTGCTGATTAATTATTATTATTAATTCTATAACTCTGTTTGAGTTTAAATTGTTTGGTGTCAATTGTTTGTTTATCATGCCTCGAACTAGAAGTTTCAACAGTAGGAAGAGACATCAGAATCAACACACAACGAAGTATGATCAAAGCAGTATACCTGAAGTTGAGAGTGCTTCAAAACAAAAGATGGAAAATTCTTTTGTTATTAATAAAGACTTTGAAAATAAGGTACAGGTGCCGTATAATCCATGCGCCAATTTCTGAGATTGGCGATTTTTTTGGCGGATATTCATTTGTATATGGCAACCTGATAATTATTACGTCATATAGATGATGACCAATAAAAATTAAGGTGAAAATTCAATTTGTACAACCCTAGTATTTACGTCATCGCCACTAAATTTAGAACATTTTGTTCCACTTCAGCATTTTACTAGAAATTTTTGCGAGTCAACTTCATAAGAATTTTTTAGTGTGTTTTACAATTTGCTTGACATTTTGCATACTTAAATTCCAGGTTGTATTCCTCATTCTCATTACTTTAAAGATTTAAATTGAATTTAAAGTTACTGCTTAAAATTGTGTCGACACATTCTTTCTTTAGTTTATGTATGGCATTTTTGTAATTTATATTATTACTATAAAATACTATGTAATTTGTATATAAATTTTAAAAATTATTGTTTCTGTATTTAATTTCTTGAAAATATTCTATTTAACAGTTTAATTTGTACTTAAAAATTAATATTTATTCTTTTCCGAATTTTGCTTTATTTTTCATTATTATTCATGTTCAGATTCTTCTGGAATTTTCGTTAGAATTCGTATTCCGATTTCTTAAAACTGATATTTATTTTTTCGAAGTTCTCATATTTCCTTATTCGTATTCGTTTCCGAAGTAATTTCGTAAACGAATACGAATATGGAAAATATTTGTATTTTCTACTGTTTCAACTTCTGTTCCAATGTTTCATTATTTTTTTGAAATCTTATTATTTCTGTAATATATATTCACGCTCTTTATTTATCAGGTTTAAATTTAATATTTAAATATGTAAAGTTTTTGGAAAACGATTTTATTACGTCACAATTACAATATATTCGCGCAACATTACGTCACAATGACAACATCTTTGCAACATTTCGTCGTCACCAAAAAAACTCAGAATTTATAACTATGGATTATAAGCCACCTGTGCCGAAATGATTCAAAACAAGATGTAAATATTATTAATGTTAAAGTTCTAAACAGTCTGATTAAAGAGATGTTTGTATGTAAACAGTGCAATTCAACGGAGTCTTTCATTGTAAATGAAGAGTTACATAGCCGCAGAGGTCTTGACTCTTTTATAAACATTCACTGCAAGGTCTGTCAAAACTCTTTTACAACATGCACATCCCTCTTATCAAGTTTAGGATATGACATAAAAATTAGACTGGCATATGCAATGCGTTGCATACGGAAAGTCAGAAATGCTGCAGAAACTCTTTGTGCCAGCTTAAACTTACCTCTTCCTCCACAAAAATTTGAGAGGCTCAATGGCAGCTTAAAAAATGCATTGACAGTTGTCTGTAAAGTCTGTGGACATTGCTTTAAGTAATGCTGTTGAAGCTAATGATAATGTCAGCGATATTGCTGTATCTGTGGATGGCTCGTGCAAAAGAGAGGCCACACTTCGCTCAACGGTGTCGTGACAGTTATTTCTGTGGATACCGGAAAGGTGATAGACTTTGAATACTTGTCGAAGTATTACTGCAAGAAAAGTGAAAAGAGCTGCCAGGACTGCCAGAAGAACTACGAAGGGGTCCAAGTGGTGGCATGGAGACAGAAAGTTTCTTTCGCATATTCAACCATTCCGCATCTTCGAGAAATGTGTACTATACCAAATATTTAGGAGATGGTGACTTAAAGGGATTCTTGAAAATCAAACAAGGAAAAGTGTATGGTGACCCAGATTGTGAAAAGTTAGAGTGTGTGGGCCATATCCAAAGAGAATGAGCTCATTGAAATCCTTGAAGAGTGAATTCAAAGGAAAGAAACTCTCAGACGGCAAGGCAATTTCTGGGCGAGGCCGCCTAACTGATGATAAGATTTTACTTTTGCAGAAGTACTATGGTCTCCCTATCCATCGCAATGCTAAAAGTTCTGTAGAGGAAATAGCAAAAGCTGATTGGGCTATTTATTTTCATAAACTCTCTCGACAAACAGAAATCCTCATCACAATCTATGTCCTACTGGGGATGAGAGTTGGTGCAAATATAATAAGAGTATGGCACAAGGAGGAAATTATGTCCATGAACATTCATTGCCGATAGCAGTGCTCTTGGATATTAAAAAAATCTTACGTGACCTGTCATCAAAAGAGCTGTTGAAGAAATGCCTCCATGGAGGTACACAAAAACCCAATGAGTCCTTCAAAAACTGTGTGTGGGAAAGGATTCCAAATAACACTTTTGTGGGGAAAGAAACCTTAGAAATTGGAGTCATAAATGCAGTCATCTGTTTTAATGAAAGGGTTCTCAGCCGAAGCTTGGTGCTGAAGGAGTTAGGTATTATTCCTCGCAAAAATGTGTGTGATGCACTGCGAGAAATCCATGCGTGTTCGAAACGCTGAACATCTCATCCAAAAAATGAATAAAGATGCAAGATCACTGAAAAGGCAAGAAAAAAGAAAGAGAGAGGCATCAGAGGTCTATATGGATAAAGATTACGGTCCCGGGAAGTTTTAATTTCTGTTTAACATAAGAATTTAGTGGGTGTTTTGAGATTTTATCATGTTGCATATTTTTAGTACATAGGTATGCTCATACAAAAAAACTAATGCATCAAATCTTCTAAAATTTTTCGTGCTTATGTGTGAACCTTATGTACATGTAATAAAATGTTAAAAATTTGCTTTTTGCCAAAAAAAAAAAAAAAAAATAATTTATGGAGAAAGTTTGTGTGAAAAATTTTCGAAAAGTTTAACATATTTTGCTTTTGTATAAGTTATTATGCGTTTATTGCAAAATAAATTACTTTGTTTAATTCTTTAAGCATTTTTTAATAATTGTATGCAAGTTTTGTGTGAAATTTGCTTCAAAAATTTACTTTAAGCGTACCTAAAGTAACCTACTTTTAAAAACACTGTAATGGTTGCAATATTTTCAAAAATTCATAAAAATTAAATTTATGCATGTTTCTATATTTAAATTTGAGTTTGCTAGAAAGCTTGTAATTAGTACTTTCCATAAATGCTATACTTTAAATGTTAAACTATATATGCTAGCCTTAATACACACTTTCGTCAGGTACAAAATATCCAAATTTTTCAATGTCGACAACGCCTTACTTCCTTTAAAATTTTAAAGAAAACAATCATAAAAGTTGTGTGGAAAAACACAATCTCTCTTTCTTAATGGCAGAATACGAATTAATTTATTCGAAATTTAATTTATAAAATTTTATTTATATGAGAACTTTAAGAAACAATTTCTCAAAATTTTTAATTTCAATTCTTATTGAGTTAATTTATGATTCCAATTAATTCTTAGCAAATCATGTTTTGATATTATACTTTAAAATGCATCTAACTTCGTTTTCTTTTCTTTTCTTTTGTTATTGAATTCTTATATTTCCTCTCCTTTATTTTATTTTGATATAATTTTCATTTGTAATGAAAGAGTTTTCACCAATAATTTTAAAATCAATAAAACTGACTATTAAGAAAACGGGAAAAAAAGTTTTTATATACTTGCATTCTTCACACAAAAGATTTATGACTAACGAATATATTTAAAAATTTTATTTATTTATTGTGAACGATAACCCAGTATACTTTCTGAATGAATGTTTAGATATGATATATTAGTTTATAGTGTTTATTGTATAGCCCGGTAATTCATATCATCAGCATTCTGAATATAAAGGCCATTGGGCCTTTATATTAAGAATGATGAACTTCTTTAGTTGGTAAAGATTTCAAAGGCAATGTATAAAACTTGCAATTGAAATTTTCACCAACTAAACAAGTTCTAACATCTTAAAATGTTACTATTTAAATGTATTACTTGTTAAACCTTTTTACAGGGTGACTGAAAATATATCAGCAAAAATAAAACGATATACCTGGATTGATCTGTTTCTAAATTTGCAAACTGTACCAGCATGAATGCTTACACCACTGATTAATGAATGTTCATTGAAGAAAACCTCGCATTTTTTCCTTGCAAAACCTTGTTCATTAACGAATAAATATAAATGTTTCATGTCTATACTCAAAAATGCTTAGGAATTATTAAAACAATTTTTATGGGGGTCGTGACAAAACAAAAATTTAGACAGTACGTGAAATCCCTATATTCTCACGGTAAAAAAGAATTTGTAATTTTGACTTTACACTGCATTGGCTTATGCAAAATCAAATACTTGATGAGACCAAGCTTTTGAATGAACATATTGAAGAATAATTCATTCCAAAACCAAACAATAACAGATCTATTAAGCAAACAATAACAGATCTAGAGTACTTTTGTATTTTATTTTCCTTAATTAAAGTCCATTAACTTGATATGTTTACGAGATCTTTTATTGAATATTATTTCGAAAATGTGGTGTCTAATTTTGAGTAAATTTGTTGAAAATCGTTGTCTCTATCTGAAAAATTTCATAGTGACTTTTGTACGAATATTAGAATTATTTTTAATAACAAAATAAGCTATGACATACTGATTAATTTATTTTACACTTACGGGTATAATAAATAAAGCTTGAGTACAAAACAAAGATTTAAAGAACAAAGAAGAACATGATTGATCTTTAATCTATGCATTCCATTTATAATGATGATAAAGATTCATATTTATGGTCCAACGCTATTTTCTTTTGTGTTTAAAATTAAAATGCACGATAATTTAATGTTACATAATAAGATAATAGCTCTCTTATTAATTAAACAACAAACTGTTATATTGTGATAGAATATGAATAAATTTTACGTTCCAATTGAATGTAGTTCTTATATATATATATATATATATATATATATATATATATATATATATATATATATATATATATTATAAAATGTTTGTAATTTGCATTACATTTCAACTCATTTATAGAAAATAAGTAATAAAATTTAAAAGAGTAATTATACTTACAACGCATCGTTTTTCACCACAAATTTACATTTTTGCAAAGCTCCTCTTTGTAATATAAGCTTAATGTTATCAATTATAACGATAATAAATAAATGCAAGTAGTAGTCATACGCGTGGCATAATACAGAGGAGAGAAATACCAAAGAAAAAATTAAATAGCCGAATATAAATCTCCTCATAATACTTGACTAGCTCTGCATGAACTAAAATTTTAATGTGCCGGAGCATAAATTTGAACGGCAGCGAGACTTCTTGAAAGACGGTATCATAACTCCCTGATTTGTCATCATGGTTCCCGTTACACCTCGGAGTATAAATAATGATTATTGCGTGATGAACTATTTATTGGAGTGCTAAATTTACCTATAACGCTTCCTTCTCATTTAAATTCGCCAATAAAACAAACGCTGTCGCCCGTATTTCTGACAGTGTACATTCTACTGGGCAAAATAAAGTAAAAAAAAAAAAAACTTTACAGGGAGCGAACGTGTAATAAAAAATTATTACCCCTCACTATTTATAGTCATCACTACTACTCTGAACGATTGTTTTTAAAATATAACACCTTCAAAAACCCCTTGGAACAAAACAGAACTGAAAAATAAAAATGCGAATTTTAACAAAAACAAAAAATGGTGAATAAATAAATAATTCCCCAGGACTTTTAAAGGACACCAACATATTTCCATAAATTACCCGCAACCGTAACAATTATTACGATCTTTGAAAAACTTAAAAATTTTTTATTAGTTTTGTTAGAACTTAAAGTCCCCCCTCAGCCCTTCTCAGAAATACGAGGAGACAGTATTGCCTTACGTAGAACATAAAATTGATTTACAACAAGGCTTTATGTTTCGCGGGTATAGAGCACCGAGTGGCTTTTAATACGGCCTAGCGAAAAATCTGCGCTTTCTGTACCTAGGCATCCCGATGGCTTACAGCGTGGGAGGGTGTGGGTGAAATATTGATTTATAAGGTTTGGCGTCTTGGCATATTGCTAATACTGAATTACTGACTCGTCCCTTTTTTTAGTGGGTTAAATTGTCAGTGAATACGGCGTTGTTTAGGAGTCGGCAAGAATTTACAACGAATTAGAGCCGAGAGGCTTTTTGGAGCAGTTGGGGAGGTGTTTATTCATATTTTGGTTTTCTTTTCATTTATTTATTTTATTGCTGGTGCCACCTCCTATTCTTAGATACCTTTCTTTTAAAGAGACGCATCTCATGGCAGATGGAGAATTTGAAACTCGTAGAATGTCTTTAAAATATTTTGATTTAAGAGAGAGTACTTATCGAGCATTTTTTTCATTTTTTTCAATATTTAATGTAGTTTTATCTTAACTATCATGATTTCTTACTCATGAAATCTTATTGATGACACTGAATAGAGACATCGGAATTCTTCAATATGCTTTAGCTTTATTTTAAAAGATGTTTTCTTCCCTATTTTTTTTTTAGCTATTAGTTTTGAAATGATACTTCAAGTTTTTTTTATGGATTGTCACCAATCAATAGTATTACAAAGACATTAAAAAGCTTACAGTTTCTCAGAGAAATGGTTTTAAATTTATTTTCAGCGAGGAGAACTAATTGAAAAATTATTTTCTCTATTATTAAAAACTGACATAACTTGAGAATATAAAATAAGGATTTTTCTTTAGAAATATTCTTCTGAATTATGCGCAGCTTTTTTATTTTTTTTTTATTTTTTATTATTATAATTTATGAATATCTGTCAAATGAATAAGCTGGATCATTAGAATGATTCTAAAAGGAATAGATGCTTAATTACAGTGTCTTATACTCTTAACAAGTTTTCTTAAAAGATGATTCTTCAACAATAATCTTTTGAAGCAATTTGCAATTTCAATTAAAGATTATGTTTTGAGAAAGTATTCCAGAGTCCCGCTTCTCATGCAATTTTCCATAGAATGACCTTAGAAAACTCCGATTACTTTATAGTAAATGCTATTGCGAAAATAATCAAACAAAGATTGTAATGAATTTGTTTTACACACATTGAGTGTGAAGATGGTAAATGACTTTGATATTTAAAATGACAAAACTAGTGGCTTTGGCAACACATTCTAAATCAATAAGTATTTCACCTACAACAGCTGGTAAAGCGTATCGGAGAACCGTATTCACATTCAAGGAACTCCTCAGTTTGGGAAAATTAAGAAACATTTTTTTTTGAAATCGTTTGTTTATGAAAGGAGAAAATCGCAGGAAAGTTGATTAACTTTGGAATATTCATGCTTGAATCTGGAGCTTACAGAGCATAACTAACCTTCTAAAGCATTAAACCATCTGAGATAAAAATTACTGGAAAATTATTTAAATGACATGGCCCTGATATTTTATAGTCTAACTAACAGTGCGTGATAACTCAGCCACAGTAAATTCCTAAAAAGGGAATGAGAAGCGCATCAATCCTATCCGATTGGGAATCTAGCTCATTTGCTATTTGGATATGGTCGTATGAAGACCGTATTCGCAACAGTGTATTATGGCGTGGGACTCATTTTATGGAAATTAATTATGAAAATTGTTATTGTTAGATTGATGTTAATTAAAATAAAATATTAAAGACAATAGAAAAATTATTAATGTATAAAATCACGCAACCAAATCATAACGCAAGAAACAGTATTTATTCACACATATCTAATTATGTGGAGGAAAAACAATTAGAATACATATTTCACTATTTTTTTAAAAAAATTGCTTTTTCTATATCCATTTGAAACTGAAATCTGGCATAAACTTAAAAGATTCTTTCACCTTTGAATTCTTGTCTATATAATAACACAAAGGTTAAAATAAATAAATATTGCATTTTTTGTAAAGTATATATATTTAATATGACAATGTACACTTCATATTTTTAAGTATTAAACTTTTTTGTGATATTGATTTAAACTATATTATTTAAATTACATCAATATTTCTCCAATATATATATGAAATCAGACTAAGAATAATATTTGATTTCGTTAAGAGCTTTTATTCCAGGAATTCCAGTGATATCAGTTGCAGATTCTTTCAATATTGTCTTAATAATAATCTGACCAGTAAAATTTCAGAACAATATAATTAAATGAAACTATTCATGGATTACCTTTATTCTTAGGATTCTGACAAAGTATCAATTTTTTTTTGTTTTCTTTCTAAATTGGAAATGTATAATAATTGATGGTTCTTTGAAGCCGATTTAAAATATTAGAAGACTTAAGTGGTCAACATTCGTCAAGATATTTGCCATGTTACAAGTATTAGTAACAAAATCTGTTTTCAGAATCTCTTTTACAAAACTAAATTTTGTATATTTTATATATTACATAAAATAGGACAAAATAATGAAGAACGCCTATTTAAAAACTAGTCATCCTTTGCCCGTCTACTCTTTGCCTCGTATAACAACAGTGTGCCACCTATTGGCAGTGAAATAGCAGGTATCAGTCAAACATTTGGCCATATGAAATTTTAATGAGAAAATCCTGCTCCTAACAAAGATGATAATGTCTGACGAAAATTCAGACATGAAAAGATGCATGATAATTGGAGTTCATCCCGACAGAGTCTCCATGTGCAGAATAGTCACTCTTGCAAGGATTTCAAGTCGACTATGTTAAGGCTTATGATAGCTTATATATCACATTCCTTTAAATTTTACTTTCGTGATTCGCATAAGAATCACGAAAGTCTTATGCGAATCACGAAAGTAAAATTTAAAGGAATGTGATAGAAAAATATTGAAAATAATAACAGTCCTGAATTGCTGGATTACATGGCCACAGATAACTTCCGAGGTGAATACCCACCTTCAAAATTTTGCATCTATTAAAACTTCTGAACGCGAGTTGCACGCTCTGAACATTCATGGTAATGTAGCAATTCCAAAATTATTAGTTATGGAATGCTGTGAAGGAACTACACTGGTACCAAGGCCACCTAAACTGAACACAATTGTAATGGGAACAAGCCATTTGTCTGATGAAACCTCATTTACATTATTCCAGATCACCAGGCGTGATTTCATTTTGGGAACACCGGTAGAGGCATTTGATGTTGTCTGTCTGGTTCTAACATAGAAACATAGAGGTGGTTCTACAATGACGTGGGATGCAATATTCTCCCGTTGATTAAGGAATCTCCTTGTCTTGAGGAGAAGAATCAGTGATGACCATTATCGAACCATTTCCGTCGATCATCTTTATCCTATGCTTCTGACTTTCTATACGGGAGAACGACCGATATCCCAAGATGACAACTCCCCTGTTCACCAACTCCCTGTGTTTAAACATAGTTTCAAGCAGCATGATAATGAAGTGGAACATTTCAAGAACATTTAGCCTTTGTGCCGTTTTATAAAGAACAAAGTCCGTTCTCGGTTTTCACCTCGAAGCAAACTGTCTGAACTTGAGAAGGGTCGGCATGAGAATGGGTGCGAATTCCGATTAATTTTGTTCCAGGCCCATATTTGTCAATCCCACATCGAACGCAAACTGTCATTCAAGCAAAAGATGACCCAACCCCTGACTAATGAAATGTTTTCATTTTTTCACATGCTTTACTATTATTCCAATAAGATGAACAACAAGCAGATATTCCTGAGAATGGTATATAACCTCTTCTTTGTGTCTGATGTTCTCTATACTTTGCAAAATATTGTGCAACAATTCTTGAAGTAAGAGTGCCCATTCCTCCATCAACATCTGTTTAAATTGTTGTATTTTCCTCATAGGAGAGTAATAGGGCCGTGAGATATCCCAGTAAAGCGTTCGACACATATTCCAAGTGATTTAAGCAGGGGAGTACACTGACTTATTTATTCAAGGGATATCTTTCTTTTCTCGTAGCTGCTGTACAACAGGAATTCGTTACAACCGTATATGGTCGTCCATAAAAAAGTAGCCTGTCCCAAGTTTCACCTCGAAATAATACTCACAGAGGGTTCACCTCAGCACTTGTTTTCATGAAGTGATAACAGTTTTCTAGCAACTGTAACTATGGTTTGTGAATTTTCCCAATCACTTATAAAGACACTTTTGTTGATTTCAAACTCTTTGGCTACATTAGTCATTCTAAACCCTTCCTCTAGATTTTCGAACATTTTTCCATGTGCGAAGTTGTTCAGGTGATTTCTTCAAGTCATATTTTACGAAATAACTCTCCGGCACTTAAAGAGGATGTCGTTAATTCAGTTTTTGTCTTTGTTAGTAATTTTGAGCTGCGCATGCCTGCACAGACGCTTTTTAGAGGCTCACGTCAGTTGTGACGTTTTATTCTGGAAAGTTGCACATGCATATCCTTTTTAACTGAATTGCATGTTCATTGTACTGATCGCAAGTAATGTCATGTCAATTAGAAATTAAAATGTCAATTAGAAAATTAGAAAAATCTTCTGCTTGTCATTAAACAAATATTGCATTTATCTTAGTGCATGTGTAATAAATGTTCAGATTTAGACAATAATTGTTGGTGCCAATATATGGAACTACCACACAATAGTGCATTTTTAGGAAGAAAAAACTTTATAAAACACTTTTTTAAAAACTCATTTAACAGTAGTTGAACCTTTTCTTCAGTGCATCTTTTTTAAGAATACCCTGTTTTTAGTTTTTAGGTCATTTCACTCACTTTTTAATGAATATCCTATGTTGTGAAATATAATTATATTCTTTATTTTTTTCTGCATTTATTTACTAGTGCTTTTTTATTAAATTGTTAAATTAAACACATAAGCGTCATTTTCCTTCTAAGGTATTTGAAAAGCTTACATACTTAAGTATTACATTCAATTCATTGAGTATTACATCAATTTACATTAAAAAAAATTGTTTGTTTATTTGCATGTATCACGTAATTGCATATTAAATTTTTTGATTTCTGAATACTTTTCAAAATACTAGCTAATGATAAAATAAGAACATGAATTAAAATTAAATATTGGCAGATTGTAATCAAAGATGATCATTGCAAATGGGTTAGATAAAACCATATCTTTCATTAAATACGAAACTGTTGTACTGTTAAGCTGAATATTTGTAAGCAATTGACTCCGCGAAATGCGTTGTACTTAGAGATTTGAATCTCAACTTTGACGAAGATCCCTGATTCAGTGATAGCAAAACAATTTAAAATACAATTTTACATTCGGATTTTTCTTTAATCCTTATAATAGAATTATTGTCTAATGACAAAATTACATTTTGCTTGTAACAATGGAAATTCCAACATTTCATCCAGTTAAAAGATAGGATTATTGCATTTTTGGTTTCTATGAGCACTTCTATTGGTGTGGACGTTTGGAAATTTTCCCAATGTCTTATTTTGAGGCATGAAAACATCACCGATTGCTTAAAAAATGTTCTCACAGAGAGCAAAAAATGTAGATTTTGAAATTATTTACAGTAGCCTTTATTTCTTAGGCTGCCCACAACGCAGTACCCGTTGTTACACTGAAATATCCAACAATCCTGATATTAGCAATTTTTTCTAAAAAAAAAAAAAAAAAAAAAAAAAATTAAAAAAATGCTGTGAAAGCATAGTTGATCATTTCTCACATTGATTAATTTTAAACCAAAATATTCATAAACTCTAGAAATGTAGTCAATTTTGTTAATAAAAAATATAAAAAATAATAGAAAGAGGAGATGCTTGTTATCAAAGAGATATTATTAATAAGAAAGATAATACACTAAATTAAAACCTTGTAAGCAAAATATATACAAACTAAATCTTTACAATAGAATAAAGGAACAAAATTATATATTCTTTGTTATGAAATGTAAATATCCTAGATGATTCTTGACATAAAGTCATTTATATAATATTATCCATTAAAACTGCAACACTAGGAAGAAATGCTCTTAAGAAATCAAAATCACTTGAAAAGAAGTTGAGATTGGAATATACAAATGATTAAAATTTCAGTATTCTTGGATGAAACAGGAGAGACAAAAGACATCTAAAGCATTTCATAAAAAAAAGTTGTGAAGAGGTAAGATCGAAATTCTCTCGCAATATCGTATTATGATAAATTAAGTAAGAGAAATGTTTACCAGCAAGTAGAAGAATTTGATAGAGGCAATATCATTAGCTAAATATTAATGGATATTAGTGTATTTCTGGCACTTTAAGGATAACAGTTGGGCATTATATTCGAAGGCCTGTGAAGTGTCAACTTTAAACTACATAATGCAAAAGCACATATTACGCTTCGTGTTCCGATCTTCTTCGATATAGAGAGTATTCGATTGGTATCGTTTTTGGTGGTTCTTAGTTGGTGACAAGTCTGGAAAGGAGCCACGGTGACAAGGTTAGGTAGGACGTCGTTCATACAAAAGGTAGTGAGTTCGAATCTCAGCTTAACCGAAGATCAATCGTGTTCGCTAAAGGCGATTGGGGCACTTTAAAACTGGACGTGGTGGCAATGTCTTCCAAGTGAAATAATATCTATGGGGATGGCAGACCAAACATTTAGGGTCTTCTACTTGGTCTCTGTTTCAGAATCACGAAAACTTCCACCCCACATGCTTTTATCTAACTGGTAGCGCCCAATTGTCGTCTAGGGTTAGGGAACAAGCTGGTGCAACAACAACAGGCCTGAACACCTGTAACCGATTAAAAAATCTGGTCATTGATTGTTAAGAGATTGGCCCACCTCAACGACTATGATTGATGAAGTGTGGCACATACTTTTAATAGTCATCCAAGTTCAGTTTGACTCCACGCTAAACCGGGTAAGGTCGGGAAAGTGACGGCCTCAGTAAGTGTCGAATGGTAGGGGCAGTAACTATTTATCCTGATTTCGCACCGTGTAATGAAAAATCACATTGAAATTTAACCATTTTTTGTTTTCATGCCTTCTTTCTTTACATTCATGGTGTTGCAGTTTTAATAGTTTACAGTGTATATAAAACCTATTTTAACAGGAAAAAAGTAGCTATATTATTTAAGACACCACCCGATTGGTTTGCCTAGCGCACCTCAACCTTTCATTATTTGTGCCCCAATTTTCAATCATAATTGCTCCCTCTCCTCTGTACAGTAAAATGCATACAATAATAATGTATTTTAAGTATTTTGGTGCTAGCCAACTTGTCTAGTGGTCAGCGTGCCTTACTACGGATACGGAGGTCCTGGGTCTGAATCCCGGTTCAGGCATGGATGTAATTTCTCTCTTCCTATCCTGTCTTTGTCCTTTCCTTGTGTGTGAATGAGGTGTGAATGGTTGCCTACCCTATAAACGGGTCCCTATGGCATGTGTGTGTATCGAAGAAGGCTGACTCCACAGCAAATACGGTTCAGTTGGAAAAGTGGAGAAGCGCACCTCAATTTGCCAGCCTAGCAGTTGAGAACAATAACATTAATAACTAGCACACGAGAACAATAACATTTATTTTGGGGTGTTGAATCTGCACTAGAAGCGTAATTTTAAACATTGCAATCCACCAAGAATACTGAATTTGTTTGACATTTAGTAACTTAGATTTTCAACATTGACAAAACAAAAATCCAGTACTGGAATCTGCTCTTGCGTCCACCATGTTGGGTATTCTCGTGGTTTCGAGATAAATTCCAATTTGTCTCGAACATACTAGATTATCGAGAACATGTCGTCTCGAGCATTCGCAGATGTAGGAAAATATTTTCATATAGGGAAAAGGAAGATGGGACCTAGTAGGATATCCCCTTCTCCCCCCCCCCCTTAACGACGATTGTGACTTTTTTCGTCGCCAAGTTAAGCGCATGTTTTTTAACGTGGGAATTTTCCCACAGTTCCATCAATAATCGTTTTAGAAAATTTTAAATCACATAATAGCTTAAAAATCTAAAATTTATTACTGGAAAATGAATAAAAACTTGTTTTGTTGGGTTTGCCACCACTTTAAAACAACCGGTAAAAGAAATAGGTAAGTAACAATAATGGGCTAACTTATTATGACGTCAAGCTCACAAGTCGAATATGCTCAGTGATATTATGGAAAAATATATAAGAAAAATATAATAATAAATTTACAAAAAATATATAAGAAAAAGATAATAATAAATAAAAAATATTGGAAAAAAGAGCAGTTTACAATGTTGAAAACATAAAAGAAAATATAATAATAAATTTAAAAAATATATAAGAAAGATATAAATAAATATACGAAAAATATATGTATTAAATAAACAAAAAGAAATTAGAAAAAAGAACAATTTACGATGCTTAGACGCTGGCGACAAAGAAATACAACAGCAATCGTAGAACTAGAAGTTCGAATTGAAGTAAAACGATAAGTTCAAATGCTGTTGCAATTGGAAAGAACCATATTATGACGCAAAAATGATGTGAAACAAGAAAAAAAACAAATTTCGCCACAAAAGAAAATGAAAAGTAACAAAAACTTAAATTGGCAATACGATAATCAAAACAAAGGATGTTAGATTTGGCGAGAAACCACTTGGGGGGAATATCATACTTACATCGGAAGATGTTCGATAACGATAGTTTAATTAGAGCCGATCCTTTTATCGCTATCGAATCTATCTCATTGTGTAATTTATATGTGTTTTACGTTACTTGCGCTTCACATTATTAAATATTCCTAGCAGATTTATTTAGAAACATTAATAAATTTTTCCCCGTTCATAAGCGAGAGCATAAGATGATTGTCAAGCATCAACAAGTGCACGGACAAACGCTGTTCCGAAAATAAAATCAAGAAATTTTTTTTTGTCTCAAGAATACTTAAATTTTGAATTTACCAGTACTGAAACCAAAAGACAATTTAGTAATAATTTTCTTTTGCTTTCAGTACTGGTAAACCCAAAATTTTGTACAGGAGTAGGGGATAAGTTTTCTGTTATAAAAACACACACAAAGCCTATTTCGCACTTATCACCATTTTCAATATCCTACTTTAGTGAAGCTGGATTTTCCTAGCTTATTATTCTGATTTAAATCCTATATAAAATGGGTTTGATGTTTTGAGGAGATAACTTATGACTTGATTACAACCTCTAGAGGACACTCAACAATTTAAACGAATGGTAATTTAAAATGGCTCTCTTACTTTGAGAACTTTTGGACAATCTGGTGCTGAGTATCGTTGCGAAGCAATTATTGCAGTAAGTGGAAGGCATATCCTATTCTAAGGAACATCTTCTTGTTCTTTCCTCTTGGACAAACAATTATGTGTAACAATTCTATGAGTTTAATAACCCCTCCCCCCTTTTATTTGATATTGCTTGCATTGCAATAATTTTTGCGCCACTATGTTTTCGTCATCGCTTAGGCTCAAAATGTTGGCTGACTTTGCTTATTTTCATGTTTTTCAGATGATTTTTCGAACAATTACTGAAAAAACTCTTATTGTTTAAGTTTTGTATATTGGTGAATAATATGTGTGCATATGCAATTATAATTCTTGTAAATAAATATGTGCTATTAATAATATGTTCCATAAAATTTTTTTATTGAAAAGATTAGTAAAAAGTTTTGCTGATTTAATGGATGATATTCAGTAATTTTCTTGTATTATTTTCCTGTCTACAGCAATGTAATTCATAGAAAACAATTTCGAACAATTTTCCTTTGTGTAACATATTTCTCAATTTGTACTGTTTGGAATATAAATTTATTTACTTTGGTTAGTTTGAAGCATTGAAATATGTATATTTTAGCAAATTCGGAAAACAAAATTTTGTACGTTGTGACAAATATAGGAATAATTTTAAAGTGGTGTGTATTTATAATAATTTATTAACAAGAATATATATAAAATATATACACAGTCCCCAAAATTTTATAAAAAGGAAAAGAAAAAATATTATATCTATACATATTTTTTCTATATAAATATATATACATTATTTTTTGAAAAATTGTCTTAAAATAAGCATATTTAAAAAAAGTTATATCGATTAGTAAAAATTTGTACAATTGTTTCTATTAATATAATGTAAACATTAAATACATTGGCTGAGACTTTTATTCTAATATTATGATTGATTGAATGTGATTGTAAAAGCGGTGATTTTTTTTTACTTTTCTAAAAGAAGAATTAAATCTGCCATCCCAAAGTATTCTATGAATAAATTTTTGTGGTTATGTACTAAGGCGAATATCCCATAACTAAAATAAATATGGAGCTTATCTTAAGATTTCAAAGCTTTTATTCTTATACACATTTATTTGAACAAATAAATGCGATCTAATATTAAAAAAAATTAATGTTAAACTTGTTATAGAAACATATTAAATAGCAAGAATAATTTCATAACAAATAAAGTAAAAAGGTATGATTACCCCAAAACGCGGTGGGGAAGAAATATGAATTTGTGTGACCAAAATAAAAAAGCCACTCTTTTGAATAGTGCTTTTATTTGCTTTTGGCAAACTATGACAATAATAGGCAAATAAGAAATGTCACTACAGAGTTTTTGATATTGGATTACATAAAGCAGAAGATGAAATGAAAAGAGAGAGAGAGAGAGAGAGAGTAACTGTATTAAATAATTATAATTAAATCTTTACACTGAGAAATTAAGGAAGAAAATTCTCTCTATATTAAATTATATATGGTTAGTTTAATTCATTCGTTTTGAAAAGGGTATATGAAAAGAAGCACAGAGGTATATGAAAAGAGGCACATACTCATTAACAATGTATTGTGTATTCCTGCAAACACTGTATTGTGAAAACCAAGTACTCACAAACATTGTTATATATGTGACTAGTGGCAGCATGAGTCCACCCTCTTTCAGACCAATATGAGGCTAGTACCAGTGGCAAGTGGAAGTAAGCAAGAAAATTTTTTTATATCCATGAATATGCTGGTTTTTCATATGTTATAGGTGTGCACTGCCCTTTCAGAAAAGGGTAAGAACCACCGTGCAAAATGTAAGGAATGTTTGCTGCAAAATGTAAGGAATGTGTTCGATTATCATCTGGATTTGAGTAGTCTCCAGAGGTGACTTATAATGAACAATTGTAGATGCTGTATAAATTTGGTGAGTTTGTGGTTCTTCTCTTATATCTCTCATGTGTGCAATATTTTTAAAAATACAAACTTTTTTTAAACGAAGGAATCATTTATGCTAATTATAAGATTATTTGTATTTGTGCAGTATATATATTTTTAAAAATAGATATTGAATCGCAGCTATGTTGTAAAAAAATTTTTAGAGCAAATTAAGGTATACGAGACAGGGTCAAAAATTAATTAATTGTTCAAAATGAGAAAAAATTGAATATTTTTGGAATTTTTATGCTATGAAAAATTAGAGATTTAATGCGCCATTTATACTCCGTAATAGTTACTAGTATTGGCTATAGAAATGAAATAATAGAAGGCGATCATTTAGTGAACAGGCTAGTTAGCGAGGTAGAAAAAGCATGCGTTCTCCAGCGAACGAATTTAAAGTTCACTAGCATAAGATTGCCAATCATAGGTTGGTAGCAATTCAATTTGCTAAACTGAGGAAGCTTGGAAAGAAATCAGTGAAAGTGGAGCTAACCGCATGATCATCTGCTTTTGAAACACTTCTTTCTAGGTTCATAGTTGAAAACACTTGTGACATATTCGTGAAGAAGCAAACAAGACATTTATTTTCTGGGCCTCAGGTTTTAAATTTAGGAAACTTACTTACTATGATTATTTGTAAAATTCTAACTTTGTAATATTTAGGAACAAATGGTTGAAATGATCGTTACACTGCAACTCAATTAATACAAGCTGCAAATCTGACCTAACTGATTCACAATTTACGTTGAAAGGAGTGGTAATAATATCCAACTCTGTTTTAACAGCATTGAAATCTTGAATTCTGGATTTGAACTCAAAATGCAATTTTTGTAAGCCATCTTCATAATTGTGAACCTCCTCTTCATTTACTGAAAATAAAGAATTTTATTTTGAGAAATGAAATAAGTCGTTCTTAGCTAGTTATCGAAAAAAATATTTAAATTTTAGCTTAAAAGCTTTGAGATGGGCTCAGATAGGGCCGATAAATCGATTTTTTATTTGCATTTTGATATTCAAATTGATTATATGACAAAGAAAATCTAAGAAAAATGCAAGGTCCAAAAACCATTCTGTATTAACCATTTTGCACACTACAGAACACTTTTTCTCATGAAAGAATCATTCAATATCGTCTTTTACCTGTCAAACTCGCTCGAAAACATCCTACAATATAAACCTTACTTTCATGTAATGCATTACTCATGCATCAGAGTATTCAGATTGCACAGACTTTAGAAAGTCTCTAAATCGTCTGTGCGTAAACTCATGTAATTGAATAGTTCTTGCAGGTTTTGCGATTTCATCAAGGATGAGCTTCATATTTAATGCAGATTTACACAACACATCTTGATGTACAGCACAATGTAGGAAAACAACTTTGTGCTCGGGATAGTTTTGATTAAAGTTTTCAGATTTTTTTCTTGGCATATTTGGTGTTCCATCGTAATATTACATATATTTGTTATAGGTACTTTCAAAGCTAAAAGCCTTTCCTGAAATTTAAGAAAATATTATATTCTGTTGTAGTTACCTTAAAGGAAGATATACGTTCTAGTTCTTCCGTAATATCAAAGTCCCTTATAAATAATTCTAATTAAGCAGTATCATTTATATTAGTGCTTTCATCCATAGCTATTGAGCAAAATTTAAACAGGCTATTCTATGACTTTAATTGTGATGTTAAATTTTTATAGCTGTCTTCAATTCAAGAAGTCACCGTTTTTCGTGATAAGCTTACAGTCTCCTTTTTAGTCTTGATTATGAATCATCACGGTCTGGGAGTATGTATTGTTTAACATACTCTAAGATTGTGATGTTTTATATCAAGACCGAAAATGACAAAATCTTGGAGTATTATTTAACATACTTCTAACACAACATTGCTAACAGCTTTATTGTTTTTTGCAATATTGTATACTACAATGCAACATGTTTCTATAGTTGTTTCTTCGATACTGTTTACCTTCTTAAAGAATTTTGTCTGCCTAGTAATTTTTAAAAAGACATTTTTCATACTGTTTTTCTTTCACATTCGGACATTTCTTCCCATTTGGAATTCTTATATGATAAATGTGAAATGACAGGAAATGTTGTATTATTTGAGGACTACAACAGCTTCTGGTCTATCTTTTAAAAATGTAAAAAAATATTTCCCGGTCAATTCATCATTGAAAACACGACATATGGAAAGATTGTGGACATATGGAAAGATTGTGGACATATGGAAAGATTGTGGACATATGGAAAGATTGTGGACATATGGAAAGATTGTGGACATATGGAAAGATTGTGGACATATGGAAAGATTGTGGACATATGGAAAGATTGTGGACATATGGAAAGATTGTGGACACATGGAACGATTGTGGATCTTTCCATATGCAATCAGTGATATTATAACTCGCACTAAAAGAAAAAGCCACGGCCTGGAGCTTAAAATGCGCAGTCTGCGACATATAAGGTTTAATTCACCTGTATTAGATTCCCATATGTTTGCTTCCCGAGAAACAGATAACACTTGTTGGCGCCAATCTGCAGCTATAAGCAACTAAGAACTGTCGCTTTTAACACTTCATCGATTGAAAGTTGTACTTGTTATTTCCATCGATTTATGTTACGTATAACAAAAATAGAAAAAAATAAAAAGATCATCAACTTTTTGAAAAAAAGGGAAAAATTGTTAAAAATGACACAAAATACATTTGACATATAAATGTGCAAAACTCCATGGATATTAAGCAAATAGAAATTGCTTTTTTTTTTTTTTTATCTAAGATAATTTACTTTGACTATCTATAATATATGTAAAACTCACCTCAATCAATTATTTTTCACTTATATATAAACATGATTTTTAAACTAGGACTAGAAATTCATGAGAAAAATGCATAATGTAAATAATCGAAGATTCTAAATTATGAATTTATCTGAATTATTAGAAAGCTTTCTAACTAAGGAAATATAGACTAGATAACAATCATAAATTTAAAAAAGATAAAAACAGGTATTTTTATTCAGTGCAACTAAATATTCCTTATGGAAATGTTTTAAATCAGATGTGATTCTGATGTAGAAAGAATAAATGTTAAAATTGTATAATTATTCAAAATTTTTCATATACTGTTATGAAAAATGTTTCAATTTCAACTATTTTTCAGCATCATTCATGTAAAGGGAAGCAAAATTAAAATAGCATTTGCAATATTTAGTATAATTTTGTTCAAATCAAAATGTTATTCAATTTAATTTTTTTAAATATTATTAATTGAGTAGAATATAATTCGTAATAGTTAAGAAAATGTATGTCGTTATTTTTCGAAATTATAATTAAAATATAATAAAACGTGAACACAAATAATAAAAAATTTTAATAGAAATTTATTCCTGACTTAATAAATTATTAATGTGAATGAAATTTTAAAAAAATGTCGCTTTAACATGATATAAACATTAGCATTCATTAAAATAAATTAAATCAAGTTAGATATAAAAATTGTCAATAAAAATTTTTATATTGATATTAAAGTAAATGTTTCTAAAGCTACGAAGTGTAAATTTCTGGTATTGGAATTTTTCTTTCAATTAGTTCATGAGGAAATGCAAATAATATTAATAAAATTGATTCTGTGAAAAATTGTTATTTTTTGTTTTTCTTAATAACTTTAGGGTAGAGTGATGTTTCGATGACATCACAAATTATTATTTAATTTAAAAATAAAACATTTTTATGAGCAAAACTTTCAAAGAATATGTTTGGGGGGTTTCGGTAATATTATATAGTTATTATTAAATAATCTTAAAATTTAAAAATATTTTCACTTTCCATAAACAAGTTTTACTATACAAAAATACCTTACATTTTTATTTGGTTTTGATTAAATATGTAAATTAACATTTGTATTATTCAATCTAATAATGTAAAACCTATTAAGGAATATCTTCTCCCATCAAAATTTCTTTTGCATTAGATAAATGTAAGTGATAAAATTTGAATTACAAATTAATTAAATTCATTTCAAATGACATTTATTAAATTTTTATAGAAATTATTTCTTGAGCTATTTTTTATTTATTTATTTGAATACATAAATTGTATCATCATAAGCTGCTTTTTATAAAAAAATTTAAAACAGTTAAATAGTTAAAATATGTTCATATGTTCATTCAAATAGTTCAAATATGAATATATCTCTGTACGAAACATCATCATAGCTATGAACACACAATTGTTTTAATAAAATAAGAAAACCTACATTAGAATATGCATTTGATTTTGCTAAATTCTTTTGAAATATCAAAGCCTATTTTTGATCAATGTTAAATAAAAAAGGTTTGTAAACATTTGATATTTCCATGTTATTTTACTTACAAGCATTGCTTCTGAATTTGTTTATTTTTATTATAGACATTAATTCTTAGACATTCTAACCAGAGAGTAAGTATTAGCCTAACAATCTAATACTGATGATAATTGCTGCCCAAATTTTAATATCTACAGATAGTTTTATCTGGTACTTTTTCCGATGCTCATAAGTTCAAAATTTCTTGAGCATGAACTAAAAATGTTCCAGAAATATTTTATAATATTCATAAACAATTCAATTGCTGACTGCGCAGTTATAGAATTAAATTAGTCACGATATAACTATTCATCATTATATGCGTATGAAGCAAAAGCCAGCCGTTTCAAAATTTTTATGAACTACTCTTGGCTATAAAATTAAAATACAATTTATTTACCATTGATTTGAATTTCAAAATAGTGCAATATAAAACAAGAAGCATCGTAATGTTATATTTTTCATATATTTATATATTCTTATTTTCAACATTTTCGTATATTATCAAACACATTATGAGAAGGGCATATTTGGTATATAAATGTAAAAATATCTAGAATTTTGCTTCTACTCTTTAAATGTTGTGTAAAGTTCTACTCTTACAAAGATGATATAATTTTACTGTGGCAATTGCAAGTTGGTAACTGTAAAGAGTTGCTTGTGTGACAACTGTTTCAATAAGGAAGTAAAAGCTACATAAATATATGCCAAATATCCGATATTAAATGACAGTTGAGCGCTCGAATTGAACATAATACTAAGAAAGATAGTGTAAATGGTAATTTTTAATCGGTTGTACGCAAAATAATGTGCTATTAGATCACCAAGGATTAAATATTATTACCATTGTGGATCAAATATTATATAACATAATGGATATAATATGTCTACTATTCCTCACACGAAGAAAATGTTTTGAAAAACTTAAAAAATAAATATTTGAAGGTCCAATATTTTATTAAGACAGTTGAGTTGAGCAAATGAAAACGGCTGAAGTCTTCCAAAATATTATATATATATATATATATATATATATATATATATATATATATATATATATATATATATATATATATATATATATATATATATATATACTCATTACTCTATGAAAGACAATATAAAAGTAAATGATAAAGGGAATAGTCTGATAAAAATTACTTCGGTAATACAATTCGTTCTTCTCAATTTTAAAACTCACATTGCTTGGAAAATACTTAAATTCGATGATAATATAACAAAAATTAAATTAAGTGTAGAATAAATTGAATATTTCACATGTTCATCCTCTCCATATACTGATACATTCAACCATGACAGACTGAAAAAAAAGAAAGCTCATGATAAAGTATTTCTTCGCCTTCAAAAAGCACGTCAAAGTATCAAGACATCAATACATCTCACTTTTTTGAAGAAGGGAAAAAATGGGTACATGCAAAATCAAAGCGCTTTTTGCCACATGGCGGGAAACTTATAAATCATGCCGGGCGTATATTAAAATGTTTGAAGCTAGTCCTGGTAAAGACATGCATGGGGATGAGCGTACATAAAAATTCAGGCAATGTCTTTTCAAGCCGGATTTTTGAAGTGCGCAACATTTCCGGCACAGAGTGTCCTCCTGGTAAGTGAAAGGAAAGGGAAAAAAGAACAATTTGAAAAATGAGAAATTCCAAAAATAACAAAACCTTAAACGTGACGCATTACACGTTCGCGACACTTTCTGATATCTTGAAGAGTGAAAGCAATCCCTCTTCAAGACATAGGCCATTGTTGACCACAGCAATTTTATTTTTCATTTGACCAATGATATGAATAATCATTTTAGGCCAACCAATGAGAATTTTTTATTAGATATTATGTAAAAGCAATAGCAAATCAAAATTTTAGGAAAAAAAAAACTGATCAAAACAAGTTTTGATGTTATTTAATTTATATTGTAATTATAAGTAACACTGCTGAAAAGCTTAATTGATTAAGGGCTTAATTAATAATTAATTACTTAATTTGTGCGTGAAAAATGTTATTTTTTTAATTAAATAGTAAATTGTTTGGATATATGAAATATAAGTGAAAAAAATGCTGATTAAGAAAATTGCTTTTCCAGTTTGAAAATAATGTGTCCGTACATTTCGAAAATAAAGAAGATATCATCCTAAGATTTAATGTGTGTCTCATTTTATCTCGAGATATTTTAGCAAAAAGAGAATCCCAGACCATACTCGTATTTCTCGCTATAACAGAAGTTCAATATTATGAATTGGATTTTTAAGACAATATTGAAAAACATCTAAGTTGTTTCTACGAGCCCATCTTCTGCAACCTGATGAATAATTTTATTGTCCCTATGTTTAAATTCCTAATTACAAATTTGAAAAATAAAATAAATTAATATCCATGAATAAGAAAATAATAAAAAAATTAGTCATTGATGAAATAGATTCATCCGTATTTTTTTAAGTTTTAAAATTATTGTATAATTTTTTTGCTTCTTTTTTCTTATAATTTCAAAAGAAATTGAGGTTTTAAAAAATGTTTCATTTTCTTTTATAGTTCACTAGAAGCTAAGTGAAAAATTAATTTTAATTCTTATAATTGAAATTATCATTTTACAAATTTAAAGACTTTATATTTTTGTTCTAATTAGCATGGAGATTATATGGTTTGTATTCAATGGTCAATGTTTTCAATTTGTCATTTTGTATTTTATATTGCTACTTTTTTCAACAAAGAAACAATAAGGAAAGCAATTGCGTCAACATGAAATTGGAGAGTTAATATTTTTCTTTAATATTTATCAAGCAAATTTTTAGTTCTTTAAAAAAAATAAAATGAAAACATGGCAAAAACGAGTAATATTAATGAATTGAAAATTTGAAACAAATGTGCTTCAGTGTGAATAATGATTAAAAAAAATTCTTTATTTGAAGATTTTTTTTTGTTCTGCACTGCAAGAACTAGAAATACACATCTTAAATGTATACAATTTCGTTGATTGTAAGAGAGGGGAGGCTGCTGGAATTATTTGAACGCAGGAATTAATCAATTAAATTGGAGGTACGAAGGAAAATGGTGTCTGGCGTAGAAGATACAATACAGAAACTTACTGAATGTACAAGGAGCCAGGTGTTGTACATCACATTAAAGTAAGCTTTCTTGATTGAGTTGGACATGTTATTAGAATGAAGGACAATAAAACACTAAGGGAAATTTTTTTTTGCAAAACCCATCTGCGTAAGAAGAAGACCAAAGCTGAGATGGGTGGATGCAGTCGAAGAAGACTATGGAGTCCTTGGAACAAAAAATTGGTGGAGTTTGGCTGCCAGTAAAGGTGGCTGGAAGAAACTTGTTCATAAGGCCTTGACCCATCCTGGGCTGGCACGCTATGAATGATGAATGATACAATTTCGTGGAATTTTTAAGTTATAAATATATGCAATTTTATAGATTATTTAAGATCACTAAATTGCTAAGTTTCAAAGTTCCAAGCTCCAGTAAATTACTAAGGTGACTTTAATATAACATGAAAAATTGAAATTGCAATTTTAGCCCAAAATAAAAAAATTTAAATTTTGGAGAAATATTGGTAACTTGATCTTACGATATCTCATGTCTTCATTATCTAACACAAATACTAGGGGTCGAAACTATGAATTGAAAAACATTGGTTTATCACTTTGACAAATCTCTTATCCATTTAAACTCAGAAGTTAGGAATATATAAATCTGTACAGTGTGGTTGCTTATGACATAAAAAATACGAATACAAAAAAAAAGTGGCCATAAATGAACAAAACCCTAGTTATATGTTAAAATTGGAAGAAAGAATCATTATAAAATTGAAATTTGAAGCAATATGTCAAGTTAAAAAAAGGTTCAGTATTATGGGTGACACCATCAGAAAGCATTTATTTACGTGATATTCAACAACGAATCACGTGCCTAGAAATAAGTGATCCATTTGTCCTAGATGCTATTTGGATTATAATATGACCAAAATTCTAGTGGCATTAAAGATTCTGTTTCTTAAGGACGCCCAATTTCTTAGTAAAGAGGTACTTTTATCTTGGTAGTCGTGAAGGTCGAAAATGGTTTAGAGTTTTTGTTAACCTAGATATTGACTAATGTTCATGAAAAAAATTTTTTTAATCATCCAATTCTTATACTGACAATAGGGGTACGAATTATTTGTCTTAGATATATTTCTTTAGTCTTCATTTTTGGTATATTGATAACACAAAATAATAAAGATGATACCATTCAGTCAGACGTAGAAACTGCCATTTTGTGCCGCGAAGTTTTTCAGTAAGTTCAAATTAGATGTATCCTGCTCGTTTTAATGTGTTTGACAGTAAAAGATATTTTACCATGACACTTCGCATTTCTTACCTTCCATCAAACACTTTTAAGATACCATCGGTTTGGTTACAAAGAATATTGCTAGTTCTATTAACGATGATTTTCGTGTTCAATTATTGTAGGACTTTTCAGACAAGCATTTATTACTAGTTTGCTAAGATTACGTTTGTATGTTTTTAGTCACAGAGGTTATGATTCACATTGAGAAACCGATTTCATTTGAATATTTAATCATCTTGATTACATTAATTTCAATAATATGAATATCATCAGAAGTTCCCATTCATACAGCTATATTTCTAGCGATAACAATTTGAAACCTGTGAAATTTAAAAAAGAAAACAGTATGCTAATGACAATTCATAACTCTAAGAGTAAAATCTTTTAAATTTTCTGCATGTTTTTTCATTTCGTGATTATTTTAATAAACATTTATATAAAACCAGTATAAGGATTAGTTACTATTTATAATCTGATGATTTATTATCAACAATTAGAAATAATTTGTAGGGTGATTTTATTTTTTTAATTTTTAATGCACACACACACACATCTCGCAAAAAATAAAAATTCATTCCTTTTCTCTCTCTCTCTTTTTTTCCCCCCATTTTATAGATATTTAACTTAAATCATATAAAATGTATCTATAAAGTAACAAATATGGCGCATTGCCCATTCTATTTGGCATATTCCTGAAATCTTTCTCATAATATAATGTGAGGAAGGGGCGCAGGTTGCTGCAAATAGTAGAAGCGACGCGTGACGGATGGTTTGAAAACATAGGACTGTGATTGATTGACGAAAAACCGGCTGGAATGAGGATAGCTCTCCTCTACGCATGCGCACACCGTCTATACCCCTTAAACAAAAAAGACGCATGCCCTCTCTTCTTTTGACGGATCACCACTGTCACAGTCTACGTATTTTTCTTTAAAGCAATAATAAAAAAAAGTAATAAAGTACAATAAAGAATGACGACGATATGGGGGGAGGAAAGAGATGAATGAGTTTATTGTGGAATGAAAATGAGGGTGGATCCATAAGTAATTTGGGACTTTTTTTATTCTCTTTGTTATTTTATTTAACGGGCTTTAATGACAAAAAGCCATCAAAAACGGAAAGTTCCCCCCTTTTCTGTGCTATTGTCAGCCTTCAGGATGAACATTTTTTTTTATTGTCCTCTTCTTCTTTTAGTTTGAAATGCTTTTGCTGTAACGTCATCCTGGATCAACCGCACACACATGCGCGCCTATGTATTGCGTTTACGTTTACGGTTGGCAGATCGCTGATGGATAGGTTTCGTCGAGAGAGACAGAAAGGAAATGGGAATTGGAATTTTCCTGGCGCTCCTGATTTTTTTTTATTTCTTTACTCTAATAGCTTTTGCATCAATCACAGTGAAAAAGTAGCCACTTAGCCAAAGCAGAATAATTTTTCATCTCATTGAAAACGAGATATTAAAAGAAATTTTTTTTTTTTACACCCCTTCTTGTTGTTGATATTTTTTATATTGATTGTTGATATTTTTTATATTGATTGAGAAAAAAATTAGGTGTCGAAAGTTTAAGTGATTATTAAGCTATAGTTATACGAAATTAATATTTTAGGTCATCAGAGGAGTTAATATTAAAACTTCTGTTTAGGATTGTAAATACTCGATTAATGTATCTCCTAGTTTTCATATAATAAAAATCAATACTATTGAATAAATATTTGAATATTATTTTCTTTATTAGATCGTATTATTATAAATGTTAATTATTTTGCTATCGCACAATTTACATTTTAGTACAATATAATTTGGTTTGTTATCACATAATAAACATTAAATAGTCAGTAATTTTGTATAATGAGATTTCCTTTAAATTGTTCACTGTGTAACTCTGAGTATTACGAGAAAGCAAACTTTGAACTTTTTTTTAATGCTGAAAATTTTTTTTCAAGCTTCAATATACGAATTTACAGTCCTAGTTTTGTCATTTTTGTTTACCAGATACTAGTCAATTAACATCATTGATCACATTGATGCACTTTTTCCAATCCAGATCATTATCTGTCATAAATTTGTCAAGTAAATCTGAAATGTATTCAGCATTTGTATTTCCGATAATAATTTCACAAAACAAAAGGTCTTATTAATACTACAACCATCAATGAAATGTACATAGTAGATGAGATCTGTACTGCCTCTAATCACATACATTTGTGGCTCAAACTGGTTTTCTTTTATTTTTCTGTCATTTGATCGATATGATCAAAATTTTAAATAATTAAAAAATCTGCTGCTGAGCCATATGCTAAATTCTCCGATTGGCGTTTAAAAAAGGAATGTTTGCCGAAATTTCCCTAATTTTCTCCCATTGCTATATTTGTCAGTTGGTAGAGTTAATTCCTCAGTAATAGTGTACACTTTTTTGAACTTTATTGCTCTCTACTCCATCTTAAATGATGTCTTTTGTCAATGATGCTTGATTAGAGAAAAAATACTTTTGTTTATGCAAATTATTTATCGTGCTGCTAAAATATTTATAGATTACGTAAGGGTCTGTTATTTAAAGGTGCTGTCTCATTTTATTTCAGTTCATTCTCTCACATGTTAGCAGTTCTTTTTCTCTTTATTAAGTTTTATTGAAATTAAGTAAAAACCAGGTAGTTTTTCATTTGCTACATTTGCAATTTTTTCATGTATGTCGTTATTTGCCATTTATTAATACTTGTATTGTTGCTATTTTTTTTCCATAAAAATCTTTTTCAACTATGCAATTAAGATAAGACATTTATGGATAGCATCAGCAAGACAATTGACAAGGAGTACCGGTCCAAATAATCTGACGATCTGAGTAATCATATTAAAGGGTCAAAAGAGTGTTGCCACCGGTTCTTTATTGGTTATTAGAAAACATCCTCAGGTTCAAAGAACTTAGAAAAGACAGAAATTCTTTAGGTAGTTGCCCTGTGACCGTCAGTGAATAAATGGGCTTTTGGTGAACTAGCTTGACACTTTTTTCTTGTCTATAATTGATTATACAGGGATGCATTATGAAGCAGGCTGCCCAAGGTACTGCAACATAAACTTTTAGAAGCTCATAGCCAGTATATCAACATTGTCAATGTTACGATGGTAAAACTAAAAAATATGACTGTTTTTTCAAATACCATAATTTTCCCATAACATCTCTCTGTTTGATAATTTTAGACTATTTAATTTTATAGATATATTGTTTTATAAAACTTATTAAATATTAACTTATCACACACACACATCCTCTATCAAAATATCTCATAACTATATAGATAGATGGATGGATGAATGGATTGATGTAAAGAAAAGTAGCAATAATGTGTTAAGAGTATATACTGGAATAAAAAAAAAACAATATTTATTAACATGTCTCATAAATTGATGTTTAACATCTGGTATTAAATAAGTAGATTTGAGAATATTGATTCTTTTACCTTAACTAGAAGAAATTATATAAAACAGTAAATATAAAATTTTTTTATGTGCTTTACTTACACAAGGGTGAAAAAAATTTAATAAAAAATTTACATAATTGGTTTGTGTAGTTGAATATTTGATTCATTTAAAAGAAATTTAAAATAAATAGTTAAAAGCACGTGATGCCCAAAATATATTAACAATAGCTTAATGATTCTTCAGATAATTTCTTGATTCATAAAATTAACAAGTAGAAATCTACAAATTAAATTTCCTAAATAATTTTAAATCAGAATATAATTTTACTGTAAAGTTGAAATTTAATTTTTAAATATCTTCATTTAATATAAATAATGCATGCACAAATTTAAGTCTCCAAATAACATGTTTCCCATTATTTTTCATTATAAATATACATCTTTAGAGTCATTCAAATTCTCTTAGAATCATCTTCTAAAATTAAAAGAATCCTTTGTGATATATTCTTAATCTAAATATCTTTAAAACAGAGTGTCATTCACTGAAGTTTAAAAGAAATAACTGCTTACAAAAAATTAAAATTTTCATCTCTAATCGAAAACATTTCTGTGCTTGTTTCACTTAGAAGTATTTTGTCTTAATACCCTAAAAAAAATAAGAATAATTTCATATTTAAAGAAATCCCCATATCATTTTTCCCTTTCACCTAGTCAATAAAATTACATCATTAAAATTAAGAGAAAAGTCTTGACGATCCAGCAGTCAAAGTATCAGCAAATGTTAAGGCATTAAACATTTCAACACGATGTATCGGACTTGTAAAAAAATGAGGGAAAAAGTTTTTCCTTTTTTCCTTTCCAATTTATGTAAATCCCTCGCGTCATAATAAAGAAAGTATTTAGCGAAATAAAACTACCTCGATAAACGTCTTGTAAAATTTCCCTTTCCTTTAAAGTGTAATGTAGCGTTTCTAATAGCACTGACAAGGCTAATATGAAGGTGACATTTATAAAAGCATTTAACTTTGTTTTTTTATCTTCCTCCCTTTAACTTTTTTAAATGAGCCTAATTACACTTTAAAGCGATTTCTGATATACTTTCTTAAGTGTTTTATATTCAGGTAAATAGTGGCATAAGCAGTATAAACTTAAATTTCTAAGAAGCCGATTATTTTTCTTTTTCCATCGTTTAATAGATTCGAAATACGTTAATATTCAACCATTAAAAATAAAATTTCAAGTCTAGCTTAAAATAAATATTTCTGTGATAAATTTGAATGTGTATATAAATCACATATGATTCCAGATTCCTCCCAACTTTTCCTGGGAATTAGAGATATACATAATTAAGAAAAATGTTTCCAATTGAAAATACATTTGAATATAATTTTGCACAAAGACTCGAGCACGAAAGTTAAATTTGAATTGTTCGTTCTTAAAATATAATTTATGATCCACTTAAATATACTTGCCCATGCCCATAAATAATAATACTTACTGTCAGAAAAAAATGATGCAGTAAAAATATCGAAATAAATAATTGAATTTTTTTTAATACTAATTATATTCTGTTAAATAACAGGAGTTAATAGAATAAATTATTGTTCAAAAGGCTATGCTACGGGTTTTCTTTAATCAAGATAACCTTATTACATAGTGAAATCGCAATCATTTATTATAAAAGAAAAATATGGTTAATTTTTAGAAAAATCCATTTAAAAATGTATTTTGAAAATGTAGATTCTTATATTTCTCGTAATGAAAATTACTAAAAAGAATTCTGATGAGATGTATATTAAGTTCTACAATATTATTTGCAGCTTACTAAATGCTAGTAAGTAAACACATTATTAAACAATGGAAGTAAACACATTATTTTAACTAAAATTAACTTAAATTTAATTAATAATTTTTATTAATTATTTGCTTTCATCTTTTTTACCAGTTAATAAGTATCCATCCATTCATTTTGTTAATAAGTATCCATCCATCCATCAGTTAATAAGTACCCACACACACACACACATCCATCCATATCTTTTAAATTCTTTTATTCCTACAAAATAAAATGGTCGAATTTTTAACTACAGATATTTTACATATTATAGTATCAAATTTATTAGATATTTTTTCTTGGTTTTCAAAAACTTCTTAGAATTTTAACACGTCAGTGTTTTATCAATGTTTCAATATATTTTATGTTTTCATTTATTAAATATATTGCTTTAAATTACTAAAAACAATGCCATTAAACTAAAAAAACTCAATCAAGATTAAAACTCATATGACTTTATTAATCTCGCTTACGATTGAGAATACAGGAAAAAGGAATTTTGTTAAAATTTAGAAACTGAAATACTTCTAGAAAAGACAGACAAGTAAATGCAAAAAATCACCACTCTAAAACTAAAACATTCCCAAAAATCAACGTGCTTTTTTCGGACAAGAAATGAAAATTTCAGCTGGAAATTTACTATCTCATCAACTAACATACTTCTTTTCTAATGTATAATTATTCCCACATGATCACCGGTAACAATTAATAATCACTTACGATATAATTTTTCCAGGGTTGATGGTGAATTTCTGCAACGTTCTAAGATTAAAAGTACTTTCCACATGTAAAATAGTGAAATTCATCTAAAACTAAAAAACTCATACGTCATGGGAAATAAAAGATATTTCTTATTATATAAAAGTTTCTTCTTTTTAGGTGTTTTAATTTCTGTTTTTCCTTTCTTAAAAAGTAAATAAATAAATAAAATAATAAAAAAAAGGAATGTAAATTGTATAAAAATATTTAATAAATATTTAATTCATATAGTGTTAAGAAATGTACAAAGCAGTTTTTATTTTTTAAATTAGCCTACGTTGCACTGTATAATACGGATATTACATTATATGATCATAAAAATTTAAACTTTTTTAATAAGCAATAAAATCCCAGAAAGTTTTCGACTTAAGTTATTTTTAAAGGGAACAATATTGTTTAGTTTAAATGTCGTGTCAGTTAAAAATTTAGCTTTTCTTGTTACAGTTAAAATTAGCTAAAAAACATTTCAGACTTTTGTTGCTCATAAAACTTTAACATTTTATATTTTTAAATATAAATTGAGATTTTTGGATATTTATTATTATCAAAAAAATTATTGTTTTCTACGGTCTGCATTGACTATTTTTTCTATACGTTTAAAATTTACGGCAAAAATATTGGCTGGTTCTGTTTCTATAATAAAAATAATAATAATCTTACTATGCCTTTACGTATTATGATAAAGAAATTTTAATAAATAATCACTGCTTAGATGAAAAATTTATTAATTATAATTCTTATGAATTGATATGTCTTTAACTATAACTAAGTTTTCTTTTAATTAAAATTCTTGCATTTGAGTTGAAAAATTTTATTTTTTAAGTACAAGGTTGTAATTATCTTTATTTATAGATCAATAAGCGTAATATATACCTCATTTATTTTATCAAATATTCAATGAATTTAATTTAAAATTATTTAATTTTATTTTTTTTTTTACTTTCCCACTTGTTATATTTTTTCTTTAATTTTCAGGTTTGAATCTAGACATCAAAAGTGGATATGCAAAAAAATGTTCCTAACATAAAATGCGAATATATTTTTGTATGAAATTTCAACTGTACATTACATAAAAAAAAAGAGTTTTTGATTTACCAATTAGTCCTTCTTATTTCAATATAATTTGATTTAAGCCATTTTTCTCCAAATTTATATTGAATCGAAATCATCAGATAGACACATTTTATTTTTTTTAATTTTGCGGTTGGTCTTAGCATTTGATTAGATTCTTGAAGACAGTTTTCTTCGAAAACCTCAAGACTACTCGCATCATTAGGCAAGTAAAAAGAGAATTATGACTATTACAAAACGGATGTAATGCTTTATACAAAAGAGACACGAGAAAAAAAAAAAGGGTTTTAATTACACTTTCTTCGAAAAAGCAAAACGTATAAGAAGATATTGTTCACAGAGCTTTACTAAAATTCACTTTACATTTCAGGAAAAAGAAACTTGCTTTGAAGATATAAAAAAAATGGGAAGATAAAAATAAAATGAAGTTGATTTAAGCGATGAGAGAAATAGGATAAATAAATAAAACTAAGATTATTCGTTCTTTGTAATTCATCTGAGCGAATAATTATTAAAAATAAAAGACAAATGATCAATTTATCATATCTTTTTTAATATTTATGCGATTAATATTATGGATGATAATATATAAATATACTTAAAATGATATATTTTTAGGAAATTTTTATTGAATAGAATTTATTCAGTAATAATCAAAAGAATATTTTACGTTAGTTAATGAATTATAAAATTATTTTATTTGAACCTAGATTTTTTTATTTTAAAATATTTTCTTAGTGTATATAAATTTACTAAATATCAAAAAATGTCAATTTTTTAAATTAACAAATATATTTCTTGTAAATATATTTTAAAAATGTATTTCAATCGACTTTCGTCTCTTATATTCGACTAACATGCATAAACAGATCAAACAAGACCTGTTACAAGTGTCATTGGATACACATAGCGTGCTGCCTTTCTTTAGAGATTAATCTCTCTACTTCACTATTTTACGGTCACTTTTTGTAAACAAAGTCTTTGATATCTGGACTTACACACAGTTTAAAATAAATCCTGAAGCATAACAAGCATATACACCGGAAGGGGAATCGAACCCATGAACACGTCAATGATAATGAATGGTTAGCTATCCCTTCTGTAACATTGATCTCACACACTGAAACTATTCTCAGAAAGAGAAAGATTTCCCAGCTTAGGGAGGAATAAAAGGAACCAGTGTCCAACTCTAATCCTTGGTAAAAAATTTCTAATCACAGTGACTTTTTACCTGTAAGATTGTATAGTGAACCAGGACTGATATTTAATGAACATCAATAATTAAATGTATCAATTTAATACTCTAAAGGATTATTATTATGTAACCCCTATATGTGTTAAAAATATATATATCGTATTAAAATATATATCGAAAACTAGTCTCATATATGTTAAAATGTATATTGCAGTACACGAAAACAGTTTCAAACTACAAATTGCTGCATAAATGCGATCATTCGGCTGCGTAAAATGTGATATAAGAAATAAAAAATGGAAAAGTTACATCATTATCAATTGTTACATCTTAAATGATTCAGATATACGAATGTAGAAGCTAATATATAACTGAATGTAAGCATTTTCCCTACTTTCACATCAATCAGATCATTTGAAAAAATATCTTCTCCATTCTATTTCTTGGTATTCAAATGCCCTCTCTTCCTACCTACCCTTTTCTTGAAGCATACAATCGACACCACTAAACAATTTATATTAATAGTTCCCTTTTCACCTCCTAAGAATAACGGTCAGCATGAAAACAAGAGACCCCGAGAACAAATAAAAATCCCACTTTTAGAAAGTCTATTCGGAAAGGCGAAGTAGTCCCTCCTCTTCCCTGCCGACAACCCCTCTTTATTGCAAAATTACAAAACACATTAAGATCTCTCAAAGGCAAATAAACATACTCGCAGTCTTCATTACCCAAACGGAGGGGAGAGGGGAACTAGATGAGGGAGAATTAGCCATGGCAAAAGAGAGTCGTACCGCAGAAATGCAGGCCGCGTAAATTTGTATACGCGTTTCGAGATAACGCGATTTAAAGGTCCCGGTGTAACGCGTGCTGAGCGAGATCTCTTGTATATTATGTAGAGAAGGTGCCGTGCTATAGCAACGGAATGCTTAATCGAGCAATAAACAGAACTGATTTGTACATTTGTCCGCGGGGACTTTTGGGAAAGAGAGTTGAAAATGTTGGGGGTCATACAGTAAATGCGAATTTTTAACTGTCGGTCATGCATTTGAATATGATTGTGATTAAAACATAAATTGTGAATAAAATATTAGTCACTGATTTCATAGAAACGTTAAGGTATAAATCTATATATTAAATATTAAATGGCATTTATTGCCTAATAAAGTGAAAATGATGGAAAAACATTCGATGAAAAATTTAGTTTATCGAATCAAATTTTTTTAAACAAAACTCACTTTGTCTAAGTATAATAAGCAATGAAGATAAAGCTTTATATTAGAGAGTATTACTTTTGAAAACGTTTTACATCAAACTGTTCTAAATTCAGATGTGTGGATTTTTGAAGTATAGAAAAACTATTACTTTATTGTATTAATTAAAAATTAAAATATTATGTTATTGAAATGAAAAAATTAAAATATCTCAAATATTAAAATAAAACCCTTTTAGAAAGAAATAATCCAAAAATCTGAAGCATTTTCTGGATGAAATTTTATTTTCACTACACAATTTTATGTATCGAATCGTTAAAAATATCAGTTCTCTAAAAAATCAATTGTATAGAATAATAAAAATAATATGAAGTACAAATTAAACAGTTCACTTATAAAGAGGAAAATCTCGATAAAAAAAAAGTATACTAAACATCACAACTAATATACATCGAGTTCATAGTTAACATAAAAATTATTTTTAGTGATACTTGTATTGAAATCATATAACCTTTCTATCCCATAATTCAAATTACTAATTATATTGCTTCCTAATACAATGCTAATAAATTTCACAGTAATTAAGTGGTAAGATCATACTTTTTAGACTGTAAAATCTAAAATTAGGTGAATTAACTATACTACCAAACAACTGAATACGATGTGACTATATTGTTTAGAAAATTTAAAGAAATCATATTAGTTTATGCATGATGTAAATAAATGTTGCTTTATATATGTATTTTAAAAACACACCTTTGAATTCCTTTTTTTTTACTTAGTGATTATTTTTTTGCAGTTAAATTATTTCTTTTCCCCCATGTTTATCATAATACAACATTTTTGACATAATTGTGCATGTTATACAACAAGTACTCGTTCTAGTGAAATACATAATACGTTTACTTTAAATGAAGGTTCAAAGTCAATGAATTTTCTTCTCCCAACAAATATTAAACCAAAAATTAAGGTTTTAGAAATTCAATGAATTTTACTATATGATTTCACATACCCTTAAAATTACATTATATCACTATTTGTTCAGTCAATACAGCTGTTATAGTAAAATTTTAGTTATAATAATCAATAAAGTAAGGAATACTCAAAGATAATAAACTTTGAATAAAAATAATATTTTTTATTCAAACAAAAAATATTAAAAATTTAAACTATTAAATTTTAAGTATAAAAATAATAAAAAATGTTAAAAATATTAAAAAAATATTAACTATAAAATTAAATTGAGGAACTCCGTATAAGACAATCTCGTGCAACTGATATCGTGATACTGATACATTAGTCATTATCAGGGCAATAAGATGTAGGAAATCTATAAACGCGGTATAAACTCTGTTATAAATGATATATTCAGCAATTATGTATAAATTAGATACTCAACACTGTTATTAATTTACTTTTTGATAGTATAAACAATTCAGTAGTTAAAAGTTTAATACTTCTGTTAAGTATAACATAAAATATTTATTTCTTGTTAGAATTCTAAAGTTAAAAATAGTTTCTTTTTTTTTTTTTTTTTTTTTTTTTTTTTTTTAAATTATAGAAAAACGTTAAAAATTATGAACATACTTTTTTATGTGTATATATATATAAATATATGTATATGTGTTTGTATGTATATATATATATATATGATGTATGTATATGAAGCATGGTTATATAGAAATATAACCATAAATTGAAGAGAATACAAGAATAAATGCAAAAGTTATACGCTTAGTAATACATTTAACACCAAAGCAGCTTAAATAGCATCACTAAAATATAATTAATGGTAATTTTTTTATGCCAATGTGGTCAACACCCTCTGAAGAAACTGGCCATATCAGTACTTCATTTCATTTTTCTTCCATTCTAAATTCTTTTAAAATTTTGTGCTTTATCTATTGAAAATATATTCCATCTGTTTATTATATTTCATATTTTCACTTTATTTTTCATTTGATTAATTTTATAAAAAAAATTTAGGATTATATATATATATATATATATAATCGTAAACTTTTTACCATTAATTATATTTTAGTAATTCTATTTAAGCTGCTTTGGTGGTGAATTTATTACTAAGCGTATAACTTTTGCATTGCATTTATTCTTGTATTCTTTTCAATTTATGGTTATATTTCTAACCATGTTTCATATATATATATATATATATATATATATATATATATATATATATATATATATATATATATATATATATATATATACATAGTTAATCGGAAATTTAAAAAGTGTTCTCGTTAAATTAAATTGTTATAACATATTGAACTGATTTTCTCTGAAATATTTCTACATGCTCATTTAATAAGTAAAATATTTTTTTAACCAGCAATAAAGCCTCGAAAATAGTCTGTGGCGACAGCAACTTCAAATATTAAAACAAGATATCCTTTATAGAACAACTCTAATTCAGACCATCTCCAACTAAACCCGGCTAATGGGTCTCGCCATTATTCAAGATTAGTGTTATGTTTCCCAAGCTATTTAGATACACAAACTTCTTAGAACTATGAGAATATTTTGTGATATCTTCTTCGAATTTAATATTATCTGGATTTTTGTTTGATGCAACAGGAAAGGAAAATAATGTATAATAAAAATTTAACATTTATAAGATTTTTTTTATTTAAAGAAAAATATGTGAGAATCAAGTTTTTCTTTTTAATTTTATATATCTTTTAATTTCAGTATTGGTGTGTCAAATTGTTTCAACCATAACACTGGATTTTGATTCGATAAAAAGTAACTTTTTTTTTTACTCGAATGAATATATAGATTAATTTATTTAAGAAAGCTTAGTTTTTATTTGAGGAAGTTTTTAATGAGAATTTAGATTCGAAAATGGAAATGAATAAAATAAATATTTTTATGATATTTCTCGATGGACTAGGAATTAGTAATTTAATTATAATTATTATGAAATATATTATTAACTATGAGTAGTTTTTTTATGTAAAAATAATTTAACATTAATAAGTTTTTTCAATGCCCGGCTGAAGTTAGAATCAATCGATTCAGCTCGACAAGGGGTAAATATGATGTCATCTTATACAGTGGGGCAACATCTTTGCCTGAACCCTAAACATACTTACCGCTTTGAAGGTAGGGATATTAACCATTCCGCCTTCAGTCATATTATAAAAAAAATTGAAATAAATTAAATGAATTTTTTCAATAATATATATATTAAATAGTAGTGGATAAAGTTTTGTGTAAAATACAAGAAATAGAGAAAGCAATGATCAAAGAAAGCTTAAATTTTATTGAAATGCATATTCATGTGTGTTACACAAACAAGTAAAAATTTGATTTTTCGTATACAAATTAGTTTCAACCATAAGTTTTTGTTTCCGCTAAATGTAAGTAATATCGCATACCTACGAAGATTGAATAAATAATATTATCTTTGAGAAATATGATGTTTTCGCTTATTCCAGTAAATGAGTGCTTTCGAAAAGCTAAATTGTTTCTAGAGATAATAAACGACTTTCAATCCTTCTTCTCTGAATGTCTCAAATATTGAGTATATATTGGGAAATATGCAAATCAATTCCATTAGCAGAGCATTGTGTAGTTTTGGATTATCTTCCAAGAGAATGAATTCATCCAGAATGTTTCAGAGTAAAGAACCATTTTGGATTTGAGAATACTTTACATCACTTATCTATTATTTATTATTTCCTGATGTTACAAGTTAATGCGGCTATTGATAACATCAATAGGCTAAGTAGGATATTTCCATTAACAAATGTAGGATTATTCCCAAGTACTAGGGTTACTTTCAAGTGAGAATGCACCCAGTGTTAGATTATACACAAAGTGAGACTCATTTGTGAAAAGTAGGTTACTCCATTCTTTTTTATTCCATCTAAGTTGTGCCCACCTTCTAAGGGCAACAATATTGCCTTCAGTCAATGAAATCAACTACAGGTTATAGAAACCCACGTTACCCACATATGTTAGGGATATACAAACCCATCTGATACTTTTGAAATTAAGTTTGAGCAATTTCAACAAATTGCGTTTTCTGGTTTCAAAGTGACTAGTGGCCCTCCATGTCAAAAGTTCAGCTAAGTCATCTTGCTAAGCACTTTATTTACTGTTAAAAATCATTCAACTGTTTTCATTCTTTTCCTATAGAAAGAATATTTCAGGTCACGTTTCACTCCTAGCCTAAAACGCATACTTTTCTATTTCTCAAAAAAAAAATTTACATTTCTGACATTATAGACGTTATTAGTTTATTTTTTAAACGCTTCCATTTCATTTCAATGAAAGTTTTCAATAAAATATTGTTATTTCATACCAAAATTTATAATAAGAATTATATTTCTATAGCTTTTGTTTTTGATTTAATTGTAAAATAAGCAATGTTATTTTTTTATTTATTTTTTATTTTATTTATTTATTTATTTTGATCGAATCAAAAAAATTTTAAGCTTCTTCGAATTAAAAAACTAAGCATAAAGGTTTTCATATAGGAATTTACTTGCTTCCATCAATTTAATAAAGAAAAATAAATTGCTGATTAAATTGTCTGTTCCTTGTCTTGTCTGGTGTAATTTATGTTGAGCATGCATGACATGTAATTTCGAAAAAGGAGATGGATTCAAAGTATTAAAAATGTTCCCAAGTCATAAATTGATTCATAGTTTAAAATGAGATTTTCAACATATGATTATCAACTAATATAATTATTATTAAAAGAAATATGAAATTATTATTAACAGATAAACATATATTAAATAATAAAAATATTATTATTATTATTATTGTATTATTATTAACTCATATGTGAGACTTACTTGAGTTTACAACTGATGGAATGCTGGCTATTATTCAGTTCATATTGCATCTTTTATTGCATCTTTCATGTTCATATTGCATCTTTTATTGCATCTTTCATGTTCATATTGCATCTTTTATTGCATCTTTCATGTTCATATCGCATCTTTTATTGCATCTTACATGTTCATATTGCATCTTTTATTGCATCTTACATGTTCATATTGCATCTTTTATTGCATCTTACATGTTCATATTGCATCTTTTATTGCATCTTACATGTTCATATTGCATCTTACATGTTCATATTGCATCTTACATGTTCATATTGCATCTTACATGTTCATATTGCATCTTACATGTTCATATTGCATCTTACATATTGCATTTTTTATTCAGTTCATATTGCATCTTTTATTGCATCTTACATTTTCATATTGCATCTTACATATTGCATTTTTTATTCAGTTCATATTGCATCTTAAGTTTAAGGAAGTTCAGATAAATATAAATCTCAAATTTAAAAATTCAACCATTTGCTCATAGTTATAGTAAAATGTTACAAAAATATTATTAATTATATTTTATTTAACAAACATTTTTAATTTATATTATCTAACGTCCAACACGTTCCATGTGGAAATAACATTCAAGTAACTTTAATGAAATTTTGAATTGTTTATAGATTAATGGGTTCCATACGAAATCTTTCAGAAACTTGATGTCTTCCAGAGGAAAACTGTTTTCTTCATGACTTTCAAACATAATTCTATAAGTATGTAAAATTTTAATTTCGCAAAGTTTAGTTACTTATTTTAAGAGTCAGATTTCTTATAAAGTTATCTGAGAAAATTTACCTATGTACATTCGTATCGACTCCTACGCGAGTTTTATAATTAATTCATATAAAGATTAATAATTATTTATTTAGTTTTGAAAATCATTGTATTTTATTTTCATCGATTGACCAATATCAGTTAATATTATCTTACAATAATTCGACTATTGATTAACTTTAAAGATATCAGTATCATTTAATATTTTTACATGCGTAAAAATATTAAATGAAAAATATTATGTTATGGCAATTAACTGGTAGAACACTTTGTCCTTAACAAAAATTTAAAATGGAACAATTGAAAATTTGTCATCGGATTTATTATTTCGTTTTAATTCATAAAATTAAAATTCTCCTTAGAAATTTCCCAACGGATCTTATTCCACCAAACATAATGCTATTATTTAAATAATTTTTAAGGTAAAAAAATATTATGTTGCATATTTTCTTTACATTCCTCGAATTACAGTAGAAGAGTCAAAATTATAAAAAGCAAGCAATGTTTCAAATTTATTACTTTAAATGTGTAAAAAATCTGTTTATGTAGATATGCATATTATTTAAAATCCAATAATTCATTCCTTAAAATAATATAAATATTGAACAAATAAAAATAACTCACTAGTAAATAAATTCTTTATTGGTTATATTACGTCTAATTTACTTTTATCATTTTTTAAAGTTATTGACAAATTTTTAAGCATATTTTTAATGAAATTTTAAATAAAAATGAGAAAGCAAGTGAATCTAATATATATATATATATATATATATATATATATATATATATATATATATATATATATATATATATATATATATATATATAAATATATATATAACAAATTTTATCAATTTCTACATATTGTTGCTTTTGACGTTGTAAATAGTAGACTTCTTGCGGAAAAAAAACTGATGAAGTTTAATTTACCAAAGCCTTTTAATATGATGTGTTAACTTTTTAAACTGTATGTTGTTTCAAACTTATCACTTTTATGAAAAATAAATGTAAGAATTCAATTTTTCAAACAAAATAACAATTAAAAAATATAGCAAAAACTGCTTCAGGTAAGAAAATATTTAAACTAATTTTTATAAATTTTTTTTTAAAAAATAATATATTAATATATATGCAAATAAAAATTTATTTAGATTGTAGACGGTCAATTTAATGATTCTAAATTTTGATAATTCTTTTTTTGGAAACATCTCAGATTGTGCTGACTACTTTACACTATCTTATCAATGTTTAACTTTATAGGAAGTTTGTAATTTTTATACGCTCCCTTACTGGACGTTGGACAAGCAATTTAGTGAGACATTCGTAGAAATCTATCTTTGTAAATGATGATCAGACACAATGTCAGCCATCTTGACTTTATGATTAATTAAGACCTTCTTCTGTGTCTCATCCGGGGACACGAGGCACCTAGAACCCTCAGGTCGTAGCCATCGATTGTCCACTTTGCATACGTTAAATCCTTTCGCTTTTCACTGTCCACTCACCTGGCGTAGGGGTATTCGTCCTAATTGTCCTCCACATCCCCCGTGAAGAGGCGAGCAACTTGTCACTTTCCTCCTCTTCCTACAAATCCTCAGAAGAATACATTTTGTAATTGTCTCTGCTTTAATCATTACGACGCTGAGGTATTCGATGCAGAGACAGAAAGTCAATATGCATTTTAGAAATATGCCAAACAGTGTAATGCTAATATTATGCAATAATTACCATGGAGACACCTTAATTGTAAAGTTTACTCTGATTTTCTATTAATTACAAAAATGACTTTTTTAAATAAACAATATAAAATTGTTTATAAAAAATAGCACTTACTTAATATTTATTTATTTATAGATTGAATAATTTTACAATATTATAGAGAATGAACTGTGAAGAAATTATTTCCAGAAAATTCCAGATGATTTTTTCCTGCTTAATATTTTATATGTGTATTTTTTTTTCTGAACAATTTTTAAGGTAATATTTCTTGATGAAATCATTTATTGATATACAATGTAAAATTGCTAAAATTAAAAATAAGTCGTAAATGATAGAATCGTATTCAAAATCATTGCTATAAAATTCGCGTGACACAGTAAAGTGAAATAAAAAGATAAAAAAATGTATATAAAAAATTAAGTATTTGAAATGTTAAGTAGAATTTAATTTTAAGTAGAATGGGTAAAAATAAAAATAATACAGTTTTTTTTTTTTTTTTTGATGATTTTAATGTTTCTAAATAAAAAACAACTGGTTTTTTTCGAAAATGTCCGACAGTCTCAAATGTTTTATTGGAAACAAATCAACTTCTTCTGGTTTGATGACTTTTGATTCATCTTTTTTAAAATAAACAAATACATTAAAATTAATCTTATTTAAAAAATAAAACTGTATTTCTTATAAATTTGAAGCAATAATGGCTGATATTAAATGAACTCAAAATTTTAAGTTAAAAACTATAAACGTTTTTAATAATTAATTAATTAAAACTTAATTATTTAAAATTTAATTAAGTAAAAAGTAATTAAAACTTAATTTTTATATCAATATATTTGATATATAAAAATTAAAACTTGTGTTGATATAAAATTTAAAACTTATGTTGATATCCTTTGCTGGTAACCATTTTTATTGAATCCGAAACATTCTTTTGCTGTAAAATTTAATAAATAATATTTGTTTTCTGTTATTTTTTTAGATACAGATATTTTAATTACTTTAGAAGAGCAGTACACAAATATATCGAGATTCCATGATCAAAATATATTAAAACATTATTTCCGAATATTTTTTGAAAAGGATATTAAAAAACTTTAAAAGAATCAGTATAAAATTCATTGTAATGGCAATTTTAAATATGTTTTAGTCATTTAAAGGCAAGACGTTTATATATTAACTGTACTTAATAGTAATAGCAGATTATATTATTAAAATTATATTGTTTTTTATAATGTTTTTGAAGTATTATTTTTGTATTAAAATTGACATATAAAAAAGTAAAGTTTACTGGCCTTAATAAATACTTCGATGAGTTCCATTTTTTGCAAATTAAAATTGCTGTATCGATGGTAAAACTTGTTAAAGACAGAAACAATATTCATTAAATAAGAGCCTCTAATTTATAAATTTTATACGTGCATATATATTTCTTCCTTAGGGATAATACTAGTTACAGAATGCACTTTGTTCAATTTTATGTGGATATAATAGGGAATTCTTTATTTGTCTCATTTTTAGCAACTAACTAAGAACCACGGTAACCTAGTGATTTGGACATCGGCCTTCCGTCCGGAAATGCGGGGTTTGACTCCCGATGCCGCCAAAGACTCACCGAGTACATGCGATCGATATACGTGCTCGTTAAATCTATGGAATCGAAACCGACGTAAGTCGTCGGTCGTTTAGCAGTTCCATGGGTGTAATGTTCTAGAGAAAGCTTCCTACCCCTCCAGATCAGAGTCAAAATTGAGGGAGAGGATCCTCTGGTGGTGCCATCTATCGGTGGGGTTTAGACCTAAGTCATACTTTTACCATCGTGGTGCTCTGATTAAACGAAAGACATACCCACCCTAGTGACTTAAATTCGTATAGCTAATGGCATAAAGAGCTTGGGTTGTCCAAGTATCATAAGTGGCATCAACAACATAATTAACTAATAATTTTCTCACACAAAAGCGTGACAATTGAGCTAGCAAAATCTTACATATAGCAGTATTCCTTTCAGTTTTATTTTTTGGCTACTCAAAATCTTTTTACAATTTTCCGCGTGCCATTTTTATCTCACATTTTCTCCTTTGGAAGCTTTAGAAGTCATGAAGCCAACATGCAACAGAACTTTGGCGACAAGTAGTAGCTCTAATTCATGGCATCTAGTTGCACATCACGATTAAATTCACTCAAATTTTATCTTAAAAGCATTTTTCATTCACTTCATAGTGTCTAAAATATAAAAGAAAATTATCCAGCAATTATTACAAAATGCTTTTGCCTTTTGAAATTACTGCTTGTAATTACGAATGAAAATAAGTATGTGAATACTGTGTTTTTTCTGTGTGCTTAAAAATATCTGTACTCCCTATTCTAATAAATTAGAAATTAAATTAGGTGTATTAATTAATTAATTAAATTAATTAAATTAGGTGTTAGAAGTGTATCCTTGTATAATTTATTTATCATATACAACTTTATTTTTAAAAAGTTCAAAAAAAAAGTTTTTTTATAATAATTTGCTATTATAATTTATCTTTTACGAGTAGAATTAAGAATTTTAATTTAGATCACAAATATCCCAAAAAAGAAATCACATCCCAATAAGTGAGGAGAAATTAATGAAGGAAAATTTTAATAGCATTGTTTTATTTAAAATAAACATTCACCTAAATATTTCGACGAAAAAAAGCAATTGCTTTTAGAAAGGTGTCTGTTAATAAGAGTCTTACTACAATATCAAATCAAAAAGCATAATAATAAAAACCATTTTAAACATAGTAACCAGATATATGCTTAAAAGAGCTATTTATAGTGGGCAAGGAATGTTACTTTCACTCGGAAATTTCTAGCACCGTAACTATAAGAGACGCAAATGCAATCGCTAGATGCCAACTGGAGAAAAACACACCAAAATGGAACATTAATTATGTGTTATCAATGAAGACAGAATTATTACCAGGACTATTTCCAGACTTAGAACCCAATATTTCTATGGAATGACTATAAATACAGACGGCACCAGATCTTACAAATCCTGTTGGAACAAGCCTAAGCATTTTTTTAACTGTCCGTACATCATAAGAAGGTTGCATCATTTACAGGTATTGACGAATTTGCCTTTCAAGGATATTGATATAATGATAAAATTGTACACATTGCCAAGGCCCTGATTTTGGTACTCGAAGTGATTTGACTTTATTTCTAATGGACACAAACACCAATCACAAACCAACCAAAGGAATATCACATGATTTTTTTATCGAAGTTATTAATTGAATTTTTTATTATCAAATTTGAGCCTAAACCCTTGGATTTCTACAACAAATGAATGAATATATGTGACTCATACAACCTTGAAATGATCAAAGGTGTATTAATCCAAATATAATGCTCTTTTCAAATAGGCTTTCAGGAAATGTATTTGGATGCATATTACTCAAAAATGTTTTTATTTTCATCAATTAAAAATACCTTTTCTAATTTCTAATATATCCCATTTCAATCAAATCTATCAAACCATGTTTTTATATAGGAAATAAGTAACTATATAAATTTGAATTGTAATTTATAAAAACAACTTATTTGGAAGCCTATACTTAGAGATTGCTTCACGGGGTATGCATGACATGAAGCAGAATGACTAACATTTTGGAATGATTCATGGTAACTACGTACTCCTACATATTAAAATGGAGCACAACGAAGCACCAACGCAATGAAGATACATTCCCTAGTTCATAGAATAAAACTCAGGTTTCCTCACCTAGCTCATCGTAGAGTCTGAGCCACCCCCCAAAAGAAAACGACCCATTTCAGATGAAAGATAAGCTACGGGTGGAGAGAATAGAGAAAAAATAAACCATCAGAATGCCTCCTTATTTCCTTTTTGAGCAATATAGCCAAAATAAATTTGAGCAGTCGCAATAAAGAACGTATATATATTTAGACAGATAGATGGATAAATGGAGGAGGTACCAAGAACAAAAAAGTCTAAATCTGTTTGATATTCTGGTCATTGCTTTGTATCTATAGCATTTTTCCCCTCCTCCTAGCCATTGTCACATCGATAGACAGTGAAGAGCGCCGTCATTTTGGACCGGATTCAGCGTCCGGCAACTTCTGAGTGGGTTGCCGTTCTCACTCACTTCGCCAAAAAAATTGCCAAATGTTGCCAAAAAAAGAAATAAATATTCTTTTCCTTACGTGATTCTCTTATTTGATATAAAAAAATCTTGTGCGCTTTTTCTTCGATTCGGAATCATAATTTTATCATTAAGTATATAGTTGTAATAAAACTCCTCATAGAATTTTTTTTTCATATTCTGATTTTAGTCTTTAAGAAAAGAATGGAATGCAAAAATATATAGTAGTTATTAAAAAGTTTAATGTTTTTTAGTATTTGTATCCGACTTTTGATTTACGAATGAACAAAAGAAAATGTTTTGAATTCTCTCATGATATATAATTTATTTTAAAATTGATATTAAAATGAAGTTTTTTTAGTAAAATTTCAATAAAGTAAAACTTTATTAAAAATTATCTTGATCAAGTATACATTACTTGAAAATTTATAATTCTAATATATTGACAAATTTCCAAAATTATTTTTTTGAATTGTTGTTGAAAAAGGAAAATAAATCAAATCAAATTTAGCTAAGAAAAATTATTATTATTTCGAATACTTTGCAGTAAATAGCACAAAAGAGGTTTTAATTTCCCAAATATGTAATTCTGAATTTTCTGAATACACAACTTTTTCCGTCTCCTTATAGTAATATGGTAAAAAAGACAGCAAAATATTTAATTTTAAGAAATATATTTTAAGTCATAAACGCTATTATTGATGACTTTTTAACAACTTTTTATTTGAATATTATGATACTGAATACTGCCACTTGGCTTGCTGAATGATATTTAATCAAGATTGTGCAAACAAAGTAATCAATAATTACATAACTGATAGAGATTAAAATCAGACACTGACTCTCTTTGATAATGATGTAGGACTATGTTTGAAAAAATATTTTCTCTCTTGAATCTGAGTCTTTCGTTGTAAGAAATATTCAAATGATCTTAAGAAAATAACAGCATCATATAAATAATAATAAATGGAATAAAAAGCTCATAATCACGAAATTAAGCATAATGAATTTGTTAATTATACATGAAATCAAAATTATGTTAACTACCTTGTTTCATGTTTCGTATGGATCAACTATGAAAATTTAATCTACTTTTAGAAAATATTGTGTAGAAAATTTTCGGAGTACAGTAGAACTCCATTAATCCGAATCGCTTCCAGAATTTCGAAAATAAATAAAACTCAAGAAGAGAAGGAAAATGAGAAAAAAGAAAAGGTTCAAGAAAAAAGAAAAAAAAAGTAAGATAAGGAAGAAAATGAAAATGACGTGTCACTTGAGGAATTAAAAATACATTCTTTTAAAAATTTCTTAATGCTCAGAAGTTAAAGATATCAGAAAATTAATTATGAATAAGACGCTATATTTCCAATTGCAAATGAAGGTAAACTTTTTGAAAGTGTAGATTAAAAAGAGATCTTGCTGTCCAAGTTGAAACATTCACGAGACCATCAGCTAGGGAAGCATTTACCAGCTTTGGAACTGCCATGGTACTACTTTGAAACTGCTGCATCAGCTTGAACCGCATGCAAATTCTCATTGTCAAACGGTTGCCCGACTAGACTGCTGAAAACGGAGAAGTCAAAACAGATTACTCTGACCGAGGTGATCAATAAACAATGATACTCATTTATAGCAGCAATCATACATACATTATCAATGTACAGCACTAGTAAGTAGCTTAACATGTAAAAATGTTGCATTTTCAATCAGTTGATTAAGCATTATTTTTCTTTAAAAAAATGTCGTTTCTTCTCCCATTTTTAACGTACAATAAATTAATTAAAATAAACTCCTTTTTCCAAAGAAAATTTCACTTATTCAAATGGGGTCCGGTCCCAACTGATTCGGATTAATTGGAGTTCTACTGTAAATAGTATAAGAAGCATTTAAATTAACCAAACTTGTATGGGACTCTTTGAAAGAAATTCATATATTTCTGCTTTTATAATGACACTCTATAGCTGTAAAACTTAAAAAAAAAGTCTTATTTAACCAATGTAATGTTAAAATAGTTGTTAATCCTTGTCGTTTTCTGCAGATTTGTGATGAAAACACCGCTTTGAAATTTTTAAGGAAACGGATAAACTGGTGATACAAATTTTTTAATACTTAAGTATTTTTTTGTTTTAACAACCAAACAATATTATTTCTGAAAAATATTCTTTTGAATTTAACGAAATACTTCATTTTAACTTCAAAACTCTCCTATGAATTACAAAAGAAAGATGTAGCACATCACTTTAAAGAATAAAATATAATCACAGAAGACTAAGAAGCTTTCTAGCAATAATCTCAACAGTGCAAAGTTATCATCAAATGATGCATAAATGCTTTTTATTATCAATCAAAACATTTTTGAGTCTTTACAATTACGTGGTGAAAAATTTCACTTAGCGACAAATTTTTTCATATTATTTTCGAAGCAAAATGTTGTTAATATGTATACTTATCTGTTTTAATTTTGGAAATAATTTTAATTTATTCATAACCACTTCAAAAATTAAACCATAATTCACATTTTGTCAAATTAAAATTTTTTATCCTTCTATAATATTTTAATATGTATGATCATTGTATAAAAATATGGAACTTACATTTTTTTGTCACTTTGAAATTTCAATCTTTTTTTTAATTATTGATACTGTCTATATTAACTACAATGCAAATCATCTTAAAAGAGATTAACTGATAACTATAAATGTTTAAATTCAGTCACATAAATTTGTCAATAAATATTTCGTTGAAAAATTCACTCATATTTGTACTATAACAAAGAATGCAGTAAATTTTCAAAATTGCTAAATGTGATTGCTATAACGCAGCTGCTTCATTTGACTCTATTCATATTTTTTTCTTAAAAATTCTGATTATTTTCTAGTACACAACTTATAATATTTACTCTTATTTCCATTTAACGGAATGAAAATTCAGTTAAGTAATGAATTCTAGGTAAGAATTTTTCAAAAGCAAATTAAGGAAGGCATAATCATTATTTTTAATTATAAGAGTTGTTAATTTCATTTCTACTTGTAAATTTTAAACCCATAAATATAAACTCCTTACTTTGCTGGTCCATCGAATTATTGGCAGGGTTTGTTGGTTCTGAGAAATGTAATGGAATTTTTCATCCAGATTTTGGTCTCTTGTTAACTTAAAATCAAAACTAGGTTTCATTTACATATTTTGACTGCAGCGTTTGTAGTTAATTTATATCATAATTGACGCTGATTTGAAATCCCTATAAAATTTCTTTTTGTATTTAACATAAATGATGACTGAATGAATTTGTATTTAACTTAAACGATGAAACATTCTGTTAATGTCACCTCCGTGACTTGGTTCACAGGTACCCATTAGGTAACGACAAATGAGAAGCAGTTTCTGGCCTTGTTGTAGCATAGGGTTCGTCATCCAATTGGCCACCGTTGGAAAATAATAACAACATTCTGTCAATGAAGCTTCTAGTATCTGCATGCAAATTTTACTATTGCCATTCTATTATGTCAAATGTACTTGCTTCAAAGGTGAGTCTCATATATCATTATAAAGATTTTCATGTTATCAATGACTCTATTTTAGTATGGCGACAGGTGTCTAAATAGAAAATAAACAAATATCAACTTTACTAGTTGAAGGTTATCAAAATAATAAGATAAAATGCATTTGCAGCATAATATGTCTTATAATTTAATTATCAGCTTTAGTTATCGAAATGCACAAACCTCGAATACCTGAAAAATTAAGATTAACAACGCTAATTTCTGAAATTACTTTGACACCCCTTAATGAACAGCTTAATAGCCTAAGTTTTTTCTAAAACATTTTAATATCCTCTGAGTTCAATTGACTTCCTGGAGGAATTTTCCTAGAAAGGGAGTCTTATTCACACGTTCACAAGGGTAATGCAGGAAGCTTCGAAGCACTCATCCTGGCAGATAGACATATAGAAATCTGAAATGCAGCATCTATTTCTTGTACAACACTGGCCAAGATAGAACCAGGGGTCCTTCGCTCTGAAAAGCCCTATCCCACTACAAGTACACGAGGACCATAGGAAAGAATACTATCCGCAAGGGATGTTACTACGTGGTCACCTTTCTAAATTCTGACCACGCCCATACTTGTGAAGGTTAGTTACACTTAAAAGTAATAGATTATCATAAAAATAAGCCTATAGAATGGAAATGCTCCACCATCTTCTAGATTACCATAATTTACCTTTCATTTCATACAATGTAACAAAATCCTATCACTTAAAATCTTTGCATTAAGGATCTCTTTTCCTTGAATCAACCTCTGTTACATACAGGAGACCCAAGGCATATTCTACTTAAGCATCTGCCTTTTTGAATGCATCATCTTAATGGAACATTGTTGCGTTTATTTTTTCTGCAAATGATGGATCGATGAATGATGTAACAGTTTGGCTTTTCTGAAGATGACTGCGAATGATTGATCTGAAATACTTCTGCTTGAATAATAAATGGGACTTTTGTATGAGAATAACTCGTTTCAACCCTACGAGATTTCCTTAATTTCTTAGCATATTATGCATTTTTTTCTCCTTCTTTTATGCGTTGCAAATTATATGTTTTTCTAACAAAATGAAATTTATTTTCCCCATAATGTTACAAAAAACGTTAAATTAATTTATGGATATATATGCCTTAATATTAATTTTATATAGATTTTTCTCGAATACTCATATATACGGATCTATTTTTAATAATAGACTTGGCTTATGATTTATTTATGAAATAAAGATATAGCTTAAACTTTTTTTTCTCCATATTCAGAAATAATACTTTTTTTCTTTCAGATTAAAATAGTTAATTATAACAACCGCAATTTTTTTATTATGTTAAAAATCAAATTGCATCATTTGTATTTTATCGATTTCTGCTTTACGATATTTTAATATCATACATTATTTTAGATTATTTTAAAAAAAAGCGTAAAACACAAATAAATATTTATTAATATTGCTAATATGTCTAAATCTTTCACATTTTCTCTTTATTTTAAGTGAATATTTTTAAATTTCATTTGTTAAAATCTTTGGCGGTATCGCACAATTTTCTAATTATGACAGACTAATAATAATAAAACTATTTATTATAATGGAGAAATGCTAAATTATATCGATGATTTTTTTTCTATTCGGAAATAATGAGCAAAATATAACGGTAAATCTAAGTTACAATTAATGTTCTGTAATCTGTTCACACATTTTGACACATTTATTACTATTTTATTTGCAGCAGTAAAATAATTTTATAAATTCAATAGTTATTAATAACCGCAACCGCATATAAAAATTGTTTGATTGATTGAATTATGTTTCGAAAAAGATGCAGATATATTAATGTGGAAAAGCAAATATTTGACTTTGTTAATCTGATCATCTTTACAATTGTAATAAATACTTATATAAATTCTATATTAGTATTCATTGCAAAGCTAATTTTAATTAAATAAGTGGTGCATTTATTTAATTTTTTAAAATATACATAGTTATAAGACAAATGTATTTGAACAAAAATAAGCAGCTAAGTAACTGTTTTAATTTGGTTACTTAAAAAGCAGAAATTTTGAATTTATAATGGAAAAAATTTTGAAATAAATGTTGAAAAACTTAAAACGCAGTTTTTATTCAGAGCAAGCTTAATAATAGTTGCTTATCGTCTGATGTTGAAGTATTTCTTGTAAACTACAATTTTAATCATTCAATGTATGTTTTGTGTAAGCTTATCTCACTTCTTCAAGATAACACTGTTTGATCTTAAAATTTGAGGTTTACAAGTATTAAGGAAAGATTTCTTATAATCTTTTGGAATGAATATGGAAGAGATTGTATTCACCATTTCTTACGAATGAGCATTGAAGAAATTTTATATATTTTGAGAAAAATAAAGGCATGTGTAATTGAAACAAATATAATAATAATAATATCATAATTCCTCCCATTTGTAATGTAATGTAAATTACATTTACAAATGGGAATAATCGAACAAAAAATTACATCCCAATGTAAATTTTCTCTCATTCGAAAAAATCTTCACTTCTGTAAAACTAAAATAAGTATATTCAAAATATTTACGAAAAATGTAATATTGTTATTTATCATTAAGAAAATTTCAAAATTAAAAGCATTAAGAGAAATAGATTGATATTTGAGAAACAAAATCCTTAAGAATAAATCTTGAAAAAAAAAATTTTGAAACCATACAAGTCAAATATAAGTATTTTATTAATATAGTTTGAAATATATTTTGAAAATTATTTGTTACAAATGAAAACATAAAATTTAAAGAAGCCATATGCAGATAATTATTTAGATACATACCAAAAAGAAATATAAATAATCTTTCATTAAAAATAAAGTAAATAATTTTACAGATAACAGTAAAAAAGTTTTAGGGAACTTTTTCTAAAATATAAGTAATATTTTAAAAATAAGTAAGTCCAGTTTAATGCTATTATTTTCTCTAATATTATTATGATTATATTTAAAAAAAACTAATGTGGTATTATGCTAAATTTTTAAACGTCAAGTATAGGACAGATTTTAGTGTTTTTACACAATTCAGACAACAATTTTAGTGCTAATGAAAAAAAATTGCAACCAAATTTTTAAAAAAAATAATCCCTTAAAAAGAAAACAAAAAATATTTTTAATTTCAAGTTTAGATGTGCTGTGTGTGTATTATAATAATTAATTTTATCAATGAAGTTGATTAGCCAACTTCTTTTATAGTTTACTGGTTGTTGCTGTATGCAATATATACATTTAAAAACATTTATAAATATTTTCAGCAATAATAGGATGATGCCATAAGGGTAAATAACACACAAAGAATGCCATAAATGGTATCATGTTTGTTAAAAAATGTACCTGAATTTTTTCAATATTAATGATTTAGATTTTGCGTGTCTTCTCCAATAATTTTCTCTATTCAATTTAAATTCTAAACTTCTGTGGAAAATTTAATGCCGTTCAATTGCGCTACTTATCTAAAGTTCTGTCGAATGTAATATTAAATTAATTTGTTAAGAAACGATTTTAGGCATTCTTACCACTTGTTATAATGTTCTAAAAAAAATCTAACATAAATTTTTCAAATTATTTACCTAAAATTTTTAAAAGTAAAATTTAAATTTGATTCATTAGTAATTTAAAATATACAACACAATTTTATGAGTGTATACTTAAGTATCTGATAAAATTTTGTAACTAATTTCCTTGAAATACATTAATTCATAATTTAAAGAATATTTCAAACTAACTTTTTCATAGCTCAGAAAATTAATTTAAATGCTTTCTTTATCAATTCAAAATATTTTATTTAATAAAAACAAATAAGCATTTTAAGGAAAATTATTTTGATTTAAAGAGGAGAAAATAAAATAATAATAGTTGAACATAGTAATTTCATTATAGAGAATGAACTTCAAGATGAGTATCCAACGATGACTCAGTTAGTGCCAAAATTTATGTTTCTTTTCCAAACAACACTCTATTTGCTTTCAGTTTTTCAAATCAATACAATAGGTAATAAATTTGACGTCAATAATCAATAATTTTCTCATTACATATTAATAAAGCTAAGTTTATCCTTATACGACTCGAGCTACCAACGCCATCATCGCAAGTCTTTAATTCTCCTATCAGTTTTATTGATTGAAGGCTGCATCAGAGATTAAAGAATAAAAAGGCTGCTGTATTTTCTTTTTAGATACATGTAAACAAACGGGCGATAAACATCGCCAAAACAGTAACCTGGAGAAAAAGACAAATAACGTTCTGCAGTCCACTCCTCGCCCTATCGAAACGAAATCCGTTGCTCATGAGGGCCATTAAGGCCCCGCCGTTATGCCTAATCCCCCGCACGTGATGGATCCTGCGCCCCCGTTGCCCCTGACGACCGTCTGTCCGTCATTCGTCACTCTTCCAACTGTCTTCTCCTGAAAGCTTGACCTGCATTGCCGTTTGCTTTCCCCACATAGTTTGGGTGTAAAGAGGAGAAAACTCCCATAGGAGAAAAGCTCTGTTTGGATTATGTGTCGCCATCTATTGTAACTTTAAAGAGATAAAAACTGATGGCAGTGCTCAATGGCACCACCGTTTCTGGAATCACTTAAAATACTGAATACATATTTCGATGTTTTGTACAATATTTAAAATAGAGTGACATCCAAAAATACTATATATCATTGCTGATTGTGAAATAAGTAAAAGACAAATAAATTTAATTTTGTCTCTCTAAATTTCTTAAAAATTCCCTCATTTTAAAAAATACCGAACTTTTACAAGCTTTTCTAGAGTTTCGGAAATTGCTGAAAGAAACACAGAACTTTTGAAAATTTCTTATTTCAAATGATAGCGACAGCATTAATGGAACAAATCATCATCATATATTTCTCAAAATAGTATTGTATGCATGTAAATATAATTGTAAAAGAGAAAAATAATTCGAAATAATTTACATTTTACTTTCATGTCTTAATAGTGAAAAATTATTTTGAAATTAATATAGAATTTATTGCAGAAGAAATAAAATGTTTCAAGAGTGACAATTAATTTAATAATTTCTTTTTTACTTACATTTGTATTTTATATGTTAATTATGGCATTTTTTTAGACAAAATGTTAAATACTTTATTTTTATAAAAATGAAACGCTTTATTTTTACAAGGTGTAATTTTATTTAAATTAGGTACTCTATACGTAATATAGTTGTTTCATATTAATTCAAAATTATGCAAAGTTCCTTCTTTTTTATCACTTAATTCTTTATTTTTAATGCTGATTCACGGTCAAGTTTGATGAAAAAATATTGAGTAATATTTTAAATCTCTAATTCAATTTCTTATTTTTTTATTTAATTTAAAACAAAGAAATTAACTTTTTGAAACATGGGTAAATTATCAAAATATAAAAAAAAATTGATTGAAAGATTTTGAAACTCTGAAATGACAAAAATTTTTCATAACTGTCTATGAAATTTTACAAAGAGGCTGGTACTAATATTACCTTGAAATATTTACTAATACCTGGTGATTCATGGCTGTCCTGATAAAATTTTAATTAATGTGATACGTTCAAATCTAAAAACAACCAATCATATCGCAACTTTCAACTAAGGTCAGGCAAAGAGGTTGAGGCTTGAGTTGATGCCCACCTCTTCTCCACATGTCTTATCAGTGGGGCATTATAGGTGAAACATATTTAATATCCATATGCTCTCTTAGCACGATCGTCAACACTGGCTCCGGTATCGAACCAACAACCTATTGTTTACAAAAGCAATGCTTTTCCCCTCAAGGTTATCACAGCATAATATTAGTTCAAAGTAAATTAAGATTAAATTGTGAAGATAAAAATTTTTTAGTTAAAATCGACGAAGAAATATCAATTATTTTAAGCACTCACTATTGCCCAGTTGAAAAACTGTGGTCTAGTAGTCGCGGTTCCGAGTACAGTACCAACCTCTGTTGAACAATAAGAGATGATTATTGTATTCTTGTTTTTACATACACATCTGTCGAGAAGTCGTACCAGGAATAAGAAACACGAGAGAGCTAAGTCAAAGGAGAGAAAGAGTTACCAGATTTAAAAAAAAATATTAAAATTAAATTATTAGTAACATGATAAGTATAAAAATTGTATCAATATACTAGATAATTATTAAGAGTTAAAATGAACTTTGCAAGTATGTATAAAGATAAACAAAGCGACTCATTGGTTTTAAAAACTGCTGCTTCACATAGCAGCCAGTTGAAAAATACATTAAGTACCTGTTTACTAATAGCTTCACTTAACTTCTTTAAAGTAAGTAATTCTCTTACGAAATTTTTAATATTAACTATAACTGTGACTAACAAAGAAAAAAGCATTTCAAAATTTAAAATAATATAAAATTATTTGAACTCAACAATGAAATTAGAAACGACCTTATTTATTAGTATTGAAAAGGAAATTTTGGAGATCCGGATGTATCAAATATTATAACAGAATTTCTATTAAAAAGGGCAAGAAAACTACGATTATTCTAGATTTTTGACTGATTTATTGAATATAAGTATGTATTTAATGTAATGTATTCACTTGTTCGTTATATAAATAAATTAATTATTATTATATTTGGTTGTTAAATTAAAAAATAAATTGAATTAATAATATTATTTTCTGTGATTCGTTGTTTCGGTTCAGAGAAATATCAATCAATCAATACAGTATGAGAACAGAGTATGCAAAATTATTCTCACATGAGTGTGGCAATTGCTCTAGTAATGTCCAGTGCTTGGGAAGACACATCCAAATTTATTTAAGTATAAAATGTACAAATTTATAATTTTTTGCCTATTTCACTGCAAGTTATTCATAATTTTTCAATAATGTTTGCATTAAATGAAAAAAACATGAAACACGTAGAATTAGAAATAAAGTTGTTTTTCCTTTATTTGCATTGGAATTTAGAATTTTTATGGTAAATATCTGAAATAATCTCTAAATATTAGGAATAAATCAATCTATAAATTTTACACTGAAATTTAATCTTTTATTCAACCTAAATCAGTTAAAAATGGCTCCTTCTGATTAAATTCCTCTTACGGAATTCGATCTTATAAAAAGTTTTTATTAGAATGAGTTTTAACCAATGTGAACAATCTTCATTTGAAATATCAGAATTGAATAAAAATAAACATTTCGAAAACTTATAAAAACACGTAGAAATATGATAGCCAACGACACTTTTATTGTACTATATTTCTAGAATTGTCCTATTGTGCTCTGTATTGCTTTTGTTAATCTGCGTGCAATTTTTCATTGGATTCTCAATAACTATTGGTTTATCTCTCAACTAATTTGAATAAACTCGATTTCAAAATGTTTCATGCCTTTTCTCCCTAGGAGTCTTAGTTTGATATTTCATAATTTTCCCCATGCATTCAAAATTTCCTTTATGGTAAACTTGAGTAGCAGAAAAAATTGAAATCTGTATTTAATTTCATGTTACTTATTCAATTCTTACTTTTTTTTTATTTTACTAAATAATTTCTTGGAATTTTCAAACTCTAAAAGATTTTTGACTTTTCCTTTAAGCATCTTCACTCTGCAAATGATATTTCTTATATTTAGCTTAGTGGACTGCTTTAAAAATCAAACATTTCATGTACATGAATTTTATAATACAAATAGGTTAATTATTGATTTTCACTGTTACTACAATTTTAATTGTAAATTTGAGAATTACTAATTAAATTGTCGAAACACTTAACAAAAATTTAAATTTTATTCAGTGCATTATTTAATTATTATGAAAAGCTTAACAAGTCCTATATCTAAATATAAGTTCCTGCTTCATAAATTATTAAAAATTTGATATAATAATTGATTTTTTTTAATTTTTGCATAATTAATTTTATTTTAAATCATTCTTTATTTATAGATGTATTAATTTTTAAACATTAATAAATGAATAATTAATATTGTATATATAAACTACGTTCTTTTACTCTTATTTACTTTTATATTTTTACCTACCAAACTTAAAGTTTTATATTTAGAAATGCACTAATTTACTTGATTTATAACATAGTTTTGAAATTTATGAATATGAAATATAATTGTTAATAAAAATAAAACTTCATTTAAAGTTATTTGAAAAATTTTGTTAATATTATGAAGCCATAAAATTAAAAAAAAACAGCCTAAAATTCATATATCATGTTTCAAAATTTGTATTAAATAAATGAAAAAATTTAAAATTCACATTAATGATAGTTTGCATTTATAACTAAACTATAGAATCATTGGTATTTTTTATTCGAAATTCTAAGTTTTATGTTTTTTCATAAAATGGAATATTTTCAATGAGTATAAATGTAATTTAGTAAATTTTAATTAATGTAAATTTAGTAATATAAATTTAGTGAAATATTTATTGTAAATTTTTTAAACTTTTAATGAAAGTTTAGTAAAAATTTACAACCATATAGAGTAGGGAGAAAATAGTAGAGAATATAAAAGTTTTAAATAATTCTCTCTAAATAAGTATATGTTTGTTTCTTCTTTTAACAAAATTCTTACATAAAATACAATTTAAAAGAGCCAAAATAAATTTATATAATTGGTTGATTAATCATATATTTAAAAATACTAAAAATTACTTGAGAAATATAATACTCGTTAAGTAGTCTGGATTGAAAATTTTCAAACATAATGACAGGCAGGTTAGCAATAAATTATTTATTTTTAAAGGATTTATAATTTAATAAATGAACTAAATAACTGACAATTTATTTTTAAAGAATTTTATAAATTCACCCATATCATTAAAAAATATAAAGTTTTTTTTGCTCAATTTTATATAAATGACACTATCAAACTAAGCTATAAAAAGGTTAAAAAAATTAGAATAATGCAATGTCATCGGTAATGTTTGGCCCTTAAACTCCATTCATAAAATCAAAAACATAAAAACATACTTTCAATCAATAAAGCTAAATTTAAAATTTTAATCTATTTGCTCAGAGCGGAAGTTTAATCATTTATTAATCCTAACACAAAATATTTCTTAATATAATGAACAAAACAGGTAAGAATTGCGCAAAGAATTTAAACAATAAAAATGAAAATTAAGTTTTAAGATTTTTGTATCATTTATAATCATCGTAAATTTTAGTATTTATAGCCTAAAAAATCCTAAAATACTCAAAAATTGTCAGTTTTATTTATTTATTTTTACCTTGAAATGACAATTTTAATGTTACGTTCTAGGCATTGACTGATCCATTCCATAAAGAAAAACTGTTTAGGGTAGTCAAGTGGTGGTTTAATTCTTTTTACTATTCCATGTCTGCTATTTGTCATAAAATGTATATTAATTATTTGATGTTATATGAAGAATTCACTCATTACCTTAAAATTATTTAAGTATTAATAATTATTAATTATTTAAGATTTCAAAACTACTTCGATAGACAAATTGACACTAAGGATGTCATTGATATATCAGAATCAAAATGCCATGCACATCTTTGATCAAAATTTATCACAAATTCAGATGCGTCAATTAATAATATAAGTAATCACATTTTCATGTAGGAGTATATAATATAATGAATACTTCGAAATAAATGAAATATTGTAAAAATTCTTAATTCTATTTATAAATGCCCAAAAAATTTTTTTTATCTAACCTCAATTAAAGCATTTATTAAATACATTTGTTTTTGAAGTTTTAATAGGCAAACCTCTTTAAGCTTTATCTAGAACAATCTAGAACACATTCTTATTAATATATTGTTGATAGATTTTGATGATAAAAGACATATTATTTCCAGATTTATAAATATTCCAGGTATGTCTAAAGTTAATATAATTTTCTTATTTTATACAAAATATAATTCTTTAAATATTTTTACCTGAAGATTGTAAAGGGATGACAATGCCAACGTGATATGTATGATAATATAAGCAATCTGTTAGAATATAAATAAATGTAAAAATTTAAAATAAAAATATTTTTTGTTGGAAAAACTAGTGCAACTCTCAAACTTCTATCACATAAAATTGAACGATATAAAGTTGGTCAAATTGGTGTTGGATATATATCTGCAAAATGAATTTTATCCAATAATAAAATATGTTGATTTACATAAGAAAAAAATTCAGAGCTTGATGAACAATAAAGTGTTGAAACTGTCATATGACCTGATATAATCCATCTCAGTTTTCAGATGACACACTAGAACGAGAAAAAAAATTATTTTTATTTCTGATGTTTATTTAATTTACTCTCTCACATTTTTGTTTGTTTAAACAAATATTCAAATTGCTTTAGGTTTCAAACCTAATTCATTTTTCAATTCTTACAAGAGATTAATTTATTCAAATTAAACTGCTCCATGATAAAATAGGGCTTTTTCAAGAATGTATATTTCCACACTGAAAATAATGGCAATAATATAAAAATTATTGTAAATAATATAAAAATTTTTCTACAATAATGTAAATTTCAAATAGAATTTTCTGAAAAATTAAGTATCTCTTAAATGTATTATTAAATGAAATATGTATTTTAAAACATTACAATCAATGTCATTATAAAAAAAATCACAAGATTCCAATTCATTTCTGAATGATCAATAAAGAAATGAAACATAATAATGCTTTTAAGCATCCCAACCAAATCATTTTCTTTATCTACTTTGAATTAATGTCTTTAAACGCATAATACTTACAATGAAATATTTGAAAGGAAAAAAAATTCCAGTAAGAGGTGAAAAAAAAAGGAGGGTGGAGAAATGCGCACCTCTTGAGTTATTTCTTCTCTTGACACATAACGTCATGACTGCGAGTCATTTTACAAGAATAATAACGATTGGAAAACAGAAACCGCATAATAATCAACTGTATCCCCGCCAGATTCAGCTTAAAATGAAGAAGTGATATTTTATTTATTCGTCACTGAATGTGTGAGTTAGATATGAGATTGAGGTGGGGTGATGTGGAAAAGTGTAAAGCCGTAAGATAACGGCAGCCATCTTGCGAAGGAAAAAAAAAGGCAATAAACGCCAACTCTCCATGGAGTGCCTGAGTTGATAAACTTCTGCCTGTCAGCTTCGAATCCGAAGACTGGTAGGCCCTCAATGTCACATATAAACAGGAGGCAGGGGAGGAAGTTGACATACATGGGTCCTTCAAGTTCTAACATCGTCCTCCTGCATTGCAGGGATCGTCTAAAAACAAATAGAAGTCATGTTTTACTCAGATGATGTGCTTCAGAGTCTTTTCAAAAAAAAAAAAATCTTCGTTTAATCACATCTCATTTCTTTTTCTTATAACTTCCATTGCATTCTGGAATATTTATGTATTAATAAATAAATCATATGATTTTTATCGCTCTTGGTAATTGGTTCGTTGCAGAAACTCATTTAAACAATTCATTGTTAAAATAATTGAGAATTTTGAAATGTAATTTCATAGATTTCATCAATCTTATTTTATTATGAATAGTTATGTCTTACAATAATTAGCTATAAAAAATTACTGTAATACAATAATCTTGGCTTATAACTTATTTGAATCAGAATGAGGTATCATCCATTAAATAGTAAATTCTACACACTTGAATTCAAATAGATTTAATACATTATGAATATACAATGTTTTAAAAAAATGTATCCAAAATAATTGAGTTGTAATCATGTTGTTGTTGTTTCTAATCACAGATAGTGTATAGTGTAGTTAAGCTAAACCATCTCCATAAAATCAAAAAAAAAAAAAAAAAAAAAAAAAAAAAAAAAAAAAAACATTAAAAAGTTTAAAAATAAAATTGGATTCTCCAAAATCTTTCACAGTAAAATTCAGACAGTCAAGAATGTGTCTCGGGGAAGGCTGATCAGCCTTTCACCAGTGGCACTCCACAAAGACTTTCTGTCCCTGTTGGAAAGAAAGGAACCTAATGTGGCCACTCAAAAAATGTGAAAGAGCAGTCTGCTGTATCCTAAGGATACTGATATGGTGCCACCAACTAGGTTTTTTCTCAAAGTACCAAGAGTGCGTTGGTGGATCTCTCCAAATTGCGTTTAATTCCATCAGTTGTAATCAGGAATTCATGATGTGTTTTGACTTGTGTATGAAGAACGAATGATTATTCAAGTTTAGACCAAAGAGGATTTTTCAATTAGCAGCAGCGAAAATAATATCAATTCCAGTAGAATATAAATCTTACCCTGCAAAATTAAAAATGTTCATGTTGCCGTATGCATTTTATTTATAACAAATGCCCTGCTGTAAAATTGTCGTGAATGTAGCTACTGATGAAATAATTCGGTTGGTATTTCAAAGGAGTTGCAGTTACTTTCCTCACATGTCAAAAATATACTCGATTGAATAAAAATATAACTACTTAGCATGTTACAGAAGAACATCAAATTCATGTAAACGTTGGGAGAGCTGTAAAAAATAAGTTTAAACGTTACTTTATAAACATAATTTAAGTATTATTAGTTAAAGTACATAGTATTATTGACGCTGTTTTAACAGATCAATATCTCGTCAGTCACAAATCATGCCAAATGGAGTGACTACATGAATCAGAAAATAATAACATAAAACTGCTTAGCTGAACTAACTCTTTTGACACCACGGAGTTGACAGCTTAATGGCCGTTGTAAAGTATAAACAACTCATAAATTGATTTTTTTTAAAAACTCGGAAAACTTTTAAGCATTCACTCAACAGATATGATTGAGAAATGTAGAAACTCAAAATCTACTTTCATTTCTGTAACAGTGGCTGGGTTCGATACCGACACTATATGCTCCTAACAGCGCTGTCTTATCACGATGAGATCTTCTGGTGACTCTTCAATTACACACATGTATGGATTAATGATTAGCATTGAGAAACAAGCAGAGTAAAGAAAATAGTCACCTCTGAAGATCATATTCTTTCAACTAGACACTGTAAAGCTATTTTTTGAGATGGACATCATTTAGAGGACATTATTTTTTTGAGGGATTAAAAAAACGGTCTTTAATGGATATGACATGATGCAAGCTTAAATTAGCTTAATCATTTACAAATGGTGCATTTCGTTATATCTAGATACACGTCATCTAGAAAATGACAAGGAATTAATCATAGAAAAACTGTACGCGAATCAATGGTAATTCTCTTGCCCACTCACACCTTCCATATGTTTGAGTTATTATTGTAGTTGGCTGTGCCATTTTAAAAGAAACTATTATATTACTTGAAAGATTTTAAGAGCATGCTATCTGATACGTGTATTTAGTCAACATGCTTTTTATGACTTTTGAGGTGCCCGCTTTCACAATCAGATAATTGTTTGTGCTGTTATCAGTCAGAGTTTAGAACTAGCTTATTGTAATAGTCCCGCTCATCAAAAAAAATATATAATAATAATAAAATTTTAATTATATAGGTCTTTGAGTCCTGGTATTTTTAAAATTTCTCTCCATGCCTAATTCAAATTGAGATGTTTCCAGTAAGGCCCCGATGGCCTGAGTGATTATTTCACCGTTAGAGGTTAAGATGATGAGTTCAAATTCCGACTAAACCAAAAATTTCTCTGGGGGTGAAAGATCAAATATATGGGGCTTTCTGCTTAATTTCTTCTTTTAAATTAGGAAGTCTCAAATCCGGGATGCTTCCTTATAATTGGTAGAGCCCAACTCTTAAGCAGGTACAGGGAAATATGCTGGTGCAATAACAACAACATGTTTCCAGTTGTTATAGAAGAGATATTACTTGTTGACTTAAATCAAGTTATCACATTTTCATTTTTCGTTGCTTTATCTCAAATTTTTTTCCTGTTTATTCTTCTAAACAGTTTTAAATAATTACTATGTATTATATTCCTATATATTTGGTCTTTCTATAGCATTTGAAAGGGCATATAAATTTATAAGTTTATAAAAATCTTAATCTCTTCTTATAGCATTTAAGCAAATTCATATTTCACGAATTACAAAATGAATTAAATTTTCATTGCTCCCAAGCGATATGGATGCATGGTGCAATTGTTGAGAATATTGCAACAAATCAACAAATTGTTGAATATGCTTTTTTAACATACTCTAAATTTATATACTCATGCATACATATAAGTAATGTCAATTAGGGTTAATAATTTATTTCAAATTTAAATATAGATTTTCCATTATTATGAAATATTTAAAAAAAAAAATACTTGAATCGCATACACGACAGAATCGCATACACAACGAGAAGAGATGGTTAAATACTGGTGACAAACGAAATTTAAAATTCAATTATGATTGAATGAGAAAAGACTTACTTGTTATAAACTTTAAATAAAATTAGTGTGAATTCGGGTAAAATATATTTAAGTAAGATTTATTGTTAACATAAGATTCACTTCATTATGAAGTTGCTTATAATACAAACTAAATCTTATTTACATTTTTAAAAAATTATGTGTCAAATAAACACTCTGTAAAAACGTGTTTTAGATATAAAGATATAAAATAGAATTTTTTTACATTATGTAATATTTTTCAAGTATGGATGCTATTTTGTTCTGTAATTTGCTTATCTATTATTAAGTTAATGACCAAGCTACAAATATTCAGCAGCATTAGGTGGGATCTTAAAGTATGAATCCTTCATAAAAATTAGAATGCTTGTAAATATTTTATATTTAAAGCAACTGCATATTCTTAACATGTTGAGCAGAATTCAAATAATATTAGTGTAACAGAACTGGAACAAAAATATCCCCTTGAATAAAAGAGGATATTCAAAATAATATTGAGGAGGATATTCTTTATCAGAGGAATATAGCAGAGATTATTTATTCATCTATAACGTAAGACACATTATTCGATGACAATAAGTGATTGCATTTATATCAACATTTACTATTTCTAGGAAATGAAGTGAACTTATTGTGATAAAAAATAAATTATAAACTAACTTACCATTAACAGAAAATTAATAATAACTAATGTAAACTTATTCCTTTAACTGAATTGAAAAAAAAATATAAAGTGTTAATACAAATAAATCTTATTAATAAAAACGATATTTTTTAAAACAGCCATATTTCCCTAATTCTGCTATCGTCACACTATTTTGGTTCATTTTTCATTAGTTAAGGAGTCAAATTGTTGACAATTTTATTAACTTATATTACTATATTTTTTACTTTTAAAAGTTTCAAATATATTATAGGAAATATAACTTTACAAAAGCGTTAGTTAAAAGTGAAGTATTTTAAATTTGAACATGTTCCCGTCAGATTTTTTCCTCCATGAGAATAAGTAAACCAGTAAATAAATTATCGCATTGAATAGAAAACCCACCGACACGTCTAGACACGTGACTGATGTGACTATCAACTTTGTTTTTGATGTCAGGCGGAAAAGGGAAGGGAGATCTATCCCTTGAGGGAGCTGCTGCTGACTACACCCCAACAAGATGACCGTTTGATAGACACCCATCTCTAGAAACGATACTAGGGTATTTCTTTTCTCGCACTTGTCTTCAGGCTTCGAGAATACTGCCATAAAACCATAGCACTTTCATTCTGAGTAATTTCTAAGGATGAATTCATTTCTGGTCTAGTTTGACTTGGTGAACATTTTTCATAAGAATATCTGTCTCATTTCTCGTCAAAAGAAAGAGCAAAATAGAGGATGGGACTCGAACAGTTATTTTATGTATATTCCAGAGAAATTTTTCAGAATATAATTCTATTAATATTATCTTTAATTTGACAACGTTTTCTGTGAACAGTAAATGAAATCACAGTTTTCTTCAAATTCGGTGTATCACTCGCAAAAATCACAGTGTAAATATTTTGAGGTAAAATCCATTTGATTATATAATATTTATTTAAAATCTGAAACATAATTATTAAATATTTAGATATTAATATTTCTATATTGCTTTTTGTTATAGTTACTTTAAAATCATATAGATAAGCACTAATATATGATATAATATATCATCATTATTTTATCGTGCATTTTCATTCTAATACATTTAAAACGAATTTTTTGAGTAAACTTAAATATCACTTGAAATTTTATATGGTCACAAGATTTCTTATAAAATTCAATACAACATCTTGTTATTTACATCATTATGATAATCTTACTACTCTACAATAAAGAGAAAGACTCTTAAGTTTCCATAAAAGTTCAGGGCGCATTATCTGAAATGTATATTTTAATTAATACATAATAAGAAAATGAAATACAATGTCTTACATTTTCAACTTCGCTTAACTTTGTATTTTCTTTATAAATATCTTTTAAAAACTCAATCAATATTGAAGAAATATAAAAAGCTTCTATATTGCTAACTTGAAATTCATTTAGTTGATTTATCTGGATATTTAAGGCATTTTTTTTTTGTATTCTCAGAAAAATATCGTTTCATTACAATAAATATAAATTTACACCTTCATTATTTCTTTCAATTAGGAATTTTCATTTATTAATTAATTAAAATCTAGGAAGAATATTTTATTTTTTCTTTAAAAATTAATAAAACTCTACGTACATAAAAAAGTAGAATTTAAACAGAAAATCAGTTCAAAAGTTAGTTTAATCCGTCATAAATAAAGAAAAATATAATAATAAATGATATTATATCTGTATAAGAAAGGTGGACGTAGAACCGGAGATTATTCAACTGTTATTGAAGGGATCAATAATTTACATTTTGGAAGCATTAAATCGGGGAATAGTTAGTGCTACAATAAAAACTACAATATAAGTGATTGTTTTATAATTACATTATTTATACTTTTCATTCATTAAATAAACAAATAACATTTTGTAATTTCTTAAGCTCGTAAATTAAAACAAGTAACTATTTAATTGGGTCTATTATATTTTTTAATTCTACAAAGTTTTGAATCATTGCATTAAAAATTATTTGCTTATTTTCATCAGATTCTAATTTTATATTATATCATTCAAGTTATTGTAAAGAAACTAACCATTTTTAAATGTATTGTACGCGCGATTCGTATAAGAAATACATTAGATTAAAATGAAAAAGTAAGCAAAAGTACTTAAGCCCAAATACATGTTATATATATTTAATATAAAAATGAGTCAGTTTTATTTCTTTAAAATATCCTGGTATCTATAATGCTCTCTTTATTTGATGCAAGATTTCCAATATTTAATCTATTTATTACCTATAATGCAGAGGAGTAAACAGATTTATGCTTTTTTATTTGTCTGTTTATGAATACTTTTTGCTCATGTGAGTTTGTTTTATCAGAACCTACAGCTTAAAGGAGATTCTATACTTTTACAAAATTTGCACTTGATGTAGGAATCAAACCTGCAAGAAAATTAACTAAAAACCAGAATCTAATTATTTTTCGATCTAATTATGCTTGATTATAAATATGTATTCTCAGTTATTATAGGTTATAGAGAACAATTTTTAAAAAGCAGTGAACATTTTGAGGTTTATTCTGAAAGGCTAACTGATGTAATAAATGAAAAATATGCCTCATTATACGTAATATCAAAAAACACTAAATGAAAATAATTTTGCAACGCCAAAAACTAAAGTGTTTATTATGAAACTAACAAAAATTGTAAACTACTTTATAACAATTTTTGATTTTACATTTGACTTTATGTTTACTAAATAAAAATTTCAATTTTAGTATAAAGTAGATTACTCGATAAGTTGAGATCCACTTCAGTCTCACTTGCAAAAAACGGAAGAAGTAAATTCAGTTGTTTAAAATAAACAAAACTAGCCACAGAATAACATGGCTCAAACTTTTAAAAATATTTTTTTTTCCATTCTACGTTTTTATGCACGGAGAGGACAGGCGTCAATTCGACACCCCAAATGCCTGTTCTCACAAAGTCTGGAATGACTGTATCTGTTGCTCCAGGAGGAATCAGGTTCTCAGGCATTATATAAAAGGAAATCAAATAAAAAATTTAAAAGAAACTTAAAATCATAAAAAAAGAAAACGGAAAAGAAGCTATTTGTCAGAAACAAAAGCTCGCAAAAAAGAGAATTTACAAAACTTTAATTCTTAAACGAGTGTTAAAATTATCATTGTATCTATGGTGTTAGAATAGGGATTAACCACTAGTTTCTATAATACGTATGCGTCCGTAAATTAGATGTTCATAAAAACGAGCTCTTGTCTTATGTAATCATATCTGAATAGAAAATTCTGAATTAAATTATTGAATCACATTAAGATTGCATAAGTTTCAATTAACACGAATAATTGTGTGTAGATCTGAATCGGTATATTTCATTCCATATTTGCCTTTTATTAATTTCCATACGAATCAAAGAAAGAAATGGAATGAAAAAAATTTATTTGAACTATAATGTTGAATTTTTGTAAAAACCTTGAGAAATTAAAAAAATATATTCAGAAAAAGAATAATTAAAATTACATAAAGAAAATTAAAATCTTTGGGTCGGTGCTCTACAGGACTTTTTATTTACTAATTCTAAATCGACCGGGAATTACTTTTAGAATGAGATTTCATGTATCAAGAAGTATCTAATTTGGAACTAAACACAGGAATTCTGTTAAACTGTGAAACTATTCAGTTACTGTTTAAAATGTGATACAATTACTGATAAATAAATACAATGAATATAATAACCTGTATTTTATTTTATCTGACATACAGCTCAAAATAATTATAATATATATTCTATGATTTTTTTTATTGTACCAACAAAATCTTTATACTTTATTATACTTATTAAAATATCTTATTTTTGTTTTGCCAAAAAGGAACTTCTTACTTGCTTTACAAGAGGTAGAAATGTCTTCTAACTTTTAGATAGATTTAGACTTCAAAAAAAAAAAAAAAAAAAAAATCTTGACGTATAAAATAAATATGCATTTATATACTTTAAGGATCTTCTAGACTTTATTGCGTGTATGAGATTCAAATATCTTTCATCAATGCATTACTATTTTCTAGTTGATCAAATATGGCATTTTAAAACAATGACAATAAATATGATCTTTATATTCTCCTCTCCAACTAAATAGAGCAAAACGATATGCGAAAAATAAATGTGTTCATTCTAAAATAAACACATGTAGAACAAATAGGTTTGCTATGTTCATTTTCTCTCTTTTACCCTCAAAATAAGATACATAAAAATGCTAGATCCACAATTCACGCAAGTGTTCTAAGTAAAAGATAATTTTATGGGAAAAACTGACGAACATATTTAAAAAAACTCTGACGAATTGATTAATCCATGTAAAGCTTTTAGATGTATTGTTTTAGTGATCATATACTTGATTGACATACTTAGTCCTTGAAATTGCATTCCATAAGATACATAAGAAATCTAAATTTCGGCAGTTTTATAAAGTACTTTTAACTAATTATTTGAAAATTCTTTCTTGTAAAAAACAGACAAACTAGGTATATAAGGTTCCTAGTTTTACTAATTTTTTTCATTCAAATAAACTAAAATTTTTAATAGAAATTAAATTAAATTTTTAAATTTTTAAATTAAATTAAATTTTTAAAAGAATGTTAATGAGCAAAGTTTTAAAATATTGTAATAATTAGCCATGATTTACAAGAAACTATTAGACGTTATAAATATCGTTCAAATTGTAAATTTATTTGTGTGAACAATATCATTTCAATATTAAAATATTAAATCACTTAATGAATTTATATTTTTATTTTACAAATCTTTCTTTAGGTATTTGTATAAAATAAGTGAAAAATATCCTTAAGTTAGTTTCATATTATTTGAATAGTAGCAACATTCTATGAAATTTATTTGCTCCACTCGAAAAAAAAATTTTTTTTTCTAAGCAAACCTTTGTTTTATAATTTTTTATCTTATAATTTTTACGACACAAATTTTGCACTTTATGCAGAAAATCCAATTGCGTAATCATAGCAAGAGATTATTGGCTACATAGTTTTTTAAAAAGAGAGTCAGAGCATACATATTTAAAATAAAAGTGTAATTAAAATAAAACAAATCAGATTTTATTTGGGTAAAAAAATACTTGGTAATACTTGGATTTTATTTGGGTAAAATTGGTTTACTAATTTTTTCCACACATGGATTTTTGCATGGGAATTGCAAATTTTTATTAAAAATATTTCAAATTAAAGATTTTGTGACCTCGTTTAAAAATTGGATTTAAATATTATTTCTATACTACGTCGGAAGATGGCAGCAGTATCGTTACTAGCTCTTAAAGTTATTTAATGAGAAAATTAGTTGTTATACATATATATATATATATATATATATATATATATATATATATATATATATATATATATATATATATATATATATATATATTGATTTAAACATACTTTTATTTATAAATATTTAAAATATTTAGGTACCTTTAAGGAATCATCAAAAAAATTCATGTTAAAGTATGAAATGCACATTTCAAATATTTATTTTACATAATCGTCATAGTAGTATTTTTTTAAACCTTGAGTTGTTCCATTCCGCTCGGCTGCTGATTCCCCATTATCATGCATATCATCCGTTGCAGATGAATTTGATGTAGTGGATATACAGTGAACTGGAAAAATTCTTCTTACTGCAAATATTCCTTCTTTTTGTTCATTTAAAAAGTACAATTCTAACTAAAGCCGACTACCTTTTCGTAAATTGTTGGTACGCTAGACATGTACAAAAACATTCAAATACTCACACGAGGGGGATTAATAAATATTATTGGCTTAGCATTTCGTAGAAATTACGTCAGAGGATTCGTCATAATGTGTAGGCAAGAATTCCTTCTAATTGTTTATTGGGAACATATTTGCTGCTCTAACATCTGAATAAAGCAATGTGCCTTGTTTAGTTGTAAGAGGTTCTACCTGAATTGTTACAAAGTGAACCGTTTGTAATATTACGAAGCAAATGATTCATTCATAATTATGTTCCTTTTCATTTTACAATCCAGTTGCATAATAATCTCTGTGTAACATTCTCCAGAAAGTTGATTTGATATGAGGAAGCGATTGCATCACTTCTGTATAGTCCTCGATGGCTTGGTTGGTTAGGGCGTCGTTCTCATTATCGGATGGTAGTGAGTTCGATTTCCGGCCAAACCGAAGATACTTCTTGTTAGCTAAAGACGGCTGGATCATGTTAAATAGGTCATGGTAGCAAAATCCTCCAAGTGAAATGATACTTCTGGGGTAAGTATTTAGACTCTTCTGTTTGGTTCTTTCTTCAAAATCACGAAGACCCCACCCGGCTACTTCTATCTAACTGGTAGAGGTGAAGCATGCAGGTGTAACGCATAACAACCGCCTCCATGTTCACTAGGTGACCTTTGAAATCCTCGAAAATTTACAACTTTGGTGCAATGTTAAGAATTCGAGGAAGTGCGCCTGTGACAGAAAATATGACAAACTTGCGTTGTTGTGCCCTTGCACCAATCATAAGCAGTTAATAATTTTAAATATTTCTATCGTTAAAATATTTTCAATTTGATTAAATTATTTTTATTCATTGCAGTCAAAAAACAGAAGTTATTTAATGTATAATTTCATCCAAAATTGTAATCATACACGACTTTACTGGTAAAATAAAATTTTCATTTACTGTTTATACTTATGAAAAGCATTTTATTTACCAGATGTATGCAAATCAAATTAGACAGTTGTTAAAAAAAAGACACAATAAATTTGAGAAAACTGTTAATATTTCTTTATTTGAAATAATATCCATTGTTAGCTACACATTTTTTCCTTTTTTTTCAAGAAATTTGTGGATACCACATCAAAAAAATGATCGATCCTTTGAGACTAGCCAGTCATCAAGCCCAGATTTGACGTTTTTGATAGAAATGAAGTGCTTTTCAGCCAGTACGTGTCTCAATGATGCAAATAGATGCTAATTGGAAGTAATCAAGTTTGGATAATAAACAGCATGTACTAAGAGCTCCCAGCCGAGCGTCTTAACGATGTCCATGGTCGCTTAGCACGATGGCTAGGTGCGTTGTCATCAAGGAAAATCACCTTGTGGTGTCGTTTCTTGCAGTGCTCATGTTATTCGAATATAGCATTGTCCAAAACAAATAACTGTTGCTTATAGCGATCAGTATTAATGGCTTAACCAGATTTGAGATGCTTAAAATAGATTGGCCCCTCCTGATCCAAAAAAATACTTAGCACTATCTTTAGCAGGAAGCAAATCGGTCTTGCGATCCATTTGAACTATGTTCGGGGTCAATATATGATCGATTAAGTTTGAAATTCTCAAAATAAATCCATTTTTCATTGCTAGTCCCAATAAGATGGAAATATGACTTGCGTTTGTAGAGAGCAAACAACATTTCTCACACGATTTTTCGGGTTTCTTGCTGACGGTCCATTAACTCGTGTGGTATCAATCGACCGACCTTTATTATCTTGCCCATTGCTTTGAGACAACGGGAAACAGTGCTCTGGTTAACATTCAGTTGTTTTGAAAGATGTTCTTACATTTTGCCATCATCTTCATCGAGTAATGCTTACAATTCAGCATCTTCTAATATTTTGTTGGTTTGCCACGCTCCTCGTTTCTCACATTGAAATTACCATTTTGAAACTTTTCAAGCCACCTGTGGTACTGTGCACAGCTTAGAGCATTGCTATCCTATACTTCTACAAGCATTTCAAAAAATTAATGCTGTCCGCAAATCGTAGTAGAAGGGCATGTAATTCGACATTTTCAGCACAGTAAAAAAAGGACTCGGAAACTCGTCCAAATGTAAGCTAAATGTGAGTATCAGAGGTCACACTATAATAAGAACCATGCGTTACGGTTTAGTAATGTTTGTATATATCGATATCTGTTAGCAATCGTCTCATCTGATATGTGTGCATACACCTTTTAAACCATATATTATATAATTAAATAACATCTGAATAAATGTTTCATTACGGTAATTTTTTTTAAATTATTTAAGAAATTTTAATGTGTTATTGATTAATATGTTATGTCCTGATATAAATTTCATTTTTAAAGAACTTATTTGCACATGTAAAATAAATGATAAAATTAAGATAACTAATAAGTGTCAAATAAATGATGAAAATAAGATAACTAATAAGTTTTATTTTTTTAAAAACACATAATTGTTATAATTCGTATGCTTTTAACAGTACCTCATTAAAAATTAATACAAAATTAATTATAAAACTATTTATAAAATGTCAAGTGAAAAATCTATGAAACATTAGTAAAAATATAACATTTTAAGTATTGGTATGAATTATCATTTGACAGAATTTTAAAATGTTTCTGTTAATAAATCAAATTACATATACAGAGGGTATTAACATATTTTTAGAACGATTTCGAGGTCTTTTAATTGATGTTTAAATTATAAATACTGTTTTTTTAAATGTTTTATCTGATAGCCTTTTTTCTGGACTTGTCTGCATCGTGATATCCATGATAGAAAAGCTTTTTGTAAAATTTCCAAGGGTATTGCTTTCCATTCCTCTTTCACTATTTTCCAGAGTCCATCTATCGTGGAGGGATTGCGTCTAGAAAGAGATTTTTTTTAACAGACCAAAGGCACAACAGTCCATAGGTGAAACGTCAGGGGACTTTGCAGGAATATGTTGAAAAGGTATAAGTGCAATATCTGTATTTGTCTTCATTTTTACAAGGAATGCATTGGTAGTTTCCGAAGTATGACATGTAACTTTGTCTTGATGAAATTTCACTCTTTGAAAATTATTGGTATAAGAAAGGGGAATTTATTCTGTAAATATTAGACGTAAAACTTTCTCCTGATAGTAAGATGAGTTAATTTTAACATTTTTTTCTACTCTTCTAATTTTTAACTTCCCATTGTAGGAGAAACCTGCGACAGTTAAAAACCCATTACTGAAACTTTCTTTATATTGACGGAACAAGGTTTGTACATTTTCTTCTCGTTTTCTATAGTAAATAAACCATTTTTGATACAGTCACTAAGGTAAACCCCTGCTTTATCAAGGGACACTTCTGCTAAATGATTTTCATGCAGGATTCTACAAAATATTTTGTGTTGAGCATCGTGTCTTGGCAAAACTAGTGAACATTATGTTTTTTAGCTTTTTTAAGTTGTAAATCTTGGTTTATTGTTTTATTTATTGTTTCTTCAGATGTATCTAAAGACTTTTCAATTGATATCTGTGTTGGCGGTTTTCCCCTTGTTACCAGTGATTTCACTTTAAAAATATTTGAAACAGTAAGTGCCTTTTACGAGTATTCATTTGGAGTCTTCTTTCCATGTAGAAATAATGATTGGCGGCTTTTACCTGGCCTAATAATAATGTTGCTTATTTTGGACTTAGAAATTCCAATACCATGCATTTCACAACGTTTCTTAATTCTGGAATAAGAATATTTCTCTTCGGAAAGCACAAAAACATATCCTTAAGTCCACAGCTTGTGTAACTGCGACATTTTGAATGAAGAATAAGTTTAAAAGTAGTGGACAAGATATTTCTCATTTCAAATAATAAACTGTTGCCAAAAATTTTTATTCTAAAACATTTACTTTTTTAAAATTCTGTATCAAAATCGTTCTAAAATGTGTTAATACCCTCTGTATTTGGGAACAACAATTTTATCAAAATGCTCTTGTTAAAAAAATCTTAAGAAATTTCTCTCACAAAAATATATAGAGCGAATGAATAAAAAAGCTAATTTCGATTAAATAATAATAATATTAATCAGCAAAAAATAAATAATGTACAGCCATTTAAAATAATAAATTTATCTTTCATCTCTCCTTGTATTGTAAAGGTCCCCATGAAAAGATTATTCTGTGTGAGCAGAATCACTACATTTATGTATTCAATTTGCCTATTTTTATTTGGAATGTTGGAAATATCAGTGAATGTTCAAGTAAGAGTATTTCTCTATTATTTTTCTTTACAGTTGCAACAAATACTTTTACCTTAAATAAGAATTTACAAGAGCAATGGTTACCTGTTTAGAATTTATTTAGCATTTTAATAGTTATATTATCTATTATTTTATCATATTGTTAATCCTCATTAACAAAGAGTGCTGGATTTTATTATTCACTTTGGTAACAATGTAATAGACAGATAAAAAAAAAAAGTACTAAAGAAATTGATAAGCAACAAGACATAGCAGCATTTTTTAACTATATATATATATATATATATATATATATATATATATATATATATATATATATATATATATATATATATATATATATATATATATATATATATATATATATATATATATATATATATATATATATATATATATATATATATATATAGAGTGATAATTTTCAATTTATATATATATATATATAAGTAGTACATAATGTATTTTATAAGTCATCCGAATCATATTCTGGTTAAGATAAATATTTGGAGCACTTTATTGTAACAAATATTTATTGTCAAGATACAAGTAATAAATTGAAATAACCAAATACATTTGAAAGAATTTACAAAGTAAAATGTTTAATATTTCTGATTTGTTTAAAAAATAAACATGCACACAAAAGAATAAGCACCTCATATTAAGAATTAAATTTTTGAAAAAAGATACCTGAAAGAAACCCTAGAAATTATAACCAAATGTTAATATACGAATGTGTTTCAATTTGATATAAGACTAAACAAAAAATTTAAGTTCTTCATTCAAAATCAACCCTAGAAAGATCAGCGAGAAATGAAACAGTGAGGTAGAATTGGCAATTTTTGAATTATTTTGCTAAATAAAATTTTCTATTACAAAATTTTATGTAAATTGTTTTTATACTATTTTCAAAATATTTCACTTTCTCTCTCTCAATTATATAAAATGTAATTAAAATAAACAGAAATAATTGGTCGAGTTATTTTTTGTTTTTATCAAAAAATATCCAAGAGAAATCACATATTTAGTCTGATAGAAATGTTGCGATAACTTTACATTTAACAAAAATTAAAAATATACATTAAAATTTTCAAGTATAATGATATTGTGCAAATAATTTTAATTAAAGCAAAATTGAAGTTACTGTTCACTTCATAGTGATATATTGAAATTTTAATAATTATTATACTATCTATGCATTAAACTTATGTGAAAATTCATGAAAAAAACTTATTGCAAGAGTTTTTGTTCTTTATAAAAAGTCAAACGTCGTATATCTACATTAAAAATTTGTATAGCCCAGTACATAAATATTACCACAAATCAGTTTTCGACTTCCAAATACCAAAGTTCAGCGATTCAATTGTAAACTGAAAAACGTCTAATAAAATGAAATAATTAGACTAAAATTATTTGATAAAACTTAAACATTTTTGTAAATAAAAAATACTTTATGAAGTACAAATCAATTTTTGTTTTTTTATTTACCCATTTCCTATTTTACATATAAAAAAAGTCCTATTTTTAATCTGTTTTAAGAAAAAAAAAAAAAAAAAAGAAACGAAATAAGTAATATCAGTGACTTTTATTTACGTTCACTGACGATTGCTGACAGCATGCCCAAATCATCAAGCGAAAATTTAATTTGCAGATTGGTGGTATGACAGATGGCGTTTTACCATTATTACAGTGGGAAGTGCATTGATCTTGATGGGAATAAAAATTATTTTAAATTAAAAATGATTTAACCAGTCTTGATTTAAAATAATAAAAAGTTCAGTTTTCATCATAACGATATTGAATATTTTAATCTGGCATTGAAATTATATAATCTGGTGTTCGGTGTAGTTACAGGTACCCTTTGGTTTAAAAAAACATTTTGTGATAAATATTAGCGATACGCTTTAATTTTTGGTAATCCTGTTATTTATAGCGCTTTAACTAACGCAGTTTTAGGGTTGCCATTTTGTTGTCCACAATGTGACGCCTATTTTGTTGTTAAAAAATCGCTCGAAAATATCAAAGGGTACCTGTAAGTAAACTTTTATCACAATCAAATACTTTAATACAGCATTGTTCAGCATTGGTGTCGTACAGCATTGTTCAAATTTTACTTTCGTTATAATGAAATGTGCAGAAAAATACTATCGAAGATTCTTGATGACTTGTATTACTCAATCTTTTTTGTTGTCTTTATATTCTTAACTAATGGATTTTCTTAGTAAAGTTTTTTTCTTTTTTATGCGAAATTTAATTATTTTATATTTCTCAGGGATACGATAGCCCTATGGAGCCAAGGCCTACAGTGATCATATCTATTTTCTTCACAAAGGGCTTTGCGATACAAGGCATATTTACAGTAATATAAATGTAGTTATTTATTGAAATTAATTTTTTATTTGAAATAATTATTCTACTTATTATCCCAACGGGAGTATTTCCTATTATCAAAATTTTTATTTCACTAACTTTATGTTCAATTAGATTATGTAATTAAGATTTAACTTTATGTAACTGAGATTTGATAAGTGTTTTAATTTTAAACATCATCTCCATAACAAAAAACAATTACTCACAAGAAACTTTGACATTCAAAGGCTTACAGTCTTAGAATAACTTTATTTCATATTGACAAAATATTTTCATTCATAAAGAGTATTTTTCTCTGTTTTGAATTCATGAGAATGTCATTTTTATGCTATAATTTACAATCTGAAATATGTTATGTTTTTGGTTACAATATATCCTGCACAGCAAAATGGTCCCCAATCCTTAGACTGTGAACCAGTACCACTTCAAAAATTAAATGCTACCACATAGCTCAATAAGCATTGAAATATTTCCATTTTATTTTCTGTGGTGTGGTTCTCTTGGATTTGTGTGACTTTCCATAGAGGAAAATTTAACCGGAATCTCATTGACGACACCTAAAGAAGTAACAATACGGCGTTTGAGCCAAATATTATGGCATCACATTGATTTTAGGTGACATCTAGAGCTAAGTGGCTCATATCGGCAGTAGCGTTATTGATATCAAAGCATTGAAAAATCTTTATTAAAAAGAAAAAGCATGCATTAATCTTCTCTTTGTGTTGGCGCATGAGCGTCAGCAGCACCTGTGCTCAGCGTTCGAACCGCAGATAGCACTTGCATGCCAAGCAGGAAGGACGTGGGAAAATAACTCTGGTAAGACGACACTCACAATATTACATTAAAATTCCTTCATTAATTTTTAATTGTTTTCTATTTGTGTTATTTATTAAATAAATGTTGTTGCTGTTGTCTATAACAGCTGGTCCATCGTCTCTTCCTTATTAATAATCTGAATTGTTGACACTTTGTTCACCTCACATATACTTCCTCATGTTTAATAGTACTTTCTATATTCATATATTATGTTCACTCAAATTTAAGTCACAAGTAAGTAAAAACTGATCCGAAACCGAGAAGTTTCCTTGGAAAAATGAAAAGGCCCATTGGAATGATAAAAGAAAAGACTTCTCCATTCAGAAGACATGTAGCTTTCACCAGACAACATTATGAATCCTACTTGAAACACTTATTTATTTGGACAGGGGATTTCCATACACCAAAACAGTTCTGTATAGATTGTGGTGACTTACTCTCTAATGATAAAAAGGAACCTTGAAAACAATTCGAGAAAATTTGATGGTCAACCACATTATTCTAGGAGAATGCTGTAAGAGTATCATATTTGGTCGATAACCATTGTTATAAGGCTAAAGAATCATTCTTATTGAGGAAAAATTATCTTGCTTACCACTAAAGACAGTTTCTAGTAGAGATTGCTCTAAAAAATATAAAATATTTGTTTTTGTAGAGTAGTACTGTTACTACTAGCATTAAGAAAATAGCCGAAGTTATTGAGGCACATTTGTAGGAAAGAACTGATACATATTTATGTTACATACTCCAAGCTGACGAATTTACAGATATCTACAACAAAGCAAAACTATTATTGAATATTGTATAATATGAATGCTGCTTTGATACAAATATTGTTTTATAGCCATTGTTTAGAACATTCATTTAATTTTTATTAACTTGGGATACTTTATAATTTTTGTACGAAGTCTGACTAAATGACATTAGGAACGAAACCTTGCAATGAATTTGATGATAGGATAGGAACCATAATTAAGCGATAATTACTAGTGGTGATTTCATTAAAAGTGATACACTGACAACACTCATTGATTACAATTAAAATAACGATATTTGGAAACTGAAGCCAAAAATATGGTTTCTTCAAGTGGAAATTCAATTTTGAAATATCAGAGTAATAAAAGGAAATATTACGTCACAACTCCATTGAAACTGAACTTTTGTTGTAAATGTCAGATATTTTAATTAATCCACCAAAAGGTGACAAATATACCTGAATTAAGGATAGGAATATTTTTATATTCGTGGTCACAAAAATTCAAGTAAATAAAAATGTAAAGAATTTTTTGAGCCAATGTTTTACATTGGCTCAAAAAATCTCTTTTTTTAATCTGGTGAATTTTTCAGGGAGATTTTATCTTTTTTTTAACTGATAAGTAATCTGCTTTTTATTATTTCAGCAACATTAATTAAAAAAAATTTTTTAACTTTGGCTTAAGCAAGGTAATAGTCTTAAGATTCAAAAGAGATTGATTACAAACATTACAATTATTAATTTAGAATTCTATTAATTTATGGAATTATTAAAAATTTAAATCGTTTTTGCCTATTTAAACTAACCATTAAGTGAATGTTTTGTTTTGTCTTCTTCATTTCGCTCTTTCTTCTGTTCTACTTTCAATGTGTTCAACTCTGAAAGCTATATCGCTAAAGATTTGAAAATTTGAAAATTATTTGTTTAAAACAAGAATTAGTTTTTATTATTCTAAAAACTTTTACAAAAGAAAATATAATCAAAAAATACTTTTTTATTACTGGTAAAAATCATTAATGGATTTTTATCATTGTCGATGAGACGCAGACATTCGATGGTAAATTTGACTTTATTTGCTGACACTCCAGGAAGGCAGGCACCAAATCCGTCGATAAATCAGATTAACAACGTAATCTTAATATGATATTACCTAGATTAAACGTTATCTGACGTCATGGATATTTTAAACCAATGAAAATAGTTATAATGTGGCGTAATCAGGATCTTAACTGTAACGAAAGTAACAACCACTTTATGGTTAAAAATATCATTTGAAGTAGAGTTAAGTGATAAAGAAATACTCAGTAATTATGTGAAATAAAGAATTTGGCTTCTGGAAAAGTGAAGGAAACTTTCTTAGTATTCTTTGTTTTAAAAATCACCGACAGACGTAAAAAGTATTTTATCAGTTAGTGGTGATGATTAATAAAAATTATCAATAATGACTGATAAAATTTCGAAGTTTTCATAAAATGCTAATAAACTGATAAAAGATAACTCCCTATAATCATCAAATATTAAGAAACTGATAGAAGATAATTCCCATCATTATACATAATACATCGGCAGTTCAGATTTACTTCTAGAAAGTAAATTATTATCAGGCATGGAAATAAAATCACATTTGGAACATAACATTACTTTAATAATATTTTTTAAGATTTTAATTATCTAGATGTATTAATTATCTAGATGTATTAATAATCTAGATGAATAAAAATTAAAGATTTAAAAATCAAGAGGAAAAAAATATATTTATTTTGGCATAGACTCCGTATAATTCCTTTGGCTCTTTTTTTAATCTGGAGAATTTTTCAGGGAGATTTTATTTTTTTTTTTACTGATAGCTAAAATTTTTATTCTTCAGAAAGGTTGAGAATGTTAAAACTATTCAACAAATTTCTGTTTTTGTCAAACTTAGTTTATATATATCATTGTCGGGGATTTGAGAATGCTTTGCTGAAAGTAGGCATTTTCACAAAATCATTTTACAAAATTATATAATTCAAGAGACAAGTTGTTTTTTTAAGAAATCATTGTATGTCTTAATTTTATTTATAATTTTGATAAAAGTTTACAATCTGGTACTACCCCTCCCCCGAGTCTTTTGCGAGTTTTTTGCAATTAAGATACGGCAACATATGACTAATAAGATGGCCGATACATAAAAGCTATACAAAGATAGGGTTACTCGGGTTACCAGAAATTGAATTTCATAACCAAAATGTATCGCCAAGCCTAGGGTTATTCGATTCTACACTGAACCCATATTTTTTTAGCTTATCTATGGTGCTCCAGGTCTCTGCGGACTAGAGAAACTGTAATTCTTTCCCTTTATCATATTCCATGCTTCCCCAGTGGTCACCCAAAAGTCTTCAAATATGTGCAGGGTCATAAGTATGTGCACAAAATGTAAAGCTGAACAGCCATCGCTTGAGCTGCTTGAATTTTGGTCTGGAAGAGGCTTTTTCAAAGCCTTTATCTTTTTGGATTTCGTGTATGCTTATGAACTTGTGGAATTGGTTTAATATTGAAGTTGGACCATCAAGGACTAGTAACAACAACCCATAATTTTCATTATTTTGATTAATTGTGGATTTATTTTATTTTAATTATTTAGAAAAGACCCATGACTTAACAATTACTCATCTTGAAAACTCTAATCCCCAAACAATTCAAAAATGCGTCAAATATATACGGCATCTGAACCTTTATTTTAATATTTCAGTGACTACAAAATAAAGAAAAGTTGCCTTTTTATAAATGGTAACAAATTCTTTAGAAACAATGTTGGAGAAGAAATGATAAAGTTTTTTGGAAATGGTATAGGAATTACTAAACATTAAGGATGATTGAGAGTAGAAATAATGCTGTAGTGTTTAATAACATCAACATATTTTTATTAAAAGAGAAACTTGTTAAAATTTAATACGTTTCCGACTGACCTTTTCTGCAAAAACTTTGCTAAGAACACCTAATCACTCAGTAATTTTGAGTTATCGTCAAGCAACGAGGTCGACAACTGATCTGGTCTTCTCTTGTCTATTCTTCATCAATGGATGTTACTAAACTTTTAACTTGTACTGACTCTTTCAGCATAATAAATCTTCAATTTTGTCAGTTTAGAACCCACCACTGCTTATTCATGAGGACGACGCATTTCTCCAATAGACCAAGGCACCATCAAAAATTTCTTTTCTATATATATCTCTTAGTAAACATTTTTAATCAAACTTTTCGTTACCATAGATTTGTGGAATTAATATTTAACAATTCATTTTCCTTAAAGCAAAGAGTGTACAAATATCGAGTGAATTTAAGCAATTATTGTCATTTCCTCTTGAGGAACAGTTTTGATATTGGCTCTCAATTCAAAATGGAATTTGATCGAAATAAAAAGTCTCTGTAACATTTAGCAAAGATATTTCTCAGTTTGCTGCTTGTTAAATAGCTTCAGGGTTTTTCAATTAGAAACAATTATTTTTCTCAAATCTACCGGAAGATAATACATGGTGTTTCTACTTGACTATGACATCATTTGTGATGGGATGTATTACATTTAACTGTTGAGAGTTCTTTTTGTTGATGACACTCTCAATCATGATCTTTTCAAATCAATTGATTTCTTTCTGTTGATTTATAATGACGAAAATTCACATAGGTTCATTCTAAAGGTAGTTGTCGTCTGTATGCAAGAATAATTCGTGTCTTCCCCTTAATGCCTTTGAAATCTCTTTGAAATATTCTTACCTTAAACTAAATAACAAATTGCAGAAAATATTAAAAAATTTAATTTATTTGTCTTGCCTCTCATGTGGCCTAGAGTCCTAGCAACTCTGATTGGAACACTTTGAATATATGTCTGAAATTGCAAAATACTCATAGTATCACAGAGCTTAGGAGTAGGGAAGGAGGAATATCTTCTTAAAAACATATGATTCCATTGAAGTAATCAAGAAATTGTCTGTCACCATCTAGGTTGGACTATAAATTGCACACTTAAATTGGATATGAAACTTACGCATGTCGAATTGGACAAAATATTTCTTTATCACATTAGTGTTACCTTCACTTTTCTGGTACAAAAAACGAAAAAAAATTAATATTACTAGCAAATTTTACTGAAATGTAAAATTTCTTCTTATTTTTAATAGATATATCCTTAAATAAATAAAATCGAAACTATCTGGATTGGATTAAATCAGAAATATTTTATACATCTAATTTTTTCCCTTTTTTTGGTCACGTTTGACTAAGTATCGTTAATGTTTGAATTCATAAAAGTGTTTACCATAAAAATTAAAAATTTTTTTTATTATATTCTGTATTTAAAGCATTTTACAACATGAAAAATTATTAACCAGTATAGAAAGTATAGCATTTTAAGAAAAATCTAAAAATAATTTAAATTACTTTGTTAACAAATTTTGAATATAAAAAGAATAAAATATGATTGTATGTTCCTCAATTTTTCAACAAATATATTTTAAATTGCCTATAAAACTGAGAATTATGGCAAAAGAACTAAATTAAGCATTCAACAAAAGAACGAATGATTTATTGAAATTATATTTAAAAACATAATTTCACTAAATTTTCATTAATATAAATATATTTCATGCAAATTAGTATAATTAAATTTACTGTGCTAAAAATGCAAGTAATATATAAATTATATCAATTTTAACAATCATTTATATTAGGCTTAGCTTTAAAATGCAATTTCTTTCAAAATAATTTATTCAACCTCAAATGAAAAAAATGCATAATATATCTGATAAAATGTTTTTATTTTTCAGCAGTATGATATTAATGCACACATCTTTAAATTTTTATTGACTGATAAAGACTACTAAAGAATATGAGTAACTTATGAATCAAAAATTTTTTCGATAAATGAATAATTTAAGATGAATTTGAAAAATAAATGATTCTACGGCACAATTTTGTCCAATCGAGCAAATCTGACTCCTTCAATGGGATATGTACTTTAATCCAATAGACTTAATCCAAATAGGATCAAATGGATGATAAAATCCCAAAATCCTATCCTTTTTATCCCATTATACGTCAACGAGATTTCATCATTCTATGTCGAATGGACTAAATTTGAATCTATTCATATACACTGATCTATTCTAAGATGTTTTACGGGTGTATTTTATATTCGGTTTAGCTGCTGAAATAATTCCTTATCGATCTTTAGTGACTCATTTCCTGTCTACTAGATAAGGTTAAAATTTTGTTTTTAATTAGTTTGTCCTTTTTGCAACATTTTTGTTAGATTTTTTTATTTGCTATCAAGAGGCTCAGAGTTTTAACCCCTACAAATTTTATTCTGTTTCGATTTATTACACATCCTGTTATTTTCTAATGATTAAATTAAGACTATTTCATACTAACTATTTTGCAGTTAATATTTTAAAAATTGAGTTGTATATTGTTTAAAATAAAATCAAACATTTCTTTCTCTTTAAAATACTAAAATTTAACGTGAGGAAAATTTTTTCATGAAGAATATATCATAAAAAATTCAGTTTACTAAAAATAAAAATAGTACAATAAAATTTAACTCTTAGTCAAATACAATGCAGAAAATGCTCACAAATTGAATTCACAAGAGATTAATCCCATGCCTTTAATCTTTTCAAGAGTTTTTTCTTTTTTTTTCCGAGACTGTTCCAAATAGGTTTGAAATATGTCATTGAAAATGAATGAATAAATAAATTTTTTTAAAAAAAGGTGAAGCATAACAAGCATTAAAAATATCAATTTACAAATTTCTTTTATTATACGATGATATTAAACTAAAAATAAACAAATTTGCTACAAGCACAGCTAGGTATTTCAGTATTTTATCGTATTATTCTTAAATAATTAAAAAATAAAAAATATAATTGATAATTGAAGTTGTTATATATATATATATATATATATATATATATATAACAACATACCCTATATATACCTATCATATATATATATATATATATATATATGTATATATAAGCTGTGAAATAATATGCACGTTCTTTAATAATAATACTGAACTTAGATCAATATCATTTTAAAGACCAATAAAGAAAACAAAAAATAAATATTGAATACAGTTAAAAATTATGTTATTGTGTGAAACGTACTTATCTATCAAATCATTGTAACCGGTATAGTCTTTGATGTCCTCGGTGAAATAATTTATTGGAAGATAGCTATAAAGAAATACAATGAAAAATACATGAAAAAATATGAAATTCTCTGTTTAATTTTAAATCAGAATATCAGTAATTAATTAAGACTAATTCATAAATATTGAATAAAAATATATAGTGTGTTTATTCTAGAACTTCATTCAAGAGACTTCACTGGATGCTCTATTTGTGAATGCATTCTGTCCCTGATTTTAAAGAAAGCATATTTCATAATTTCCTTTTTGGAACCACAAGCAAGAAATAGCTTATGTTCCAGATATATAATTGTTTCCTATAATTTTAATGTCTAATATTTTTAATAAAATTTCTAGTCTTAATTTTTAACATATGAATTCAAATTTCTTTACATTTTTAATTCCTACAAACAAGAAAATCTTTTGAAATTAAGAAAGAAGTTAGCATTTTAAGACTGATAACTGCATAATGATAAAAAAATTTCCGTTTTTTTCAGTTTCGATACTAATTAATTTCATTTTTATAAGGTACTAACTTTTCTCACATAAAATATATTTAGCAATACAACTTTAATAGTTAGTCTAATAGAAACGATATCTATTAAGAAATTAAAAATGGAATCTCACAATATTGGAAGGAATCCATGGCTTCACACGAAACATGCTATATAAATATTGATATTAGAAACTTAATTACTACACAGAAAAAAATTATATTCTTGAAATTTAAATATCATATATATTTTAATGTTTACTAATACAAATATTCATACTTACAGAATCATTTCAATATTCTAAATTCTGTTTCAATATATATATATAAAGTTAAAATTCTGTGATAAATCTTATAATGTTTTTATAATCTTAATAAATAAAATTTAAATTTATATAATTTTTTTGCAAATATTAATATATTAGGTATTAACCAAACAGATTACAATAATTAATAGTTAAGTAAATCACGAAATTTTGAAATCTATTGATATATTATTTATTGCGTATTCTTGGACATCTGTTGGTACATTTATATGTTTCACAAAATATCATATTTTCTTTCAAAATCAAATGATGTAAATAAAAATAAAAAACTAAAATCACTATTAGTTTTACAGTATACAAAATATACTTTTTTCCCCAAGATGGCTGCTTCAGTTACAAATGGAACATCATACTTAACTGAGTAACGCATTCTTAACTTTAGCCGTATATAGTCGAGAAAGTGCGTGAACGTTATTATTTGCTTAAAGTATAAAGATATTTGGAAACCTGTCATACAATAATGATTTTCACTGTTGTAGAGTAAGGAAATTGAAGAGATTTCAGTGGTGATGTATGACTTATTTTATTGGAATGGATTTCGCACTTGAATACCATAACTATAGTGACCGTGGTTCTATATTGTACATTGACGCTAAATTTCTCAAAGGATGTAAATTTCTCAGAAACTAAGTGGCATCGGTGTGGAAACTCTGACGTCATGAATTTCTTAATGGTGGTTAAAAACATGGTAGTATTGGGTCGAGATTGCCGCTCCTATTAAGAAAGATATTATATTGAATACATAATATCAGTCTCCAAAATCTATATCTTTATTCAGAAAAATATAGATTGTTTCATGAGGAAAATGAAATAATTGATTTTATCAATTGTGAAATGAAGCATGAGGAAGAATTTAATTATCTTTCTCTTTGTAAGTAAATATTTCGCAAACTAGCCTCGAAACTAGATTATTTTCCCGCAAACTTCCCGTATTTACAAATATCCACTCTTACTTCCGAATTTCAAAATCTGATGTATACAAAAGAAACAAGATTTTCAAAACCCTTCTTTCTGATTATAATTTATATCAGAAATACATACATGCCTGCCATAAAATTTTTTTTTAGTTTTATACATGATACAGGACCTTATACATTTATCTTCTGCGATTAGTTTGATCGCTCAAAATTAAAATTTATTTAATGTATCCATTATAAGCGTACAGGAATGAATCTCATCGAATATACTATGTCGTTACATGAACTACATTAGATATGCATAAATTCATCCTTTAAATTATAAGTTGATCAGTATTTCGCGACATGTTTAACTATTGCGAATTATTGTGTTTACTTGTGCTTCAAATTATTTTTCATTGCAGTTATTTATTTCTGTTACCAGTTAGGTAGCATTTAAATGAAGTGAATATTTAATTTGGTGTGCACTTTTTTGCATCAAATTGGAGAAATATAAGAAATTTTAACGTATTTCGTTTTACTTATATTTTCTGATGTATTAAAATATTTAATCCTTTAAAATATTTTGAACCTTTGTATAAATATCACCACATTTATAGGTTATTTTAAATAAAAATTACTGATACAATTAAAAAACTAAAATGTATGTTGGATAATAAATCTGTGATTCATGTGAAGTATTATTTCCAAAAATAAAGGATGCAAGATTTAATAAATATATAAATTTCCATCAAACCGTGTTTTTTTTATTTCAGAAAAGTTTTATGAAATTGTTTGAATATATGTTACCGAATCTGCAGATTTAATGAAGATATCCTACAATAAAAATTACATATTAATATTCTTTCTCTGGACTCAAACATCAAAAACATGATACTTATCATCAGTTAAAAATGTTTGTCTATATTATTCTTACTTTTTGGTGGAGTTTTAAAAGTTTTTTCACAACTTGTTAAACTATCTAGTTTACGTGAGTTGGTAACTTAATTTTAGATTATATCAAATGGTTCAGTTAGAATTTGTGGTTCTTTACTGATTACCTATTTAAATTATATATTACTTTTTTAGAAATAGATGATTACTATATAATGGAAAATATGGAAACAAATTTATCACTTCCTCAAACTGTTGAATATGTTGATGCTATGTGTCTGGAAAAAAGTATTATTTTATCTGATGGCTGTACAACAGCTACAATTACTACTGTTGATGGACAAGCTCTTCCTGTTACATTTATTGTGTCCCAACCACTGCAGGAAAATGCTGTCAATGGACAGTCTGTTGAAAACCTAATAGAATCTGAAGAACAAGCTGGAAGTGTGACAGAACAGAGTTCAAATGTTAAAATGGAACATTCTAATGGTATGTATATTAACCAATAGATATACACAATGATGATAATGAATACAAAAAAATTTGCTTTAATATCTATTAGCTAATATTCTGAATTTCAGTTTTTATGATAAATTAAAATTTATTCCCTTTTCATGTTACTTTCCACAATCAAAATTTTTAATCTTTGTTAAATATATATTCTAACAGATTTTTTGTTTGACTTCTGTCATGATTTTTGTTATACTGTTATTATTCTTTCTTATATAAATATTCCTTAAAATAATTTTTTATTCACCCAAAATTTATGTTTTATTATTTTACATTCATTATATAAAATAACAATAAAAACACTTTTTCCTTTTTTTTATTACATTTTTGTTTGAAATGCAAATAAATATTGAATTAGAAAACAGGTTAAAAGTAACATTTCAGTTAAGAGAAGTTGAAGCTTTTTTTGTCTTGAATAATTATAATTTACAAAATAGGATTTTCTATGATTATAAGAATTTTACTTTCCTTTCTACTTATAATTTAAATGAAATTGTATGATGAAATTTTGAGATTTTTTGAAAAAATGCATTAAAAAATTAATTTTAACATTTTTCTCTAAAAATCCTTTATAGATTTTTTAATAATTTTTATTTATTTTAAAATATTTTATGGTTATTCTTTATTAACATTTTATGTGTCTTTTATTAAGGAAATAAAAATCCTAAAACTTGCTTGTCTATTTTGAAATCTTTAAATTTGGTAAATTGACTTCTGTAAATAGGTACAAGATGTTAAAAATGAGAAAAATTAGTGAAAATTACTTAACATCTACAGTGTCTCATAAAAGTGATGGGACACTTGTGGTTTACAAAAGGAAACTAATAAAATAAATTAAAAATATATATACAAATTTTTTGTGGGTATGTTTCATACTTAAATTTAGTAACAATTATTATATAACATATATTTTGTCAAAATATTAATTAAATAAAAATACAATTGCTTAAAAAAAAAACTCACATAAGTGATGGGACATTTTCTTTTCTATTAAATATTTATCCAAAAATTTTACTTTTTAAAAGGTTTTAATATTTTGTTGGATTTCCTTTAAATTTAAAATATACTTTAATCTTCTTGGGATGGATTTTACTAATTTTTTTGTGATTTATGGAGTGATTTCACCCCATTCTTCTTGAAGCATAGATTTTAATTGTTGTTTTGAAGAAATGGTGTATTTGCGAATTCTTGATTCCAGTTCTTGCCAAATATACTCTTTGGGATTTAAGTCTGGAGATTGTTATGGTGTTTTTATTATTTCAAGACAGTTATACAGTAGACAGAGTCTAATGTTCAATGCAGTGCACTGGGGGTAATTGTCCTGGTTGAATTTAAAATTGTTATAAAAGTTCAATTTTCTTGCTAAAGATTTCAAAGTTTGCTTTAGAATCTAAATAAACTTGTACTGATCCTTTTACTGTCAATAAAAGCAAGTTTACCAACTCTAGCGGACAACATACACACCCATACCATAACTCCTCCTCCACCATTTTTACTGTTGATATCAAGAGTTCTGTTTACGAAATTCTTCCCTCGGTTTTCTCCACACCAGATTCTACACTGTCAGGACCAAATATATTAAAATTACTCTCATCAGCAAATATAACTTTATTCCAGTAATCAGAATTTTTATTTACGTTGGATTTTGCGAAAGTCAGTTTTTTATTCTTTTCACTTACGAAGAATTTTTTCCTGGCTATTCTACCGTGATATCCAGCAGATTGAATCACTCTTCTAATAGTCTCAGGATTAACAATTACACTATATAATGCTTGTAAATCAGCAGCAACTTTCGGAGCACTCATACTTGGATCTTTTTTAATTATTCGGACAACAATTTGCTTTATTCCTTTGGATAGCTTTGATGGTCGGTCATGTCTTCTTTTATAAGAGTTTTTTTATGTCGTTTAATGATATTGAAAACTATGGAATGACTCAAGTTAACTGTTTCAGCATTTCTCTTATAGATTTTCCACTTTCAATATGTAAATTAATGACTAATTTTCGAATTTCAGGCATAGTTTCTTTTCCTTTAGCATTCATGGCTGCCCACAGTTAAAAAACAAAAATTCCTAAATAATCTGGATAGAAATACTGCAGACGATTTTATAAATTTTTGCAAATTGCTTTTGAGTAAAAATAAAGCACCCAAAAAATATTTTTATTGCTTATTTCAGACTATTTTTGCTGCATATCTATTTGTGTCCCATCATTTATGTGAGCTATTTTTTGCTCCATTCTAAGCAATTGTATTTTTATTTAATTAATATTTTGACAAAATGTATGTTGTGTAATAATTGTTTCTAAATTTAATTATGAAGCACACCCACAAAAAATTTGTACATGTATTTTTAATTTATTTCATTACAGCTTCCTTTTGTAAAGCACAAGTGTCCCATCACTTTTGTGAGACACTGTAAATGAGAAATTTTACAGATTAGATGTCACTCTTATAAAGTAGACACTTCTGTTTTATTAAAACTAGTAACCACCCTTAAAAAACAAAATGATAGGTATTTTTTTCTGAAATGGAAAAAGTCTATTGTAATGAAAATAAGATTTTTAAACATGATTTTAATTGAAATTCTGCAAAACAAAAAATTAGTGAACTAATAAATATGGTATATAATTCAAAATTAACTGATTAAAACATGGAAAAAAGACAAAACAAATTGTTCAACTTAAGTAAAGTAATTTGAAAAAAATATCAAGGTTAAAGATACTCTAATAAAATTATAGTATAAAATATAAATTAATTTGTTAATATAAATAGTTATACTATTTAACACATCAATAAAACTAATATTTTACAAAAAAAAAAAAAAAAAAAAAAACAGTAAATTGAGGCATTAAATTTAGAAAATTAAGAGACCTCAAAAGTTTGATATAAAAGTGAAGCATTTATCAAATGAACTAACTTGTTTATTAAATTGTGACATAGTGCTATGCTTTGAAGTGCTTATATAATTATACAGATATTTTATATATTAATGAGTTAAATTTTCCAAAAGAAATAAATAAGTTTAAGGCTCTAGGTGAATGTAATATCACAGAATAGGTTGGGCTCTATAAGTCTACCTTCTGGGATATGTAACATTGAAATTATGTTTTGCAATCAAAAAATATGTTGGTACATCATCATTCATAAATTGTATTCTGTGTTAGTTTGTGGCTGATATATTTAACAACATATTTAGTATAAAGTTTAGGAAAAAAAAGATATCTTGTGCTAGTTTGATGTTTTAGCAGAAAGATGATCTTAACAAATAATCTCCATAGATCATGGTCAATATATTGGCACTGATTTGTGTTGCACTTTTTGTATCATAGTGATGTGCAGATATATTTGAATGCATTGTGAGTGTTGAATATATATTTCCACATGAAACTTTATTGTCAAATAATAAAATAGTAGGAAGAAATTTTGAATTATACCATATTAAATCAATGATTAGAAAATGAACTATACTTGTGATAGGGATAATTGGCCTTAATTTATTATTATAATTTGAAGGAAGTAGTGTATCTTCTCAGTATATTTAACTTTCCATATTTCTCTCTCTCTCTCTCTCTCTCTCTCTCTCTCTCCTTGTCTTGAAAATATTATGAATTCCAATCACTCTCACATATTTATTGGTATGGAAATTTACAAAACCATTTCATTAAACATTCTGTTTTGGAGCACAAATAGTGCTTTGCTACTGTGCATCAATTTTTGCTATTTAGAACTATCCCATGACTCATTATCAATGATTAATCATGTTTAAGGTTGTTTATTAAAGATGTTGCCTCCTTGCATATTGTTTTTGGTACACCTGATATGCTATTACCACTTGTTTTATCATAAATCAAATACATAGTATGCATATTCATCATTCATATAATGATTTACTATTTATGAATATTTATTATAATACTAATCTGAAACATTTGCTGATTAATGATTTTGTGCTCTTTTATTTTCTTCATAGCTTTACTTTTGCAAAATTTCAAAGGGCATATGTAATTTTAGGTATATCACAAGTGTGTGTAATCCTTATTATCATAAATAAACTAAAATCTGACTGCTAATTTTTAGATGTTCCCAGAATTATTCAGACCAGAAAAAAACTTGTGATCTATAAAAATTAAAGCTATTTTGATATATACTATTGCACACACAAAGTTATCATTAATTTTTTATGAAGAATGATTACCTACATACATACTCTTATGTATTGAAATTACATGATAAGGTTGGTGCTGCATTTTTCAGAGCTTTTTCCATTCTATGCTTCTTATAATTCAAATTTACCATCAAATTAGTATTTGATTCATATCTTTCACTTTTGTCATTAAGATGAAAAAAGTAATTAGTGTATGAATGTTAGTTTCTCAAAATGAAATTGAAGGATATTTGTAATGATTTTGTTTGTGAATTTTTTGACAAGATCAAAATTTTCTTTAAATATTTAACTATTCTCATTGCATAAAAAACTATTGAGTTGTTCTATTATTTAAAGTCTCGTGAAATGAACAATCACTTATGTTTTCTCATATTTCTCTAAGTAAAAGGAATGTATTTTATAATGAGAATTCCTGTATTTTGTGACAGATATCTTAATTTCATTATATAAAAATTCTGAAAACTTAAAAAAAATTTATAATCATATTATAGTCTATGAAATTATTTGTTTTATTATATATTTATTATCTAGAAAATCTGAAATTTTTTTTAACAAATTTGTCAAATTTTTTCTTAAATAAATATTATTCCATAGAATTCTAATCAAAAGTATTTATTTGGAAAGGGTTAAGTTTGCTATTTTATAATTATAAAAAACTTCAGTTCATTTTTTTCTTGCTTTTTTAATTCCTTTTTACTTATATTTTAAAATTTTTTAATCAGTCTTAATGATTATTGTGTTATATGTCATTAATAAAGAAAAATATAATGTTAAATTACTTAAAGAATTAAAGATATGAAATGATGAGATTTGGTTTGTAATATTCCAAACTTTCCCAGATTTATTGTAGTTGCATTTGTGTAGATTAAGCAAGATTATTTCATAAGACACCTACACTATATTGGTGTATTAATAACTTCTGTACTCATGCAACTGGAATTTTAAAATGGTTAGCAATCAATTGCTAAAATGCTCTTTATTCTAGGAAAGGAACCTATGCCATTAATATTGGTAGATAGAGTTGATGCAGTTAACATTCAGTTATCAATTTTTTTAAAGTTCAATATAAGTATGTTTTCCATTTTCTAGTCTTGATGTTGTTATGAATTATTTTGTTTGTTGTAATTCAATTTTATGTCTATTTTTACACTTCAAAAATTTTTTTTTGACAATGGTGTATAACATTTATCTGTTTTATTTATTTTTGTCTTACAAATAAGAAATTTGCATAAACAAAATTCTCAACAGGATGACTAAATTTTTTTTCCATTTCATTTTTAATATTTTACTATCCTGCTCTATCTTTTATGTATGTATTTTTTTTTTCTTTTTCTTTAATTCAAAATCATACCATAAGTATTTTTACATTTTCGCTGACTAAACATTATTTCAATTGTAAGTTTACCTATGAACATATAAGGAAAGTTTTTTCTTGATTCTATTAACACCTCTCTTATTTGTCTTCACTTCAAAGGCATGTTCGGTTTACTTGACAAAAATAATTAAAGGAAAGCATTGGAAAAATTTAATGTTCCATTGAGATTCGAATAAAATTTTTATATTAAGATTTTTTTATTTATGTATTAATAAATCAAAATTGTCATACATAGTGTATTCTTAATTAGTTTTCACACTCATCACTATATTATTTGTAGAAGGACCTCCTGCAGTTTATGCTGTTCATTTTCAAACTGATGAAAGATCTGTTGCTCAAAATTTATTTGGAACTCAAGAAACAAATATTCTTTGTGAAAACAAAAATGATGTGATAACTGCTGATACTTTCAGTCCTGATTTACTGTCAAATAATGAAAATGAAGCAGATATATTAGCACCAATTTCTCGATTAGAGGATTTTATGGATGTTGTGACAACATATAAATGCAAATTCTGCCGCTTTTCATGCCCTTGGAAAGCTGGCCTTATGTCTCATATAAGATGTTGTCACATAAATGAAAAACAGAGCATTGTGACAGTTAAAGAAGAGAAAGATCAACCAGGTAAATTGTTTATATTAAACTGTTAAAAATTTGTTTTCACCTTTTTTTTTAATGTCTAGTACACTTAATTAAGTTAAATTTATAAATGAGCTTATATCATATACCTATAATATAATATCCATATTATTATATTCAAGTCTATATTTTGCTTATGTTTTATAAATTACCCTCTCATTATTAGATAAATTTATCATAATTAAGATATTTTAATTAATGTTATATAAATTTATTTTATGCATATTTTATATCTGTTTCTAAAACCATTCTTGAATTTTAATGAAAAATATTTTTGTTATATTAAGATCATTTTTGTTATATTTAGTCAAATGTAGATGCAATATTCTCTCAGAAATATAGCTTTCATGTTTATGTATTCAATGAAGTACACAAAGTTATCTTTCCTTCTTATCTGATAAATAACAAGTAAATAAAATCAGACTTCTCTAGAAACAGATTCACATCTTTTCGTACATTATATAACAGCTGTGGAGGAAACTCCATATTATATTATGTATAAATATTTTGAAGAACTGTTTATTAAAAGTTCAATGAAATTGTGAACATTTTGCATCGATAGATGAATTTATGTCACTCTTTGTCTACGTGCCGTTTTCACTTCCTACCTGACTGAATTTAAATCTACTTGAAAATTTTGATGTACATTTATTTTATCTTTCATTGTATATTTTTAAAAAGAATTACTTTGTAAAAATATTCTGATTAAATTAATGAAGATTTTTACATAATTAATTATATTTTTGTAAATATATATTATTTTTTAAATCTAGGAAGTTTAAACATGGAGTGATAAACATTGTTCAATGATGCTTTATTCTACCAAAAGATTACACAATTCTCCCAAGAATTTATCATATACATTCTACAAAAAGCATGTTGTGAATTTAAATAATTTTATATTAGGAGTTCTGTGACTAATTAGTGGAAATTTGTGCAATACAAATGCAATTATTATCATTATTGTTAATATTAGTGTAAAAATAAATAATGGATTGTTTCTTTCTTTCTAAATAAAATATTCATGTTGAAAATAAAATTAAATTCTATTTATGTAAAATTTTAATAGGGAAATATTTCTTTTAAAAAATGAAACAAAGAATAAATTGTATTTATTTATTACAATTAGTGAAATACTAACAATTAACAAAGAATAATTGTTATTTTACTTTATTAAGATTTATATTGTGTGTATGAAAAACTTTTATTCAGTGATATTTGAGTAAAAAAATAAAAAAGTTTGTTTAACCAAAAATTTTGGAATTAAACATGTTTAATTCCAAAATTTTTGTGAATTTTGAATATATATTTAATATAGTTGTATTGTTTCTGGAAGATTTTTCCCTAAAGTTTTATATTGAATTTAATTATTTTTCTCTTTAATAAATGTCAATATTTTGTCAGATTTCTTCAGTAAATTCTTTTATTTTTCATTAAGTTGATGATTTTGTTATAAATTTTGTCATACAAATCATACTACTAAGTAAAAATATGTTTAAAATATATGTGATTCATTATACTATTGACAATATATAGATATTTTGTTATAGTTGTGCAGAATAATTTTGAAGAAGAATTTGTGAATAATACTGAAGCTTCTGAACTTGTGCAATCTGAAACCTGTGATTTACCTCACCAAAAATGTAACTGTGATCAGTTGGAAAATAGTGAATTATCTGAATCAAATTGCAAGTCATCTGAATTTAACTGTAATATTGAGGAAGATGGCAAAGAGACAGAATTTCATGAAACTGATAATCACTCTCATGATGATGATTTTCACAGAAATTGCTCTGAAAAGGAAGACTCCAATCCATTTTTTGAAAATGATTCTGAGAATGAAAATTCTTGCTCACCAGGATCTCCTATAGAAAGGCATATATTTCTTTGTGGCCAGTGTAGTGATGGATTTGTTTCCCTTGATGACTGCAAGCAACATATGGTTGAAGTAAGATAGTTTCAAAATTATTTCAAGGAATTTTCAAACACTTATAAAAATATTTTTTTTTTGTTTGTGAATCAATATATCTTTTCTTATAAATGGCTCTTGTTACAGTTAAAATGTATTTCAAAATTACTCATTATTGTTTATTAAGTTTTGATTTTTTTAAATATATTTTCAAATGATATGGTACTATTTGGAAAATTTAATTTTGTTTATTATTCTTTTATTCCTTTTTTAACTAGCTATAGTGTATGAATTTCTTTGCAGTTTAAGTAAAAAAAAAAGAGATTAAATTATTTATGCATAATGAGTTTTAAAAAAAATTCCTTCAAACATACTTTATATATATATATATACGAGGGCCATTCAGAAACTAACCTCCGATTGGTCACAGTGCGGGTAGTGGGGGGAGTAGCGCGCCATCTGTGCATTCACGCGCTCAGCAGGTCAGTCGGCATCAAGCCGTAGTCGAGTGAACATCGTACCTACGCTAGTTTAGTTTTTGTGGCAGTTTGAAATGTGTGCTGCAATAGAAAATCCCGCCAAATGTGAGGTGCGTGCTGTTATAAGGTTTTTTACAGCCAAAGGATACTCTGCAGCAGCTATTCATCGTGAGCTTTGTACGTGTAATGGACCAAAAGTTATGAGTGAAGGAGTTGTCCGTGAATGGGCACGCTTATTTAAAAGTGGACGAGAAAACGCTCATGATGAAGAGAGGAGTGGTAGACCATCATTGGTGACTGACGAACCTGCTCAGACAGTTGATGCAAAAAGTTCGTGAAAATCGACGTTTCACAATGGCGGAGTTGTCTACTGATTTTCCACAGATTTCTAAGACTCTTTTTGTACGAGATAGTGACAGCAAGATTGGGTTACCTTAAGTTCTGTGCACGATGGGTGCCGAAAATTCTTACCGACCACCACAAAACTCAAAGAATGGCCTCTGCATTAGACTTTCTGTCACGTTATGAGGACGAAGGAGAACCATTGTTAAACAGAATCGTGACCGTGACTAAACCTGGATTAAGTACGTGAACCCTGAGACAAAAGAACAATCAAAGATGTGGGCACATTCAGATTCGCCACCAAACCAAAAAAAAAGCCCGGCAAGATTTTTCTGCCAGAAAACTGATGGCAACGGTGTTTTGGGATGCCAAAGGGGTGTTGTTGGTTGAATTCATGGAACGTGGACGACCATTAATCAAGACGTGTACTGTGAAACACTAAAAGCATTACGACGGGCTATACAGAACAAACGCCGTGTGGTATGCTGACTTCCGGTATCGCTTTTTGCACGATAACGCCTGGCCCTCACTCTGCTCAGAGAACAACAGCCCTTCTTGAGTCCTTCAAGTGGGACGTTTTCAACCATCCACCTTACAGCCCAGATCTGGCGCCAAGCGATTATCACCTCTTCATGCATATGAAGAAATGGCTCGGTCCCAGCGGTTTGATGACGATTTAAGAGCTCAAAGATGCGGTCACAGGCTGGCTCAAGGCACAAGCGGGTGATTTTTATGCAGAAGGAATTTCAAACCTTGTGAAGAGATACGATAAGTGCCTCAATCGTAATGGTGACTATGTCGAAAAATAGTGCAAAGATGTAGTTGTAAGATGTATATATTAAAATATTTTTACTTAACTTGGTATATTTTTTTCAATTAACCGGAGGTTAGTTTCTGAACGGCCCTCGTATATATATATATATATATATATAAACTTTTAAACACTCTTGAAATTCCTGGAATTCATACCTAAATCTTGGTTCATTTATTTTTTGTTAGAAAATATTATAATTTTTTTGAGATATTGTTTTAATATTAAAAATTTTTCAATTAAATTGTCCAAAAACAAAGTTGAATAATGTTACCATTGGATGGGGGTACAAACAATATATTATTATAATCACCATAAAGATCATCATATGATGCAATCAGCAAATGATTTTAATCAATATTTTATTTCAATTTGTTTCTTTATATTTTATAAAATTCACTTGAATATTAGTATCTAAATGTAAAATTTCTTAATTAAAAACATTTTTTCACATCTTGGTGAAAATTTTGTGTTGTTTCAGTGAATTGGGATGAATTTTGTTTATCTGTGAAATAAAGACTGAATTAAATTATTTAATATGGCTGGTGGAAAGTGTCCTTTCAATGACCAGCAGACTCTGAAAAAGCCATGCAAGATTGATTTTCGCATGGTTTAGGTAAAAAAACACATGCTCATTGTCTGTCTATTTTTCAAGAAAGATTTCTATATTTTAAATATAGGCAGATCAGCTGTCAAATCCCATATGAAAGAAAAAGCACATTCATTAATTAGAGTAAGTTGTATCTGTCAAAAAATCTACTCATTTAAAAGATTTCACTACTGCTGTTCCTGTTAAAGAATGTGAATCTAAAGCACGTTCTGAAAGTTTATATTAATTTGTTTCTTCAAAAGAAATTTTATGGGTCCTTAAAGTTTTAAACAGTAGATTCAGTTACAGTTCTTGTATCAACATAACTTCTCTTATTCTATAAATGTTTCCAGACAATTTATGGCAAAGCAATTCAGTTGTGATGAAAAAAAGCATGAGCTTATTTTACAGTTTTTGGAGTTGAACCTTATTTTCCTAACTGATTGAAAGAAAAAGTTGAGAATGTTAAAGCATACAGGATTAAATTTTTTGTAAATTTTTAAGATTAAATGAGTTTATTCCACATATCTTGAAGTATTCAATAAATGAGAATATATGGAAGATGTTTAAAAATTAAAATTATATATATATATATATATATATATATATATATATATATATATATATATATATATATATATATATTTATATACATGCACACCCATTATTTTAGACACACTGTATAATTCAGTAATATAAAATTTTTGTGTTTTTAAATAATGATGATGATGGTGTGTGCGTGCGTGTGTATGTGTGTGATACTGATTATTAAGATAAAAATTTTTTATCATAGCTGTAAATTCATTGAAGGCTTTTGAAGTATGCTTTAAATAGAATTTTTACTTACTTAAAAAAGCTATTTCTTTATTGTTAACAATTATTTGTTTTTATTAGTTATAAATATAATTGAAAAATGTTGTGTATACATAATTATATGCATATTTGGTTAAGAACAATTTGTAGAATAAAAAAGTTATTTAACATGAATGTGGAAATTTTTCAATTTGACTTCCTGGGAATCTCCTTAAAACTCTTAAATTTGATTCTTAAAAATCTGTATGTACTCTGTTTTAAAAGTACTACAGCCCATGTTGGACCATGACCTTCCTAACAATACAACTTCAAAGCAATTTGTTTCATGCGTAAAGTTTCCAATTTGTTTGTGAGATCCTTTTCAACCTCTTTGAGCCATGCATTCTTTGTGTTTCTCATTTTTTCTCTGACCTTAACACTGACCTTTAAAGTTTTTTTGGTATATCGGATGCAATTCATTCTCTTCATGTACTCCAAACATTGAATTCTTTTTGATTTTATTTATGGTTTATTTTTTCTTTTCCTTTAAACAATTTTTGTATACTTAGTTTACCAAAGTTTTTGGTTCAAATATGATCTCGAAAATCTTGCTGTCTTGGGTTATTAACATTTTATTGTGTTCTTGAATTAAGTTCAAAGTCTCAGATCCATAAGAAACATCTGGTTTGATCACCGTTTTCTAAAAAAAGTAGTTTCATCTTATGTATTATAACCTTAAATCTTATTAATTTCTGTAATGTATACAAAAGCTGTGATTGCTTGTATTAATCTTTTGTTTGATTTTTAGCATCATATCATTTTCTGTGACAATTGAAACCAATACTTAATCTCTGTAACTCTTTCAATAGTTTCTTTATTTATCTTAAGTTCTCTATCTGTATTGGTTTCTTTACAATGCAATATCATGTAGTCTTTTTATAGATTTTTCATCCAAAAACATCAGCTTCTCTAACTAACTTATTAAATAATTCAGTTAAATCATTTTTGCTTCTAAGTATTAAAATTACAACATCTTCAAATGCTAACCTAGTGTCATTTCATTTTTTTAATAAACTGCATAAATTTTTAAAAATACTTTATTGTACTATTCATTTTGCTATATTTTCATTGCAGAAGATTTCTTTAAAATATATTAATGATTTTTACATCAAAATGCAGTTACTTTAAGTACCTGTTTTTCAGTTTTAGGTCAATTTTTTTTATATTGCAATTTATCACTCATATTTCTAATTATATTAACATATATTTCTAATAATTGAGCTTAAAGTTTATAAGATTGCTTCAAATTAAAATTCTGTAATTTTAAAAAATTTAAATTCTGATGATTAATTAATTTTGTCCTTGCAAGCATTATAAATTTTTCTATTCCAAAATCAGTTTATGTACTGTATTTTACTGTATATAATTTGCAAGCCTTTTTTTCCGAATAAAAGAAAAAAAGTGTTGCATAATCAGTGGTAAATTTTCTGATGAATTGATTATCAATTTATAGTTTTTAATAATTTTTAAAACAAGATTAGATATATTTAAAAAATAAAATATGTTTTGTTAATAATTAAATAATAAATTATTTTCCATTGCAGATTCGATGCATTTTTCTTTTGTACCGCACATGCTTTGTTTTTCAGCTAACATTAACACATTTATCAACATTTTTTTTATTTGCTTTCCCTATACTTGTTTAAAATTTGCTCTGTAACTTAATGGTTTTTGTTTCCACATGATGATGTATCAGTTGATTGTTTTCAGAGTGAAGGCATAATGCGAAACAATGCTAGAAAGTTGCAACTGCAATATCATTTGGAAGAACTGAATTCCTACATGAACATAATTGGACAATACCAATTATCGCTGAAATAAGTTAGCCAATTTGTGGTGCCACGTAATATTTATTTATCAAACATAAACAGCATTTCTTTCAAAACTTTATTGTAAGCTTTTCAGATGGAGAATGTTTTTCATCATATTGTTCATGGTGACATATAATATACAGATAGAAATTTGAAACTTTTTCAACACATAATTTGCAGATTATATGCAGGAAAATACAGTATGTAGTATCTAGCATATATTCATAATAACACCAGAAAACTGAAACTGCTGAGGATTAATTTCTCTGATATATATATATATATATATACTTAGCTGCCAACTCTACTGATTTTATCGGAAAACTCCTAATTTTCGGGAATTTCAGTGAAAAAATTAAAAACAGCCAAAATTTTGCGGAAAAAAGTGTATTGAGCTGTTTTAGTAGCTTAAATAGTCATTGGATATCACACTAATATAATTATAATGTTATGATACTATAATATCATGGAAATGTGTTTCTCTAAATTTCGAACCCCTTTGTCTGCCTCGATAGAATGACGCTTTAACCACTTGGGTACCAAAAGCTGCTACGAGTTAACAGTCAAATGATTAACATTAAGAGCAGACACCAGGTGTCTGTTTACATAAGCAGCTCACACACACACAGTTAGGATGAGTTTTACTAGTTATTAATAATTTAATTAAGAAAATATTTGTCACTGAATTAAATTTATTTAGTAATGTACTTTGTTTTTATGTAAATTTATAATTTTGATATTTATATATTGCACTAGAGTAGTAAAAGTTGCCCTATAAAATAAATATTGGGACATAAACACATTGATTTTTATTTTTTATGTGTTGTATATTCTTTTATTTTTTATAGTTCCTTTATGAAGTTGATGAATGTTTTATTTAAATATTAAGATTAACATGAAATATGTTTGTATAAATCATTCTCAGAATATTCAGTCTAAAGATTAAAATTGTCTTTTTGTGGTACGACCATTTCAAACATGCAAACAAAAATGTTGCTAGTAAGTGTCTCCTTATTTTTTCCCTCAAAATCAATAGAATCTACTGATTTTTTTCTCCAAGGTTAGCAGGTATATATATATACATATATATATCTATATATATATATATATAAGGTTTAAGAAAATTAAAGATATTTTTTACTTAACAGAAATAATTGATGACTTTCTTTCGTCATTATATCGCTGAGCTGGCAGCCGAATGGTTAGCGCTCTTGCCTTCTGTTCAACAGTTCGAGGGTTCGAATCCTACTTTGAGCATGGATGTTTGTAGTTTGGAGTCCACTTTAAGCCGTAGGTCCTGGTCTAATTAGCCCTCGTGTGCAAAAAATGACCGTTGAGCGACAAACCAAATCCAAATTTGTCCTCATATCAATCAGCAAAGCACGTTTGTCAGCTTTAAACAAATAATTGATTGTATTATCATCGTGGACCTTTTCTTTTGTAAAAGCTTTACTGGAACTTAAAAAGCCCATTGGATTAGTGGTAGCATTTCACATTTCTAAGGTACATGTCCAAGATTCAATCCTCTGGCTCGGTAAGTTCAACTCAACCTTTCTTACCTTCAGGTTGTCAATAAACTGAATATCAAGCATGTTCAGATTGAGCAAGGTAGACTCAGCCTTTAATCTCTTCAATGGGTATTACAATTTATTATCAAGCATGCTTGATAATAAATTGTAAATACTGGGGGTTTTGTATGGACCACCTAATCATTTTTTTATTATGCTCAACTCCCCAGAGCCTTCAGTTTTTAAAAACAGGTATGAGCATTATAAGACTTGGCCCACATGAGCTGTTGTGCTACATATTTTAGTTTTAGCAAGAAATTAAAGATATATTTGATATTCTTGACACTTGTATGAAAGAAAATGATTATTTCAAAAGGGTGCAGTGATGTTGGTTAAACAAAATCTGACTAGTTTGGAGGACACTGATTCATTGTAAAGGTTAATATCATTTATAAACCCATTGTATCATTCACATTGTTACAAAATTGCTGAGTTTTCTTCTGTATCTTGTAGTAAAAGTTGTGAACTATGCAAAAACTAGGCTAATTTAAACCTAATCTCCAAAAACTGATCTAAATATGTAGTAGCTGAACACACATTCCTTTTATGTATTACTGTAGTTTGCATTAATTCTTCATTGGAAATGTGCTGTCTTGAATTTTAGAATTTTACAAGAAAAATTTTCTGGAAAGAAAATACTCATCTGTGAATACTAGCAATATCATAGATCTAAATTTCTTAATGAAATTGGTATACTTGTAGAATATATTTGAAAACCTAAATTATTTCTCTTCAGTACTATAATATTCAAATATTGAAGCTTGAAGGAAAGTTCCAGCATTCAAGAAAAAATGACAAATGTGAGAAAGAGAATTGAACAATAATTAAGGCAGTTTTCTTTCTTTTAGTATGTGATCTAGTGAAGATAAAATTTCACATGCTATACTGACAGTTTCCACTGGGTATTGGTGGTAATTAAGTGAATAATTTGTGAAGTATTTCTGAGAAGATTAAATCAAAAAGTTTGTATTTATTCAAATCTGGTTCAAAGAGGAAAATCTGGTTGATCTATGAAGTGATAAATTCCTGAAAGTAAAATTTTCTTGTTTTGGACTTAACAGGGTTTTTTATATCTACAAAAAGGATTATTACATTATAAGTAAAAAAAAAAAAAAAAAAAAAAAAAAAAAAATAAAGATTTTTATTCCCTTTCTGACTTTGTATCTGAAGTTGGATTTTCAGCAATTGTTTATCATGACCACATATTAAAAATTAATATAAAAAAAGATACGATAATTGCTGTGTCAAACTATTTAATGATTTGAATAATTAGAGAGTTAGCAGCATGCTCATCTGTAACTCTGAAATGAAACACATATATAAAGTTAATACAATTAAAATATTTACATAAACTTTAAATATCAATTGTATATATTATATTTGTGTCTTTACTGTTGCTCTATTTCTTCACAGTAATATAAAAATAAATATATATTATGTATAATATTTATTTTATAATAGATTATACAGATATGCTTTGTAAAATTATACTAGTTGATGCTTCATTAAGAAAAAATTTTGATTCTTTAAATGGTGCTTCAACTTTGAAAGCTTGGAAGCTTCTAAGCTTTCAAAGTTGTTATGCATTTACATTGTTCAAAGAGGATAAAATGATTTTGTGTAAATTCATATCTAGAATTTCTTTATATGATTTCCTACTTTAGAAATAATACTACCCTTGTTATACTAACTGTATTATAAATATCATATTTGCTTAATTTTATTTCCTGTATCTTACTTTTTAATTGGAAGGTTTTGTCAAGTGTCAGTTTTATCCTTTAAAATCATATTTTAATATAACCATTTAATCTAAAAATTTAAATAGCTATCTACTTACACCTTTGCCCATTAAATATCATTTAATCTGTTTTATATAGCTAGTGTTACTTAATCATTTTATTCTGTGGCTGCACTTCTCACTTTCCAAGTAAGGAGTATTTATCCATGTTTAACATAATTAAAATTATTTACTCATTATATTGTGTTCTTTTCTTCCTTTAGTTTGACCATTGCTTATACTGAATATGCATAAAATTTTTTGCAGTGTTTAAAGTGTTTATCAGGATAATATACAAATTTTATATTTTAAATCATTATTTTCAGGAACATAATTTGAAACTTGAACAAAGTGAAATAAAACCTTTACGAAAGCGAGGACGTCCAAAGAAAATGCCTAAAGAAGATTCAAATCCTGATGATAACCTTACTAATGATGATAGTCCTAAAGAGAAAAAGCGGCAATCTCGACCACCAAGAATTCTCGCTAAAGACTATGAATGTGGTCCCAAAAAGAAAGTTAAAAGAAGTGATTTCAAAACTTTCAGGTAAATTTAAAGATTAACATTGACATACTAATTTTTAAAATTTTTTATGCTGTTACATTAGTTTATTTAAAGTTACTCTTTATTAAATTGGCTTAAATTTATAATTTCATAATGAAAATCTAGAGTTAAACACCAAAATTTTGTTTATAAAGGCAAGTTCTTCAAAATAAGTTTCCTCAGTGAGCTGCCTAGATGGCTGACAAAAAGTTGGCATTCTTGCCTTTCATTTGAACAGCTCATGGGTTTGAATCCTACCTAGAATGTGAATGTTTATTGTGTTGGTGGCTAACAAGAGAATCACAGACTCAAACATTTGTAAATATTGTCTGGCATCACTTTTCCTAACGAGTTTGTCATAATTAGTGAGGGCCATTTTATAGTTCTCCCATTCACTATTTTTCTTAGCTTTATTAAAAAGTTTCCTAACATTTGCGCTTTTGACTGCTAGAGAATCATTCCACCAAGGGCATTGGAGTTTAGCTCTCTTAGTGTGAATAGGGCAATTGTTATGATAAGAATATAGAATACTACTGTGCAGAAGATCTGCTGTAATTTCTAGATCATAGTTATCTTTAATAGGTCTGTTCCCGAGCTCAACCAACCCAGTCAAATTCTCCTGGAATTTCTTCCAGTCCGTCCTAACTAGGTTTCTGAACATGCGATTCAGACACACATTAGAGTGAATTTCAAAATGGATAAGGATGTTTTGATGGTCTGAACCAGAAGGTCGGCCATTTACTTTCCAAATTTTGATATTTTTGCTAATTAGCATTGTCACTATAGTAATATCAATTACTTCAGATCAATTGGAAGTAATGAAAGCCGGTTCATTGCCCTCATTTAGAATATCTAACCCATACTTTAGAATGAATTCTAAAAGGCACTCACCTCTTTTATTTGTTTGTGCTTCCTCAGAAAACATGGTGAGCATTACAGTCTATTCCTAGGACTACCTGTAAATTTTTGTCTCTGCAAAAGTTCATGAGCTTGTTGTGCAGAGAATGATCAAGTGGAGCCTTCTCTTCATAGGGTAGGTACACAGAGCCAAAAACAATTTCTCTGTCCCCTCCCTCTATGTTGAGTCTGACTTTCACAGCTGTCAGGTCCCTAAGGATAAATTTAGAGAGGGGTAAAACCTCAGTGTTTTATGTAAAAGTATGCTAGTTCTAACATTACTATTGGTACAATAGATAAACTTACCTTTAGTTCCTTTGAGGCCACTGATTCTCCCTCTAACCAGCCAAGGTTCTTGAATCAGGGCCAGGTGTATATCCCCGGCAAGAAACTTCTTACTGAAGTTAGTGGTACCACTTCTACTGTGGTGGAGGTTGACTTGAACTACTTTCACCTCCATCAGGAGAAACAGGTTTGTCAAGCACTTTTGCCTGAACTTGGTGAAGTCCGATATTAAATTTATATCCCCTTACACCAAGTGTCGCAGCATCTAGTTCAGGTACACTAAGAACGATGGTCTGCCCAGCTGGTTGGTTCTTGATGTTAAGAATGTTCCACTGCGTTGGAGTGACCCCACCGTTCTGTGCCTTGATTTTCCTGAGGACCTCTTTAGGCTCCAGTTTACTTCAGATTTTCAGCAGTTTTGCAATTATCTTGGTGGTTCTGACAAGTTTCCTTGCCTCACACACCAAGAGTTTTTGTTCCTGCCAGCGGCTTATGTCACTGACAGTCTGTTCCAGCCACTTTAGGCTTCCCAGATCTGCACAGTTGACAATAAGTGCCCCATTCTCAAGTTTACAGGATAGTAAGGTTGGGGCAAAACCCTCCTTATTCCTTCCTATTTTCTCGGTTAACAAGAGCTCCAGGTTGGAGGTCTGTTCCTCTGTTAGCCGTTTTTCCAGATGGCCCTCTATGAGCACAGCCACCTTGACCCTGTGAGAGCCGCCCTGTGTGTAAATCTCCCAGGTCCTTTTTTCTCTCGGCAGCCTTTCTAGCTTTGCCCTGGTCCATCTGGTTGACAGGACGCTTCTCGCCTTTGGTTGCCTTGGGTTGTTCAACCCAAGTTTCCTCTACGATTTTGTGTTCCTTCACCAGCTTCTTCTTCTGGGCACCAGAAAATCTCTTTTTAAGCTTGATTCTGGTCAGAAAGTCAGTCATAGCTTCCTCACTCTCACCAGAAGATGGTTTGGAGGTCATTTCTACCTCCTGTGAGGGATTCAGTGCCTCCCCTTCACTAGATTGCCTCTGGTTTCCCTTAACTGTTTCAGCAAGGTCTACTTCAAAGGCTTCACCTGCAAATGCATGAAGGTTTGTTAGTTCTTTTGTCTTTTCAGCCATAAGATAACAATTAATGGGCTCAGGTAATACAACAGTCAAATTTTTCTAATGTTTTCTTTGTTTCTATAAATGATGATTTTTTATATCTGATGCAAGAGAAGATATTTATATATAATTTTGACCATATATATATATATAATTTTTTAAAATATGTTTTCTTTTTAATCTTAAATGTGAAGTGCATATATTAGTCTCTATGCTCTTTATATTTGTTTTTATACTAGTAATATAACTTATATTTGACAAAAAATAATAGATGAAGTTTGTTTCCTCAATTTAATGTTTTATATTTTATTCAGGTGTTCTAGAACTGGATGTGCATGCAAGTTTTCTTCAGAATCCTTTTTGTTGTATCATCGTGCTTCTCATTCAGAAGTTGACAAATCATTTATTTGTCAAGTTTGCAATGAAGGATTTGAGCTTTGGCGCTTGTTGGTTATGCATTTATGGAAGAAGCATGATATTGATATAGATTTGTTTTCATGCACAGATTGTCCTTACAAAACATTCAGTGGCTTTAAGCTAAATAACCATAAGGTGAGTCAGTAAATTATTTTGTTTTAGTAAATCAGTATTTTGATATCTGTAATACACTATTACAGCATTACTGAATATACCAACTTCAAAATAATGCGGGGCTGACATCTGTTTAATGACTATTTTTAGCAAACTTAAAATTTATTAATACTGAATACGAATATTAAATATGACATACAAATACATATTAATTGATAATAACAAGAACAAGACATAAGAATATGTAATTCAAAAGTTGTCAAGCAAAGAGTATGTATAAAGTAACTGTGCTATAAGTTTTCAAATAGCATCAAGTAACATCATCTTTAGTTTTCTCTTGACTGGCTGAAGATGCATTGTTGCCAATAATAGTGCTTTAAATATCTTCAGAAGTTTTTTTCCTTTTATTAAAAAGATTTTTTTTGGGTATTTTTTATTAATAATTTTTTAAAACTAAGTATACATTGTTCATTGGATTCATTTGCTGAAAATTATTTTGCTGTAAAATAAATGCCGATTGCATTATTTTTATTATGACTATTACATTATTATTTCCTATCATACTTTTTCATTATTTTATACTTCAAGAATTTGATTATCATTGGTATTTGTGAAATATATTCTTATTTCTGTGTTTAATGATTTTGAGCCCTTAATTTTAAATTGTTAGTATGTTTTCAAATAGTCTTTAATACAAAATTATTAAATAACTTTTGGTGTAACTTAAGCTGTTTTATGATTTGTTTAATATATGCCTATGAGTAACAAACTAAATCAACAATATAATAAACAAACTAGTACATATTTTAAATTTTAAAGCAATTTATATTCTAAAAGAATATTTTCTGTTTTATTTTCATGTAAAGTTGATATCTGAATGGTTAGCATTCTTTCCTTTTGTCCAATAGTTTGTATGTTTAAATTATAACTTGAGCTTTTGTGTTTGTAGTGATTCAGAATTCATTTTAAACTACAGGTTCCAATTTAATTAACCTACATATCCCAAACTGACTGTGGAGCAACTGACTTACCAAACTTTTTATTTCCATGTTAAGAGTGATTGTTAGAGAAAGTTTTATTGTCATTCAAAATTATATTAACAAAACTTTCTGATGTGTGATAAATAGAAAATAGAATTTGGAATAACATTTACACACACTTTATTTTTTATACCTCCATAGAACTGTAGAAAGTTTATAAATTATAGCAGTCATTGATAAAATTTATAAAAATTTCAATTAATTAAAAAAAAGGTTGTGAATTAATACAAATTAAGCTGGTTATAAATTAAATTAATTACAGGAGGCTGTAATTTTAAAAGGAGATTGTAGCATAATAAGGTATTATATATTTTCTAAATTTCTTGACAAATAATTGAAAACTTATCTGTTACATTACAAGATGAAATATCGTTATCCAGGAAAATAATTATATTTATCACTGATGTCACCTTATGTCTTAGTATATGTATTGTAAATATTTGCTTTTAAGGTTTGTATCAAACATTTTAGCTTTCAAACAATTAAATCTAATTAAAACAATAAAATTAAATATTGAATGCAGGATGAGATGAAATTAATATTAAAAATGTCAATTTGAGTTAAAGTAATTCAAAAACACACCAATAAATAAATTAATACGGTTATAAAAATAGTATTTAAATAATTTATCATTGAGGGGGTATCATATATTTTCTAGAAATAATTACAATATAATGTACCACAATAGAGTGGTTTGCATATAACAGTTGTGACTAGTGTATCAAAAATTACTACTCAAATTTTTACAAATATCCATTCTTTTCTTAGTTTTTTTATATTATTATTTTTTATTTATTTATTTATTTTTTTTATATATTTAGAATTACAATTCAAACTTTAAAAATATTAGAGTTTTTAATTATCAGTAATTATTTTAAATTATCACTTTAATTTTAGAAAATTAAAAGTGAGTTTTATTCTGGAACCATTGGCTGTTTTTAGTTGCTTGGAATCCATTTTAAATCATTAGTCCTTGTAAAACAAATCTCTGTGGGTAAAAAATATCAAGAATTTTCAGTTCATTTGTTTATATCTTTCCGTCCAATCTATATTAGAGTGTGTATCTTTTCTATCCAGCTCATCTCAGTTATTTATCACCATAATAAAATTTTAGCTAAACTATTGCTTATATATTATTCAGATTGGCAAAAATTAATCTATTGTGTTAACTATTCTTGATTGAAAATGTATTAGTTTTGATTGTTTTAGACCTTTTATTTCAAGAGTCAATCTGGTAACTGAGCATTCAAAACTGTGGCCTCTGTTTCAACCGTTTATACAATACATATCTCTGGTGGGGTTGTTTTTAGTAGTTTGGAATTTGCTTTATCCAGTTATTATAAATAATAGAGCATACAACATTCTTATCTAGCCGAGTTTAACATGAAGCTCGAACTTAATGACATTATATGTACCACTGTTTGTTTTAGTGGCATTGATAGCTGAAGATTTACTAATAAACCTCTTTGTCTTTTTACCTACCTATTAAGCTAAGGGAAAGTAAAAAAGATGTCTTACAGTAGTTTTGTCTCGAATATTCGTCTTAAATACCATAAAAGTAACCATCGATCAATATAATGACTGAAAAAAGATATGAATTTAATACTTTGTTATTTTCAATAATTAGTTTTAATTTTCCTTTTTCTTTTTTAAACTCTTTCAAATAGATTATTATAAAAGTACACTTTCCTCAACATATTTTTTTGAGATAGTAATTTGCATGATTGCTAAGTTTAATTTATATTTTTCATTCTTTATTCCAAAATAATTCCAGAATATATCGAAATAGTTAAACTTTTAAATGTAAAAAGATTTAAATAAATAGTTTCCAAATAGCCTAATTTATTTCTACCTTTTGCTTCGTACAAGATTATCAAAAGTTAACTGTTCTTAATACTGTCTTTAATTGTTCTTCGAATTAAAAGCATATATTACAAATTTCTGTTTCCAATAATTTTCAAGTTATCATGCAGATCTATGAAGTTATATTTCCCTATCCTCTTTTGAGCCATAACTATGTTTATAAACATTTTAAAATATCTGTGTAACAAATTTTATTCAAATAAGCATACTTGCCAAACTTGGAGGGAAATCAGTAGATTCTACTGATTTTAAGGGAAAAAAATCAGGAGACACTACTAGCTACATTTTTTTCTTGAAACAGAATGTTTAAGACTGCAGTACCACAAAAAGACAGTTTTGCTCTTTAGATTATACATTCTGAGAATAATTTATGTTAAACATATTTTGTATTAATCTTAAGATTTTAATAATATATTCATCAACCTCATAAAAGAATTATGAAAAATAAAAGTAAATATTACAAGTAAAAAAAAAAAACAACATCTTTTTATGTCTAAATATTTATTTTATCTGCCAACTTTTACTACTCTAGTGCAATTTATAAATATTAAACCTACAAAATTGCTTAAAAGCATAAAATACATTATTAAATAAATTTAATTCAGCAACAAATACTTCCTATAACGGAAATATTTTCTTAATTAAATTACTAATAACTAGTAATATTCCTCCTGATTGAACTGCATATGTAAACAGGCGTCTGCTTTGAATGTTAATTATATGACTACCAACTTGCAAAAGTTCTTAGCACCCTAGTGGTTACAGCTTCATCCTACTACAGACAGATGGGATATTTGTAAGATGGGATATATATATATATATATATATATATATATATATATATATATATATATATATATATATATATATATATATATATATATTATCATTATATTTGTGCACATCTGTTGACTGTTTAAGCTATTAAAACAACTCAATAGACTTTGTTCCAGCAAAATTTTGGCTGTTTTTAAGTTCACTGAAATTGCCAAATATCAGTGGATTTTCATACATTATTGAGAAATGAAAAGTTTCCTGATAAAATCAGTGGAGTTGTCAGCTATGAATAACTGTTAAATAATGTATTTGATTCTGAAATGGTGTAAAATAATTAAGATGGGCTTGACTGGCAACTGGCTGTAGTACTTGAAAAGAAGAATGTGCACAATTCAAACGGGTTAACATTCTATTTCATATTATATAGATATAAAAGCATAAAAATTTTCAATTTTATTCAAAAAATTAATCCCCATTTAATTAAAATGGGGATTAAGATTTTAATAAATTACTAAAATTAGTAAAATATCATAAATGACCCCATTTATAATAGCCACAATATTTTAAAGCTTAGTTGAGGTTTAGCTTCGATTTTGAAGTGATTTAGTGAGTACTGTTAATTCATTTCTTTTATTTTAAATTTTTTTATCTTTCTGTGCAATGATATATTTTGTTCTTGTAGAAAATACATAGTGATGAGAGATCATACATATGTGAAACATGTGGTAAAGGATTCAAACAGATAAGCCAGCTTCGTAATCATGTAGTCATTCATTTAGATCGTAAAAATCTACCTGAGAAGAGATGGTATAGTGAACAAGTCTGTGACATCTGTGGACGAAAATTCTCAGATGCCAAATGTTTGAGAAAACACAAACAAGCTGTACACAAGAAATTAAAACCTTATGTTTGCTCATTTTGTGGACATTTAAGTGCTCGTAAAGCTATGCTTGAATTACATATGCGACAACATACAGGTGAAAAACCTTTTGTTTGTGAACATTGTGAATACCGTACTGGAGATCATAATTCCTTGAGAAGACATCGTATGCGACATACTGGTGCAAAACCATACAAGTGCCCACATTGTCCTTATGCTTGTATCCAGGTAAATCTAATATTTTACTAAAATTTTTTAATAAAGTAAGCATAATTATAATTAACTATTTTTTTTTTTACTGCATACTGTTTGCTTTTTTATTGAAGATATAATTTTATATAAAATTATTTTTGAATGATAATTTTATTAAAATATTCTTCAAAAGATTTCTTTATTTCATTATACTATAATGAAATCATTCTTTTAAGTGGGTTTTGTTTTTCTGTTTTAAATACAAATATGCTGTCATAAAACCTTCAGTATAAACTTTATTTAATTAATGAGTCTGACATAGAATTTCTATAAATGTAAGTTTTATTGTAAAAAAATTTCTTTCTTTCTTTTTACCTCTTTTTTTTTTAAATAAATATTTTTAGTTGTCTTAAAATTTATATATAATATTCAATGTATTTAAGTTGTGCATATGCATACTCATACCCATTTTTATTCATTTCTGAACATTTATTAAATATTCATTAAAAATTTCAAATTAAAATAAAGTGTACAATAAATTTCATCTTTTACTGAATTCATTACTTTAACTATGTTACAGATGTTTTTAGTTTGCAATTAAATTATCATAATAATTGTTACTTGTGAATAATTGTATTTAGTTTTTTTAATGAAATAATTATACTATTGCTGTTGTCAAAAAATGCAAGTTTATAAAATATTTAAATTAAAATCAGTAAAAGTATTTATGTAAGTTTAAACAGAAGTGGCAGTTGACTGGTCAATGCTATGGCCTTCAGTTCAAAATATGTCACAAAGGTAGATGTTTATAATGGATCAAAATTCTCTTTAAATTGTAAGTCCATGTGTGCAAAAAATGACAATAGTGAAGAAACAAACCAAGTTCAAGTTTATAGATTTTTAGAAAATTCACAGCTAATTTTTTTTTATTCCTGTTTGTAATTTAGATGCAAATTATGTTTTTCCTTTTATTCTGAACATGTAAACATCTTATTTTTAATTCAACAATCAAAATCATAAGACTTAGATAAAAGGTATTAGTTGTGAATTCACCTCTGTTTAATAAGTTTAGGCCAATCCTCTTCTGAGACAGTTTTCAGAAATTTGAAGCATAGAGTACGAAATTTATTGTGTGTTGATAAGCAATTGTTGATATTTTTACTGAATTTATTTTGTTTTTTACTAAGCAGTTATTCTTCCATTAAGTAATTATTCAAAGTAATAATGCTTAAAACAAGAAAATTTGGAAATATTTATCTTCAATTAGTACAATGGAAAATCAACGCAGTAAAAGAGTGGTGCAAATGCTAATTTCAACATGATGAATTCAAAAAACATATTAAGATTCTCAAAATATGCGAAGTTATTGCAAATACGGCAAAACAAGTGTAAAATGGTAAGAAGGTGTATTTAAAATTTTTTTTTCTTTTTGAAAGTGAAATTCTTAGTTAAGTGTACTTGCAAGAAACATAAGATATCTTTATACTTGCCAAATTCATTGGAAAGCTTTAGGAGTTTTATGCCTGTCATCTAAGTATTAAGAATTGATAAAAGTTTTATTTCGCTACATTAAAAATTCTTTCAAAGGGCAATTATAATTGTAAAAAAGGTTGTTGAATCACATCTTAGATGTAAAAATGAAAATCTGTTGTTCTCTTATAACAAACAACTTATTACCTGGCTTACTGCATTGAGACATCTTTATAAAGGCATCTTATTTGCCTATCAGAGCTTGAATCTTCCATATCATTGACAGTCAACCATAAATGCATCATTTACAATGCTGTAAAGAAAAAAAAAAAAAAAACCCAGAAAGATGTGACTTCATTAATTGAGTTGTGTTATTTTTACTGGTTAAGTTAACTTTAATTTGACAAATAATTCTGGTGTTAATTTATTTAGCAAAATTTATGGACATGCTTTCATTCCATTGATATCTGTGAAAAAGACTAGGAAATTTCCTTGGTTGTTTGTATGAAGAATTGGTGGGCAACATCATTTAGACAAATCTTTTCCTTCTTTTGTTAGCAATCATGTTCAAAATGATTGTTAAATGATAAACTAAACTAAATCTCCCATCCCTTGTGTCTTTCTTGGGTATTATTGATTCTGACTTTATTTTTAAGGACGGCAATTCATTCCTACTACTCTTGGGCCTTTTAAAAGCATTGAATCAAAATAGTACTCATAGTGAAATGATGATAACTCATAATTTATGTTGAACAATTTTACTAACTGTATATATATATACATATATATATATACATATATATATGTGTGTGTGTGTGTGTGTTTATAAGTGTATAATTTAATTTTTTGAAAATTATAGTTTAATTTTTGCTTAATATCTACATTCCTCTACAACATTCAGTTTAGTTCCACACGTTTTTAGTTTTCTAAAATGTCCTAATGAGCCCCTCCCCACTTTTTTAAGAATTCAAATTTTTGTGTCTTTTTGGTTTCATTTTAGAAAATTGAGGAGTGCTACGACTCCAATCATAGGATATAAAATATTAATACATCAAAATGTTCGCAATAGTGTCCTCTACAAAATTCGGTTTGTTTAAAAAAAATTCTAGTCATTTGAAATGTCCTAATCACTTTCCCCCCTTTTAAAGAATTCAAATTTTCACTGGACCCTTGGACAATTCCTACATTCACTGGACCTTTGATGTTAGGTGATATAAGGAAGCAAAATTTTTTAATATCTTTTTTTTAAAAAATTTTGCTTCTTTATATCACCTTACTTAATATCTGTAGTAATACAAAATACTTCATTGTATGTTCATCATAATATATTTAATTATAATTGTGGTGAATTATTGAAGAAATTTAACATAAATCTAATATATATAAAAAAATTAAATCTTTATGTTTAAATAAATAATATTAAGAAAATACTTTGTTTTAATTATTTGTTCTTAATTATATTAACCCTTGTCAAGAAAATTTTAAATATTACTCATTTGTGTATTTCTCTGAATTATTTTTACAGGCCATTTCATACAAAACACATCTTCGCAATAAACATCCTGGAATGGAAGGATTATATTCTTGTAACTTTTGCTCATTTAAATCTGTGAGTAAAGAAAATTTCTTGCATCATGTTTCTGACCACAAAAGAGAAAATGATGATATTGACCTTGATGCAAATACTGCACAAACTAGTATATCAGAACCAACTGTAGAAGCTCCACCCTCTGATCAAACCCCGGTTCAAATGCAACTGACTGACAATACTGTACAACAACTAGATCGATTATTACCTAGCAATGTTACAGCTGCACAATTGATTTATACTTGTCTTAATGCCTTGAATCAAGATGGTGGAACTGTGAACTTGCCTTCTGGAGTGACTGTAAATATTCCTCAAGGAGTATCAACCCTGGATGGTACACAGACAATTACTATTCAATTGCCATCTGGTCAGGACATGGAGAATGAACCATACTATTTTGCTATTCAACAACAAGATGGCTCTACTGCAGCTGTTGTTCTACCTACTGACGAGCAAACTGATGAGAATGCTCAAGCAGCTACAGATCTGGCTGGTGTTCAATTTGAAGAAGGCAATTTAACTGATACTACTACTTTGAACTGTGATGTAATTCTTCAAGATAGTCATGATGTTGTTCATGATCCTGAACAAATGGGAACTTCTGTTCCTATTAATATATCTCATGTAGATACTTTCACTGGTGCTGTAGGAAATTCTGCATTAATATCTGAAAGTGCAACTCCAATGGAGAATTCCTAAATTTTATCTTTTTATCTTTATCTGTGATTCTCTTTCTCATCTTATATTTTGTGTTTAATGCATCTATTGGACTTTAGGTATTTGAAACATTGCCAAATGTTTATTTAGAAGAGCAAAATAGCGAAAATTAAAGAATTTCAGAGTTATGCCAAAGAGAAATCCCCAATTTAAATATTTAAATATATCAGAGCTTAAAATAACTTTTTTACAGTAAGATATATAATATTCAAAATAATCTAAATTTTATATAACATTAATTAACAGTATTTCTTCTTTTTTTGCATAAAATTGACTGTTTCCATAATTTATACTCATATACTATGCAACTAAAATAATTTATGTTATTAAAATATCAAACATTTTTAGCCGTTTATGTCCCCCCACCTCTGAGAATTTTCTTTAATATCTTTACATTCTCTTTTAAAATATATTGAATTTGCCTATAATTCTTAAGAATATCTATTGATTTATGTTTTTATATTAAGAATATGAAAATATAAATACATTTTTTGCATTAAAAACTATAAAGTTGCTTCATATTAAAAATTTTGATTTCTCTCTTATAATCTGCACATTTTTTTATCATTTGAATTATATACAAAATATGCAATCAGATTTTGGCTTTTTAATCAAGAATTATTTTAATATTACTTCTTTAAAACATTTAACATTTTTGATATTTGTATTAACTTATGATTTAATTTTTTATAGATTAAAATATTTTTATCTTATTGGAATATATTAAATTAAATCAAAAAGAAATAGGTAAAAATAATTTTTTAGTTATGAATATTTCATGCCTGCTTTCTCTTCTGATTTTTATAGAAAATTTGAATTTAAAGCCATTGTTTTTATTCTCAATTTTATTTAAAAAAATTAGAGATTTCTTTCAAATTAGTTTCGAAATTTGTTTTTGATATTGTGAAATTCACTTGTTGAAAAAAAGATAAAAAAAAATAAATATGTTTTTCTTGAAGCTGTTCAACAAAAAACTAAATTTTTTTGTTAAATTAACATGTATTAACTGAGCAATAGTGAAACTCATTAACTTAAATACACTCTCATTCATAGCAATACTATTTTACTTTTCCCCATTTTTAAGTATTCAAAATTTAAATTAAATTCTCTTATATTATTTACCTATTATATGTTGATAGAATTAAAAACTATTTTATTTCTCATGTTAAAAAATTCTAAAAAAACTATTTTGGTAATATTTTGAAAATAATAAAATGACATTAGTAATGTTTATAATGAAATTAGTGCTTCATTTATCTTGGATGTATACAATTAAGCCTGTTTAATGTACTTTCATCATTCTATTTATGAAAATGTGTTTACTTTAAACATATCTAGTCACTGTCTTATCTTTCGCGTACTTTAAATTATGAAATTAAGACAGCTTAATATAATTTAAAAGTACATTTTTTAAAATAAACAGTTTTATTAAAATAATTTGATACATTTTCTTAAAATTGTAAACTGTCAAATATATTCACAATTCTTGTTAACTTTTTTTTTCATTTCTTTTTTGTTATTATTAAAAATGTTAAGTTGTTGTGGTACTAGTTTTCCTGAAATTTCTCAATATTGCAAATTGCATAGACTGAACAGTTCCTCTCTTCCAATAATGAAATTATATTGTTTTCATAAGTTTGTTATAATTTTTTGTAATTTCATTTTTATTATAATGAATATTATTTTAATATACTTGTTACATTTTCTTTAATATATGTTATTATTATTTTTTTTAATTTTGTACTTTTTTTAAGATGTAATAAGATTTTCAAAAATAATTAAATGAAGAAAAATAAGAAATTCCCTACTATCTTTTAATAAGTCCAATGCTTTTCATGTGCTCCATCTTTATAAATCTATCAAATTATTTTACTCTTAAATAAATTAAAATTGATAATCCTTGTTCATTATCAATTTTAAAATGAATTTCAGTCAAGTAAGTGTATATAGACGTTTTATAATTATTGTCGAACTTCACTCCTGTAGATAGTATCTCATATTATTGCTATTGTGTGACTTTTTAGAAAACTTTGAAAAGAGATACTCATAATTTCATGTAACATTTTCAGATAAATATATTTCAGGCTATAAGTTTGATTTAGTTAGCATAATTTCAAAACATGGTTGAATCAAAAAAAGAAAATTATTTGATTAAATGATATTTACTTTATCCAAAATTTTTGAGAAATATTATTAAGCAGTTAATTTGAAAATGTGGGAGATTAATTTGAAATTTGATGTCATTTGATTATTGTTTGAAGGAAATTAATATCAGCAATGCTGATGAAATTGATTAAACTTGGTTTAAAAAGATCAAATAATAAGTTTGATCGTTTTTAACAGTTATAAAATTTCTTTTCTTTCTTTCCATGTTATTCTTAAAAAAATTCATCACCATGTTTTTTAATATGCTTATGCTTGGAACATTTTGATATTCTCTGAATTCTTGAGGAAACAGCAAATTGATAAAAGATAACATTAAATAATAGCTCTAAAAATATAAGATTTTGAGAATTGACTGCTTATTAAATTAATCCTATGAACAGTATATCGTTTTTCCTTTTCATTTAGAAAATAATTACTAAGTAAAAATTAAGAACAATATTGAAAACAAGACAACAAGAAGAGGGTGATATTTATTTCTTTTATGGAATTATCCTAATATATTAATTGTTTTTTTTTTTTCTTATGGAAAATGTAATTTATATGTATTACACATGAAAGTAAAAATTCAAACAAACATTTTTTATAAATATTAAAAAAAAATTGTTGCATTTATGATATTGAAATTGTGTAACAAAGATTAAAGTAAAATTTGGAATATTATGTGACTGATGTAATAAATGTTTATAAGTATTTTATCATTACCTAATTTAAAAAAAAAATTGCATTTTGATTGTATATAGTTATTAAAGATAATGAAGTATTTGAGAAATGGTATATAACTAAAGAAAAAATGTTCTTAACAATAAGACTTGGAAGATTGTAATGCAGTTTTCTGATGAAAAAACTGAATGTGTTTTATTTATTTTATATTTATTTTTAAGAAAAGAGATTTCAAAAAAAAAAAAAAAAAAAAAACTATTATGTATTCTACTTTTTAGAAATTGTAATGTGTGAAATATTTGGAAATTAAAAGATACCAAACAGGTGATTTATATTTTATTATAACATAAATTATCTATTCAAGGTATAATTTCTCTAATGTGATTACATTTTTATCGACTTTTAAGTTGAAAGGAAATAGGTCATTCTCCTAAAATATTTTCTGACTGTATATAGTTATTAAAAGAATATTTTCTTTTGTAGATTGTTGAGCTTAGTGAAAATGTATTTATTTGTGTCATTAGATCAGTCTTTCAGAATTCATATCATATTCACTTTTTGTAATCAGCTGTGAATGTTAACTGTAAGTTAATCTTCAGTTCTCCATTTTTCATAAGTGTTTTGTGTATTTCACTGATTGTATACAATTTATAAAATATTCATGTAAACTCTCATTCATATTGTAACGTTTTCAATGTTAATTTTCTTGAACATCTTTCATTGCTGTCCATTTCCTTGTATCTTTCATTCCTTGTGTCATCATAACTGCCAAGAAAATATTCGCTATTGTGGAATTGAAGTCATAATACCTCTCTTTACTAAATAAAAATGATCTTTCTGCTGTAAATTATTTAGGATTCCTTTTTTTTGTGAAAAAGTTAATACGATTTATTTTGAAAAAGAAAAAAATGTTTACTGTGTGTTTTTAATTGAAAAAGATATTTATAAATTGTTGATACAAATTGCAATATTAAATAAATGTGACTAAGAAATTTATTCAAACATTAGTTATATAACATTGTTTTAAATGTGATCTTAAATTTTTGATTCTTTGATACAAAAATAATTTATATTTACCTAAATTCTTAATCTTCAGATTAGCATAATCTACTCAATGTTTCATTCTATTTAGCTTTATATTTAAATTATTGCTATATAAAATTTAATGCTTTTTATTTTAGTATAATACTGCTACACATAACCTTTATAACTGTTTTACACTTAATTAATTCCATTTAATGAACTGTAACAAGAAATATATTTTTAAAAAATATTTTGTTCATTTATTATTTATGAATTTAATTGGTCGTAAATCTTCACATTTAAATATTCCATATTTTATTTCATTTTGTTTTGGTGAATTCAAGACATATTAATAAAATCATTTAATGTGAATTTTGCTTTGTTAGTAAATGTTCTTTTAATATAAAATACTTCATGTAAATTGTATTATATTCAATATGTCTGTTGTTAGCTTGTTAGTAGTTCTATTATTTTTTCTCAGTAATTTTGCATGAGCAACATTGTTTTATAAATTTTCGTTTTAACATTTATGTATAGAATGCAAAATCTTCTGACATTTCATGAGTCAGTTCAATGTATATCATTATTGATAAATTATTTTATTGTTAAATAAATTGTTTTCCAAAAATAAGTCTTTTTCTTTTTTAAATTTTTGTGCTAATTTTGAATTTTTTTTGTAGGATTAAAAGTAAGTCATTACTGAAGATTTCTAGATTTTAAAATTGTGCTGTGTGTTATACGAGAATCTCATACAAGAAATCTAAAATAATTAATTTTTTCTAGTCTGAGCCAGAGTTTTGTTAAGTTTTTGAATGTGTTGCATAGATTTCATATATTTTATCTAGATTTCATATATTCTACATAACTTTTAATATTATGTAAAATTTTGACATTTATCCTAATTTTTAGAGGGTAATTTATAGCTGTCATTGTCTACTGTTTCATATCGACAACTTTCCTGTTAAGTATGTGTTCTGTTTAGATGTGAAATATTACAATATCAGCAGAATTTGTAATGAAAAGAAAAACATTTATGTTATGCATAGTAGCACTCTATTTTTCGTTTTGCCTCTTTGTAATTAATTACAATTAAGTTCACCTTATTAATTTTTAAAACATCATAACATTTTAATTTTCTGCAATCCAAAAATCAACTGTATTGTTTTTGAAAAAAATCATTTCAGGAGTATGTTGGATTATAATTTAGAAAATGAAAGCAATTATCTTTTCATTTATTTATAATTAATGCCTTATACCAAAAAAAGTTGATTATTGGCAGTATCATTTTTACCATAAATTGGTATATCAGATCAAAAATATTAAGAAAACAATTCGCCCTTTGAAAATATTTCGTGTGGACTTATAATAATATTCTTATGTATAATAAATAAATGCCACACACATAATAATTAAATAATTATTGTTGCTTTTCATTTTAAGGAATAAGCAACTTGTTAAAATTAAAATAATTATGGATGAGAGTGTGCAATATCTGTAAAATTCCGCCATTGCTTATCTAATAAAAATTTTAATGCAAATATACTTCAAAAGGTAATAGGAAAATTAACTGCTAACGAATAGATGTACAAATTTGGTTAATTGTATAATGCTAATTTTAAGTGATTTTTGTATTTATTTTTCAAACAAACTATTCTCTCATATTCTTTTATAACAACATTCTAGAATTAAATAGATTACCCAGTTAAAAATGTATATTATATTCCTTTTGAAATTAGTTTTTTTTTTCTTTTTTCATTGAAAATTATTATGTGATGTAAATGTGCTCTATTTTTTACTATATTAAAGAACTAATAATGCTGCAAAACTTAATCTGCCAACTTTAAAAAAGCAAAAAAAGTTACTTACATTTTGCATTTACTGTTTTAATGAAAAGTAGTTCGGAATTATAGATTCCATATGGCTTATTAATAAGCTCAGATGAACGCATAAATAATGGCTTTTTTAATAATTTAAGACCATTTTATTGCATCTGACTTTTTTAACTAAAATTATTTTAGATAATCTTTGTTTTTATTCATACAGTTCATGATTTTTTCCTTAAAACCAGTATACATTATGAGTATTTTATTGTTTATACCGTGTTGCTGCTTATATTTGTGTAATGTGAATTATTTAAAATTTTCCATCATCCCATGATTATTTCCTTTTTTAATTTATCATGTTTTTCAAGTAAAATGCCTAAGGAATGAGAACTGAATGTGTTTTTTGTTTTTAAAATTTTTTTAGTGATTACGTTGATTTTTGAGGTCAATCTTCGTGTCTATTTTAGCTATTGGATCCTGTTTATAAAGGAAATTTACTTTTATCACTTTGCACTTACAAGTAAAATATGGATTGATTTGAGCAGTTAGAGTAGTATAATCAATACCAATGGGTATTACATTTCTTGTTGATTAAAAATGATCAATTTAATATTACTGTGTTCCTTTATGTAATTATTTTGTAATCTATTTAATGTAAAAAATAATTTTTATTCATATAAAGGTATTGTGCATTTTTTTAATTTTCTTCAAAAATCACCAAATTTGGAGATAGTGATCGCCTTTTCGCTGAACACGGTTATGCAGGTTAGCCGTAATTCGGTTACTCATTTATATTTTTGCATCATTGTTGGTAAATAAGCAACCTATAAAATAGTTTAATAAAAATAAAGGCATTTAATTTACAATTCTATTGTCAATTATTTTTACTGTTAGTCATAAAAATGTCACATTCATTATTAAACGGGTTTGTTTATTGATTGAAAGTCAAGAAATTCATGTATCTATAAAAATGAGGTCGAGAAGTATTTTCTGTAGAATCTTTTCAAGTGGAAAATCAAGTAATATAGTATATTATACTTCCTGAATTTTTTGTGAATTCTCAAGTACTACGAGTTTCCACTTCAAATACTACTGATTAAATTTTATATTGTTTGGAAAACAAAAATATATATAAGAATAGAAAATATTGAATTACCAAGGATTTAACCACTTCTTTACTGAAAAAAAGTTAAATTTAAAAATGATTAGAGTTCAATTGGTGTTCGTAAAATTTTATGATAAAAAAGGAATTATTATTTTATTTGTAAAATCAAGAAGTTAAATAGAAGGTGATTACAAATTTTTGCTACGATTTTGATAAGATATTTAATTGAATAAATGTAAGTATTTTATTTTCTAAAATGTGTTCAGTCTGATACTCTTTCTCTGAACTATCATATTACATCTTGGTTTCCTACATAAGTTTTTTTCTTAAAACATCAAGACTGGTTATTGTTCCACTCTTTTACAAACTTCCAGAGTCCACCCAATATTTTGGGACACTTCTTACCAAGATCGTATTTAAAAGTGTAAATGCACAATATATATATATATATATATATATATATATATATATATATATTGTGCATTTACACTTATATATATATATATATATATATATATGCATTTACACTTATATATATATATATACCGGAATTCAAGTTGTTCATATATATATATATATGAACAACTTGAATTCCGGTTTCATTTTTAAAAAAAAATAAAGCACTAAATTTATGGTTATGGTTTGGAGCCTTATCCTAATGGAACTCAATACAGAGAAGATTGATTAGATAAATAATGAAATGGATGTTAAAACATCTTTGAAAATGGGTGTTAAAACACACAAATAGAAAAAGACAACAGATGGGCTTGTACAACTTCTGGAATAAGACAAAAATTTTTGGGGCTCTTGAAATTCCTGAAATTTTATTTAGAATCCTTGAAAATGATTAATCATTCCTGGAATTTTTATTTAAATCTTGATGTATTTAGGTTTTTTTAAAAAAATATAATAATTTTTTTAAAGTTTTTGTCCAAAAATATATTAAGTATTAGTCTTTAACGTTATCACTAGATGGCGGCACGATCGACATTTGATAGCTGTTGTATCCATTGTTGCTGACTAAAATAAAGTTTCCAGTTCATATACAATAACTTCATGATGATTCAGTTCAATCCGGACATGATGTAGTATTTAGAATTAGGTGCATGAAATGAAGTGAAATAATCACTAATAAGATCTTCAGTCAGTTGGTGATTTTAATTGATTCTTTTTCTACTTGTTTGTTTTCTTAATAATTTATAAAATGCACTGAAAATTAATATCTAATTATAAAATTCCTGTGTTAAAATATGCTTTCCATATCTTTCTTGGTGAAAATTGTGTACAAATTTTGTAAATTGGGATGAATTTCGTTTATCTGTGAAATAAATTATTTAATAATTAGTCTTGAAATCTCATAAGGGCATATTTAGAGAAGAATCTTTTGAACAAGAAAATTACGAAAAGAAAACTCTACTTCCAAAAATTTATTCAGTTCTGACTTCTTTTGCAGATTCTTCATGTGATCACTAGCACAAATCTTGTGCATCCTTCACAACAAACGCTATGTAAATTTTAAAGTTTTTTTTATTTTATTTTTATTATTATTATTAAAAATGGATATGTACTAGAGATGAAAGATACTTCTGTTACGTGTGTGTTAAATTTGTAGCAATCTTTTAACAAAAATATATAAATAAGAGAGATAAGAAAAGTGTTGCTGTATTCTCAAAATTATAATTATATATAATATTGTACAGAAAGTTATTTATATTTAAATTAATAAGTTATTATGAATAACTGGTAAAAGTATAAATTAAATAACTAGACTAAAATAATATAAGAAGGTATAAATAACTGAAAAATTAAATCATTAAAAATAAAAATTTATTAACGAGTAATACTTAATTAAAAAAAACTAAATGAACTTTCATGTAAGTTTAGTAGAAAGTTTTCTTCAAAAACTAACCTATTTCTAATGAAATCTATGGTCTAACGTGTTGTAAACTAAGTTTATCTGATTTTTATTATATTTTAATAATTATACGTTATGGTAAACACTTATAACACAAATTCCTCAGCTCTCGATAGCTATTCTCATATGAAACTGTTTATTATCTAAATAATATCCGCAATAAGTTAAAATTCTTTACTGGTTGTACAGCTAGTTTCCCAAATTTATCAGTGCTTAAAAGGGACTTTGAACATTTTATATTTTTGGCAATTGTAGAGAACCATTTACACATTTTTTGATTAAAAATAAAAATAATAATTATTGCAGTGATAATTCTATTTTACATCCCCATTAGAAATGTGGTTAAAATAACTTCAGATAACATTTTTCGCATTTGTGAAATTTTTAATTGTTAATTATGTTTTGAAACTGAATTAGTAGGTTCTTCTTTAATTGTGGCTGCTCTTAATAACAGATATACATTATTGTCCAATTTCGACTGTTTCTTAAAATAATCTCACCTTTTTTGACAATGGTTGTACATACTTGTTCGTTTTGTATCCAAACATCATCTTCTTATGCACAAATTAGATCTTTCATCTATGGTTCCATTTTCAGTTTTTCCGAAAAATCCGCGTAAATTCTCATTTTTAATTTTTGAAAAATTTGACTTACAAATATATTAAAATGTTATAGCATAGCAAATATTTTTATTTCTTTATTTAATATTTATAGATATTGTGACAGAGCCTCTAGAACCCCAATTTCCAGATTAGCAAGCGGATGCATTAGAGGTCTCATGTATTTCTAAGGCAGGAAAATATTTAAGGTCAGCTCTAAATGTAAAACTGAGCATACTTCTCCTAATCACATCCTGGACTGTTTGGGACTTTCCAGAGAGGATATATACTCATCCCCTCTTCTGGTCTTTGATTTTCTTAGGATCAACGGTCTGATGGACCTTGTCTGACTTCGTCAGACATTTGGAGGATACATTAGATTCATTTTCGATTCACTTCCATAATTGCAAATACATCTGTATTTTCCTTTCGTAAAGTTTGAATTAAATCAACTCTCTCGTTGAAACAACCCACCTGCATTCCACTTCAGAGCATTCAAAGAAACTCTACGATATTTCCGACATTTCTGCGTGTGAAATAAACGTCGACGGAATCTGCCGTAAATAAAAACGCTTCTAGGATACACCAGGAAAAAGTAGGCCTATGTCGTAAATCCTAAAACTAAACATAAAACAATCTGTTAAACAAAGACACCAATTGAAAATAATTGTAGAAATTCAGTCGAAGCAATCGAAATCGACGTCTTGCATGTTCAAAAGATTATCGATGATGTGATGAAATGGCCACTTTTAGGTTATTCACTGGTTATGAATGTCTAGGCGATCATCTTTACGGCATTAGAATTTTTGTTCATGCTGTGGTGATCTTAGACAAAATATAAACAGCATATCTTCCTTACCACCAAAAAGTGTCGGACACTTTTTGGTTTTGATTCCAAAATCTTGCGATAGTGGCAAGCCAGATGGTGTCTAAGACTGACAAATGACTGATAATTTTTTCGCTCCACTTTTTGTATTTTTTTCATTTTCTACGATATTACTGAGATTTGTGTATTTTATTTGAAAAAATATAATACACAAATCTTAGTAATATCGTAGTAATATTGTATAAAATTGGAAAATGTATTTTAGTAACATAATTGTAATTTATTGACATTGGTATATTTTGCGTTATCATGAGAAATAATAATAATAAGGATTTACCAAATTTATTTTGAAAATATTTGTTAGAATTGAAGAAGTTGTATTTTTCCAATTATTAACTATACGCATATTTTGTCTTAAATACATTTTGTATGAAGAAATAAATTTCTTCAAAGATAAAAATTTTGTTTTCAAACCGAAATTTCAGAGATTCAGCCTTTTGGCGTCTATTAAATATAAGGAGATAGTAGTTGTGATATTCTATTCTGTGCGTATACATCTGTAGATTATGAATGCTTTGAGGTTTCATGGTTAGATAAGGCAGCTGTATTCTTAATTAATTGTATTAATTACTCACAGAAGATGCTGATTCATACATTACCATTAAAGTGGTCTCCTGCTTGCGAAAAGTTTTCAAGATGATTGTTTGTTGTGGGTACGTAAAAATTCTTGCATTAGTTTTGAACTGTTAGATGATCCAAATGCTGCATTAACATTATAAGATAGGAAGAAAATGTCTAAATGTACTCAGAAAAAAGGATCCCATAAAGTATGCTCGATAAGTGAAGAAAATGTTCAAAATTTATAAAAGCTGTCGTAGAAGAGGATATATTTCCTTCAAAACAGAGATTAATTTTCTCACCAAAAAGGGTACCGCACATTTTCTTTTGTAGGATGTACCCTTTAACATATCCGAAATTTGTTACCTGGGTGGTTGCTATTCAACATGTATTCCAAGATGTCTGCTGAACTCGCTAACAATAATCAAAGGAAATGAGAATTTAAGTGGTGAGGATGCAATTCTGCTTCTAACACTTTCCAAAACATTTCACGTCTAAATTCGAAAACAATAATCGGTGCAACAGGGAGGTGCGCCGCCCTCAACCGCCCTCGCTTCTCACGCCCAGTAATTTGGGCGAAATGAGCAGGCATTGTGTGCTCTGCACACGTCCAACTGGAGCCGCCACCAATAATTTTGTCATTTCCGACAACCCCTCCAACAATCCGAAAACGAGACGGTATGCTTTTTCATCTACCAAGCTTTAAGTGGACGGCCCGCTGACACCATTCTGCAGACCGGCACTTAAAAGAAGAATTCAGTCAAAATGCAACTGTCCAGAGCCAGACCATAGTTAGGAAATTATTGTTATTATTTCCCAACGCCACCCATAATCTTATGTAAACATTTCACGGAGTGAAGTTGAGTGGCGATTCAGAATTTCAAACTTTATTTCATTTTTATCGTCTGCCTGGAGAATGAAAAGAATGCTTAAGCAAGAAGGAATATGCTATTTAAGAAATAGAGGGAGCTATTATGTGTAGAGGTCGGGTTATGGCAATTTAACTGCAAATGCCAGGTACTAACAACAGACATATGTGTTCTTGTTTCTTATACACACTGAGAATGTTACAAGATTACAATCGTGATTTTGTATTCGGGTGTTTTTTAAATGTTCTTCTCAATATCTTCTAGAAACAGATCAAATCTTCATGATTAGTATTTACCAATTTATGGTCAAATAGTCAAGTCGGAATAAATTTTTCATTCCTTATTTGAAAATAGTTAATAGTTACTAATAGCATATTTAATAAATATTTGATTTTTTTTTCATCGAAATGAAGATAAAATCCGAAATTAGTATCCTTATTAAAAATGTATAAAAAACTTATAATACAAAAACAAAAATGATATTTCAAAATAACACATTTAAATAAGTAAACCAATTCATTACAAGATAATTTTCTACGTATGAAATCACAATAACACATTATTTTAAAAATTTTTAAAATTTTCGTACTATTTCTCAATGGTTTTATTCCAAAATATTTAAAGGAATCAAAGAAGTCGATAAACATCACATACATTATTTAGATTATCATCATTGGTTATCGTAAATGATTTCAGCGGCAATTCGAGCTCTGTCTTTCAAAACTATGTTACTGATAAAATCTACCTCCTTAATTAACTTTGGAATTTATAATGAAACATGTTTTGAAATGAACATTTGTCTCTTCAAAATGGAAGTAAGCTTCCCAAAACAGTCGATTTTCATAACATAAAACAGTGCTTGATAATAAATAAATTGAAATTTATGATTATTAATCACCAACAAAAGTTCATTTTTTTTGTATAGCTGTAATATGATGTTAATAAGCTAAATCAATTTAAAAAATAAATATTCAGAATTAGCGCTAAATTGAAGGAGACAAAAATGTAAAAAACTTATGTCTCCTACACTCATTTTGTTTCATTTTTTTCTCTTAGTATTTATTTATATTTTATTCGCAACATTAAACACTAGGTCTTTGCTTAAAGTTGGATTCAGAATTGTTACAAAATTCGATAGAAATCGAACCCAAGCATTGTTGAATTGAAGGTTTAAGACTGTCGTAAAAGACAATATCTCATAATTGGGAATAATAATTAAATGACAAAATAACATTTTGTTTTACTGCCACTCTGTTTTCCAAACTTCTACATCAGTCGGGTGAAAAATATCAAAGCATAAGAAGCAGCGCTAAAGAGCATGAGCTCGAATAATGTAAAGTTCTTTGTGGAATAAAAAAAGAAAACTATTTATCTATTGGTAAAAAAAGTGATGCTTTTACGGAAAACTGTACTTCCAGTTTTATGAACATTAATTAGTCACACTCGTTCTTCTTTTCACTGATTGGAGAAGAAATATAAAATGATTACAGAGGAAAAACTGTGTGCCAACTGAAAAATTAACATCATCAACTGATAAGATTTCTAAATAACAATACATACTAATTTGCATAGTACGTTTTCTCGTCGTCTTATTTTTTTCATAATTATTGAATTTTAATTTAGAAGACTTCAATATTAAACTCGTCTTGTGTAATATGATACGCTAACTATAGCTATACTTTTAAGAATTGAGAACATTTATTCATGAAAAAAAACATTATTATATATTGCCTACAAAATTGTTCAGCGCATTACGTTTAATACAGTAATTTTAAAGAATAAAATAAGTGTAGATAATATGAGAAACTATTTAGGTGATTATAACTGCTAATTTTAATAGATTTTCAATCTTTAGCACTCATATGTTAACAATTGATTTTTAAATTCAGTCGCATCGGAAGAGGAGAGAAAACTATGATTAATAGCCAATTTTTCTGTTTCAGCATATTTTATTACAATTACTGTTATCCAATTTCATATTTTAATAAAAGCTTTGAATTCCAAAATTTGAAAAATAATTTAGTTTTAATGATATTTCCATGCGAAAGTTGCAATTAATAATAACTTAGAAAGATGAGGAAAACTAATTCAAATATCTTTTTACTTTTGCTAAAAATCTGTAAAAATATATTTTACTCTTGTAAGTAATGTTACATTGTTGCACTAATAATGAATTTAAAACCAATGACTTTTCCTTTATGTAAAGTTGTATAATTATTTAAAAACGAATGTACTAAATATAATTATTGATTTTTTATAATTGAGATTTTATTAATGTCTGAGCTCAAGATTTTGAATTAAGCTTAAAGAACTGTCCGTTTTTTAATGCCTCTATTTCTATTAAGTACTTTTTGATATATTAAGTTTTATGATGAGATAGATATCACTAATTATTAAATTAAACACTTGAAAAATTTCAGAAATTAGAATTTTCAATAAACCGTTTTTTTTTCTCTATTTGTAAAAAAATATGAATTTTAATACAAATCTAATAAGTTTTTTAAGTTTATTAATTAAAGAACGAAATTGATTTAACAGTTGAATTTATATAATGAGGAATTTAATTTATTAAATTTCACACTGACATTATGAACAATTGCAGAACGAAAGTGTTGAATTTACTTTATAGTTAAATATTTTTTATATAGATGGCGCTCAAAGTTCTATATAATTTGAAGCAGTTATTAGAAAAATTATTTAACAATGTTTTGCTATAGTTTAATTCAAGTTGAACGTAACTATACTGTCTGTAAGTTTAATTTTAATATTAAACCAACAAATAGAATGTTAATTTTTTTGATTTGTCAAAAATAAATTTTCGTAAAATTAATTTTTACATTTGTGTTGTGTTACACAAATGGAATTCTGTTCTATATATATTTATTTATTTATATATCTATATATATATATATATATATATATATATATATATATATATATATATATATATATATATATATATATGCAAATCTATGGATATATGCTATTAATATTATTAATATTGAATATACAAAAACATATTTTTGTTGTAAACTAGAATGTTATTATGCTTATATAAATGATAAACACAGTTGATATTTTAAAGTCTTATATCTTTTAAATTTTTATAGTTTTTGGGAAAAATATGCGTTAAGAAAATATATAACGATACATTCAACAATTAGATATTTTCAATTCATGATCATTCATGATTGGACATTTAGTGATGAGACCTTATTAAATACAGGTTTTACTTTAAAATAAAGTAAAACGATTGATTAAAATTTTTTTTCATCATTTATTATTACCGTATTATTTGTAATATTAATAAATAGCATATTTTCTGCATTATGTGTATATATCTGTACCGACACTCACACACACAGAGCCTGCCTAAGACAGGGGCACAGGTTGCAGTTACCCAGGCCATTGCATCAGAGGGGCACTCAAATCGAATCGAAGTTTTATTTTATGTAATCAATCGAATATAATGACTTACTAAGAAAAATAGAAAGCTTGCTGTTGTGAAGTTGAGGAGACCCTCTCAGAAATTTTTGTCCCGGGCCCCAATTAGGGTAAGAGGGGTCCTTCACACACACACATATGTATTCAATATCTCATTATCAATCTCAAGAAAGCAATTAAAATTAAATATTGCGTAAATACATTTGAAGACATAAGTATGTTTAAGAATATTATAAATGCTGCGCAGATGTAAATGAATATTATATTTTTAAATTTATATCAAATATTATTTAATGAATATCAATTAAAGTTTTTTGTCTTTCATAGCATTACAGAAAAGAACTGATTTCTTATATTTCAAAGTAGCCCATGTTTTAAAAGGTTAAAAATGGCATAACAATCTTTAACATTCAACTGAAATGTGTGTTACTGCTTTCTTAAAAAAATTTTATTCATGAGAAAAAAAAATCATTAATTTTTCTAGATCAAAATAAACTTAACCGCATGTTATCCCGATGTACTTTAAAAAATAAATCGCAAGGTTTGGCTTACGAGCCCATTTCCTGTATAAGAGTCGATTCGATCGAATCGCAATTTTTCTTGCTTTAGAGCTCCTCTTTATTGCAAGGATGCAAATTGTTCGGAATTCGATTTAGAACTTCTCCAGGTAGGATGAGAACTCTTTGTCAACAGTTCCTATTTCTGAAGAAGTTGTTTCCTATAAGTACTGAGAACGAAAATACGAAAGCATTCTTTACATTTGTTTTTATTCTTTATTTCATGCTGTATTTTTACCTATTTACCAAACACTTGGGATTTTCTCACAATTTATATTTAATTCTCTTATCTTATAATTCTGTTATCTTATAAGAAATGGGTAAGTTTTTATGCAGAGTTCTTTTACGATTCATAAAAAAATAGTTGCAGAATGAATTAATTTTTTTTTTTTTAAATAACATTAATTTTCAGACACTAAAGCATTCTCATTGAGTTTTGCTACCAAAACAATTCTGCTTTTAACAAACATTTAAACAAACAAATAACTTCTAACAAGCATATCAGTTTTGTGTTTGTTCTCTCTCTTCTTATCTAGTTCATATACATTTAATATGTACTAAAAGTTCTATAATGTTTCAGTAAGAAAATCTCCTTAACCAAATAATGAACTGATATTGCAACGAGAGAGAGAGAGGGAAGTTCCGAAAGAACAAAAACCTGAGGCTAACAACATTTTAAATATTTTTATATAACTCAAAGAAAAACTGAAAAATAGGATTAACACATGTTTCAAACATTGTAATATTCGGTCTGGTCGATTCTGCCACTGTTTAACAATTAGGAACGAATACTGCTTTTCTGCAATACTCATGTACTTATTTCAAAAATGGTGCTCGAGTATTTGCCGAATTTCTTTTCAAAAGACACGTGACTTGATTGCTATTGTCCATTGATTTAGATTTGAGGATTCTTATCAGATTTTAAAAATTCTCAGTTCTCTTCAGCATTTGGATACCAAGTAATAATTTGAATTTTTAAATTCCTAATATATATATACATATATATATATATATATATATATATATATATATATATATATATATATATATATATATATATATATATATATATATATATATATATATATATATATATATATATATATATATACATATATATATATATATTACTGAACATATGCGTCTTTCTTTCTCTTGCAAGAAAAAATGAATTTTGAATAAAAAAAAAAGCAAAAAATTGCAAAAGATTTTTGAAATCAAGTGAAATGATTTAAAAAAAAGGAGACTCATCAGATAGGATGTGGATTTAGATTCCAACTGATAAAATTTATTTTGGCAGCATTATTAGATTCACTTTTCATTAAGTTTAAAAACTCTACTAGTTTAAACTTTTGAGGTTGTGTTCCTGTCTATCATCAACAGTTCAAGGTGAACTAATGCGATGAAAATGTTTATCGCATTACCAATAAAAAATATAACTTATGTAATGAATTTAATATTTCTTATTTCATAAAGTTTGTAAACTAAACATAATAGTATATTAATCATTACATAAAAAAATTTAGAAGCTTTTATTCTGATTGAGTCAAATTTAAATGCAAATGAATTTTATATTAAGATATTGTTTTCCCTCTCCCTCTAATGTGAAGCAAACTTATTTAGTTCAATAAATTATGAAGTACAATTTTTCTTCAAGATAGTATTTAATTCATCTTGATGCAAAGGAATGTATTTTCTGATCTTAGAAGGAGAGTTAATTATTTGTCTTAGCCATTTATTCTTTTCTGAGAAGTATCAAATCTTATAAGCAATGATTTCTGATGTGATATGAATTCTGTGAAAAGAATCATGATTGAAAGCATTATCTCATGAATAGTGATCATGAATGATCATGAAATTAATAAAATCTTTTATTTTAAGATGGCTTATATTTTCTGTATCCTTTCTCTTTTATGAGATGATAGTTAAACTTTTGCCAGCTTAACTGTTCAGCTCAAGGATTGATAAAAAATAATTTACAACTAATTTTTCTTAGAAATTAACAATTTGAAATAAATTTGTGAGTTTAAAATAGCAGGATATATA